>JAOUQZ010000016.1:6680415-6692714 GCA_028564935.1 Neosilurus hyrtlii | reverse complement strand
AAGCCTGAGTGTGTGTGTGTGTGTGTATGTGTGTGCTTGTACAAGCCTGAGTGTGTGTGTGTGTGTGTATGTGTGTGTTTGTGCAAACCTGAGTGTGTGTGCTTGTATAAGCCTGAGTATGTGTATGTGTGTGTGTGAACGTGAATGAGTGCATGTAGTGCGTGTTTGTGTAAGCCTGAGTTTGTGCATGTGTGTGTGTGTGAGTGTGTGTGTGTGTGTGTGTGAAATTGAATGAGTGCATGTATGTGTGTGTTTGTGTAAGCCTGAGTGTGTGCATGTGTGTGAACCTGAGAGAGAGAGAGAGAGAGAGAAGGAGAGAGAGTGTGTGTGTGTGTGTGTGTGTGTGTGTGAGAGAGAAACTGCAGGATGTAGAGGGAAGTCTCTGACAGTGGATGGGTTAAGAATGTGCAGAGAGTAAAGGAGGAGTAAACAGGGTACACCTCTGAGCCTGGTACAGATACATGGCCCTGGGAGGTCAAAGGTCAGCTCAGCTATGCAGCCTCGCTGGGTGGATTCCGCGGTGCTGTCTGTCTGACAACAGATTTTTTTGAGTCTGAGAAAAAAATTTTTCACAAGGCCGGACGCTAAAAGGAATGCACGGACATGCCCTTGGGTACACATGTACACAAACATGCCCTGCTCATATGGCAAGTCGCAGCATTTAACACACACACACACACACACACACACACACACACACACACACACAAGGCCGCATCCTGTAACTCACTCGTGTCTTCTAATAAATGATCCGAGCTGTTTTGCTGGTGCACCTACGTCTTGTCTGCTGCGGGCGTTATTGAAACGGGATGACGTTTATTAATCCTTTACTGGGCTGTTAAGGCATAAACACCCTCACAGCGTACTGTCAGTGGCATATTGCTTTGCTCGCCCCGGCCCGCTCTTCCACGTCAATTACGCCTCTCGACTTTCAGAGGCGCGGCCTGATGAATCGTCCGTAAAATCCATTCGCATTAATACTCCATTGTGCATCTGCTGCTGACTGTAATTAAAGAAGTAAATGACTCATAAGAAAGGATGCATTAGCTGCAGGGAAGGAGGAAAAATAGAGGAGGATAAAAGGGAGGCCGGCACACGACAAGCTGTACTGTTAGGTATGGGACTGATCGTGTTTTCATATCCCTGACATCTCCTCCGGAATGTTCTTTAACTGGTGTAATGAGTTTGTACAGTGATAGCTATTTAAGGAGACGCCGACATACGATGGCAAACACGGTTAGAAGAACAGCAGGGGAAGGTGTGGAACGAATGACAGAAGAGAGAGAGAATGGGGCAAATGGTGTTAAAGGAAGAACAAAGAAATGAAGCAGGGAACAATGTGAGCGGATGATAGATGCCACCCGATGCTCTGTGTTCTCTCCACACACACACACACACACACACACACACACAAACACACACAGACACACAAGCACGCACACACACACACTGCTGCCCTTAGTTTTTCCTTCCGAACTTGTGCTGCCTGAGGAACCTCACCATTATGAGCTGTGCCAATTTCTGTCGACTAGCGTAAATGGCGCAGGTTTGCCAACTGAGCTGAGTATTCAGATGAAGCTGAGGATAGAAAGGGGAGGAAAACTGTCTCTTTTATTTCTATTGCATTTCTCTTTGAAGAGTTGCATCAGATTTTCGATGAGAACAAAATGCTTTCTTCCTTCTCTTATCCACACATGAAGGAGAGAGTAATGCAAAAGGATCATTAGGTGTAAAACGTTTTTGCTTTTTTTTTTTTTCCCCCTGCATGGAGTCATGTCTCGGCCCTTAGTCAATACTCACAAAGCGCCAAGTTGTGGGAAGCTTTTGTAAACATGGCACATTCTTCCTTTGGAGTAATGCTTGGTGAAGTAACAATGAAACACAAGCAAATTCTACCACATATGGCATGGACCAATGATAAAGTCATTGTTAGACCACTGCACAAGTAAAAGCACCAGCGTGGTGCCTGGATCCATGGCTTGGACTTTTAACATATTCGGTCATAAAGCAGTAAAAACAAAAAGAAGTTAGGAAAGTAGTTAAGATCAGTGATGAGGACTAAAAGCTGAATGCTGTGAAAATGTAAATAAAAACAGAATGCGATGATTTGCAAATCTCATAACCACAGATCTCATACACAGCAGTCATTATTCATAAAGTTCCTCAATGTACAGAATACAGTAAAATATCAGTAAAAGCTTCTGAGGAATCTCTGTGCAGGAGGGATAAGGGGATGAGGCTGAAAATCTAAAGTGGATGCTAGTGATTCAGGACCTTTAAAAACAGGCAACAGACATGACTCTGTAGCACTGCATGGGCTCAGGAACACTTTCAGAAATCAAAGTCTTCACACTCTAACATTAAGGAACACTCACTCGCTCACTCACTCACCCACTCTCTCTCTCCCCTTCTCTCTCTCTCTCTCACTCTCACCCTCTCACTCCCTCCCTCTCGCTCTCTCACACCCTTTATCTCGCACTCTCTCTCTCACCCTCTCTCTCTCGCACTCTCTCTCTCTCACTTCCTATCTCTCTCTCTCTATATATATATATCTTTCTCTTTCACCCTCTCTCTCTCACTCACTCTCCCACTCACTGACTCACTCTCTCTCACTCCCTCTCTCCCTCACATTGTCTCACTCACTATCTCTCTCTTACTCTCTCTGGTGCTTTCTCCCTCTCTTTCTCACTCTCACACTCTCTCCCTCCCTCTCGCACTCTCTCCCTCCCTCTCGCACTCCCTCTCGCACTCTCTCACTTTCTCTCTCTCTCTCCCTCTCTCTCTCTCACTCTCTCTCACACTCACTGACTCACTATCTCTCTCACTTACTCTCTCCCTCACATTCTCTCACTCACTACTCGTGCTTTCTCTCTCTCTCTCTCCTTTTCGCTCTCTCCCTCTCACTCCCTCCCTTCCTCTCGCTCTCTCTCTCTGTCTCTCTCACACCCTTTCTCTCGCACTCTCTCTCGCACTCTCTCGCTTTCTCTTTCTCTCTCTCTATTTCTCTCTATCACCCTCTCTCTCTCTCTCTCTCACGCACTGTCTCACTCCCTCACTATCTCTCACACTCACTCACTCACTCACTATCTCTCTCTCTCTCTCACTTACTCCCTCACATTCACTATCTCTCTCTTACTCACTCTCCCACTCTCTATCTCACGCACTCTTTCACTCTCTCTCACTCTCTGTCACTCACTCATCTGCTGAACTGCTTACACCTTCTAGAGTTACAAGGAGGCTGAAGCCCATCTCAGCCAACACTGGGTGACAGCAGGGTACACCCTGAACAGCTCAACAGACCACCCCGGGGCCAACACACACACAACTAATCATACTCCCCTGGGGCGATTTGGAGCAGCTGATTAGCCTACTGCACATGCTTCTGCACTGTGGGAGAAAACTGGAGTACCAGAGGAAAACCACATAAGTACAGGAAGAACATACAAACCCCACACAGAAACGCCCGAGCCCAGGACTCGGACCCAGGAGCTTCTTGCTGTGAGGAAGTGGAAGTGCGAACCACTGCACCACCGTGTCGCCCCGTTAAGGAACATTTTTTCACAATATGCAGTTTGCTGAACCTCCACCCAGATGCTCCTGTCATACACCAGTTTCCAATTAATACCATTCGATGCAAAATGTTCAGCCAGCTCTCTCTTTATAGCACCACTTACTTTTCTAATATTTTGCTCACAAATTTTTTTGACACACGTTGCTGCCATCAGATTCCAGCTGAGATCAGATTCCTAAAGAAATGGTAAAATATCTCACTTTCAACATTTGATATGTTTCCTGTGTTCTGTGGGGAATGAAATCCGGGTTCGTCCGATTTGCAAATTATTGCATTCTGTTTTATTCACATTTTAACCAGCGTCTCATCTTTTTTTAGAACTGGAGTTACACATGACTTCAAAATATAGGAAATATTGGCCCTTACTCTCCCCTGATTAATTTTTTGATGTAACATGTTGCACAAATCAAAAAAGTCAACAAGTTGCTGGTGAATATTTTTGCTCTGAGCGAGAGATCTCAGTCCTTTCAAGATTTAACCTTCATCCTACCGACATATTTTACACACTTACCCTACCAACTAGGATCCGACCCAACCTTTAATTATCATTCTTTCATTCATTTTCCGAACATCTTAATCCTAATTGGGGTCGCGAAGAGGCTGGCGCCCATCTCAGCCGACTCTGGGCGAGGGCAGAGTACACCCTGGACAGACAGAGACATGCTGACGGCTATGCAGCTACTCTTGACGAAAAGTCAGCACTGGTTCTTTTACATTCCTCTCACCACAGACAGTGAGACACATGGCCGGCCTTTGATTACCCAGTTAGCTGCACTGGGGGGACAGCAGTGACAACCTGGTGACAGTGGGGCATGAAAACCCTCAGTAATTCAGCAACCTATCACCAGGCCACCACTGCCTCTCTTTAATTGTCATTTATTGAAATAATTTATTTGAAACAAGATCATTTTGAGAGTTAAGATATTTTATTTAGTTCAAACGACAAATATTTTCCTAATACTAACAAAACTTTAGGAACGCAGAGAACAAAAACTAATATTAACATGACTTGTATATGGCACCATACACATTTCACTACACTGTTCAGACATCTTTATAACTGAAATCGTTCGTTCATCCATTCATTTTCTGAAGCGCGTAATCCTAATTAGGGTCGTGGGGAGGCTGGTGCCCATCTCAGCCAGAGCAGGGTACACCCTGGCCATCACAGGGCAGAAACACGCTGACGGCTATGCAGACTTCACTTGTCGAAAATCAGCAATGGTTCTTTTACATGCCTCTCACCACAGACATGTTCCCCCGCCTCCTAACGTTACAGCATGTTTAGTTTAAAACACACACACACACCAATATGTGATTTCGTTTTTCCTTCAGTTTGATAATGTGAGTAACGACTAGGGTTTATTTCCTTTCACCAATTATAAACACACAACCCCATGGACCAGTGACAAAAAAATCTGCATATCCATTCCTGCACATGCTTATAAACTCAAAGAGAGGATCATTCAGTTCTGATCACTCAATCCCCAAATTTTAATGGACGTTTACTGGTAACTAAAAAGCAACAACGATCAGCATTCTTCTTGAAACACCACCTGTTACCCCCCACCACCCCACCCCCCAAACACACACACACACAATCCAATTCATCTTCTACGTAATCTTTAAAATATGTTTCACGGACCAGTCGACTCATATTCATCATCCACCTTGCTCAAACACATTTTGCGTGTGTGTGTTGTGTTTGGAAGAGGAACACTCATTCCACTTAGATCCCTATGACATTAGACATTAGCTGAGAGAGAATTGAGAGGATATCTCGATACATCGCAGCCAGAGCGATTGGATACGGTTTGGGATTGAGTTGCAGAAAGAGAGAGAGAGAAAGAGAGAGAGAGAGAGAGAGAGAGAGAGAGGCGATGCTCTATGGAAATAACAACTTCTGCTCGACTCATTCCAACCTGGGTAATGTGATCTCTCATACACACACACACACACACACACACACACACAGGATTGGTTTTGTTTTAAAACTGACTAGTATCGAACTAGATGATGGACAGAACTTTCCCTTTCCTTTCAGGAACAAAAAAGAAACAAATATTGTTCTCTACGGAACCACCTGGTATAAACAACACCTCCATTTCAATTCTGTCCAAGGGGAAAGTGTTTCCCTGCCCATATAATACGAGTGCAGAATGAGAAGAGCTTTGCTGCTGGGATCAGACACCTCCCGTCTGTGCTGTGATGCCTGATGATACCTCCTCCTGAGCTGTAGGCCTCAATAAACGTCAACGCAAAAATTATGTGGCAAAGCTTACAGGCCTAAAGGAACGTGGGATGAGAATATTAAACATCGTTGAGGGGTGTGGTTGGATCAGCCCCCACCAAACCCCGTGGTTAATGATAAATGTGTCTGTTACAAAGTGCTCGATGTTGTTGTTAAACGTAAAGTGATTCCGTCGCGTGTTAACTTTAATGCTGCGTGTCGTATATGATTACATTATACAGGTACTGCATGCAACACCATTACAGTTCATCAATGCAAAGAAAAGAAAAAAAAGAAAAGAATGCGCTCTTTCTTTCTTGCAAACGATCTCCTCCTTCTTCCTCCATCTTTTCTCTCACTCACACTCACACCCCATTTACCCTCTCATTGCCCTTCTCTCTAGAGCAGAAAGAGCCACAGTGAATGAGACAAACATAAAGTGAGGAGGCAGCCGGAAATAGCATTGCTCTGAACAACAAGCGCAGCAGAAAGCAAGGGCACAGCATCTATGGAGCGGAGAGAAGGCAAAATGACAGACTGCTGTTCACCTCCATTAGCCGTTAGGAGAGAGAGAGAGAGAGAGAGAGAGAGAGAGAGAGAGAAGCATTCAGGAGCATACGACCTGTGAAAGAATCTGAGAGATCTCTAAATCCGGCCAGGCCCGTTGCTGCATTAATTCTAGGGGAAGCGTAATCTCTCAAGCAAATCAAATTACTCTCATTAACTGGCCAAGAAAACGGCCTCAGTAATAAGTGTGTGAGGAAAAAAAAAAGTATTTATTACCAATAATCACCCGTTTAAAATGAAGGAGGGCAGCCGACGGGTTTTATTTTTTTGCTGATTAAGGGTAAAAATGAGAAACAGGAAAGGGCGTCTGTGCCCCCACACACACACACACACACACACACACACACACACACACACACAGACACACACACAATGAAAAGCTTGTGTGCAAGGATGACGCAGTGATTAAGGTTAAAAGAATGGAGGCGGTATAAGCTTTAAGGAGATTTTTGCGCGGGCAAGCGTGGCACGACTAAAGTGCAGCGAGCCCATCTCCATCTAGTTAACACAGCAGAAATGTGACATTCTCCTTTTTAATAACGCTTGACAGCATCTAGGGGTAATTTCCTTAAAAATAAAACCAATTAATTACATCAGAAATGTTAATGGAAAATATATATCAAAGGAGAGATAAATATGATTTGGCGCCATAAAATCAATTAATAGGAGAGGTCAGCGTCTCATTCATTTGCCAGATTAACATAATTACCTATTTTTCTTTTCCTCAGTTACTGCTCTGTTCATTTGGGACCACAGCACTGTCCCTCTATCCCAATGGAACAAACAGAGCGAGGGAGGGAGAGAGAGAGAGAGAGAGAGAGAGAGAGAGACGCGAGATGGCCTAAATGAAATATCTCCATCCATACCGAGTGTGCACATTAACACAGTGGACACACAGTAATTACATTTCTTATTGCATAGTGTACGATGGTAAGTTATTTTAATTTAACACCGAAGGCTACCTCTTTATTCACTGGTCTGGTATGGAGAGGATGATTTACTAGAGAATTGAACACAATCAAGACTGTTTTGCGAGAGCCTAAATTATATTCAGTCAAACTGCATAAACCAAAATTCCACATGGCGGAAATGTTGTGATAAATCGAGAGCAGAGAGGATACGAACAACGGAAATATCATATAGGGGTATTACACACACGCCTTTCCGACGGGGAAGTGCAGTAGGATGTGGTGTATTTGTTATAGACACCTTTCAAAAAGAAATATCTATGGATCTCATGTTTCCTTAAGGATATAGGGCTGGGTGATATGGGACATAAATCTTATCGAGATCATTTTTTGACATCAGTTGATCTGGATATTCATCATGATATAAATCAAATCACTGTTTCTGTCAAGCTTAAAGATTCCACTGCACTCATAAAGTAAACGAAAGGACATCATTAGGGTTTATGGGTTGTTTTTTTTTTTGTTTTTTTTGTCCAAGTTGGGGCTTATGGTTATTGATCAACAACTGTATATATTTATCACGATATATAACTTGATAATGATTTCAGTTTGATAGTAGCTGAGGATAGGGTTGGTCGATATGAAAGTAAATTGACTTATTAATTAACTGTAAGACTAAGATGGCCTGGCGAGCTGTCCGGGGTGTACTCTGCCCTCGCCCGGAGTAGGCTGAGATGGGCGCCAGCCACGCCGCGACCCTAATTAGAATTAAGCGGTTCAGAAAATGACATGACATTAACTGTAAGACCGATGAGCAAAGAGCCAAGAGGCAACAACCTTAGGCTAGCAGCTAGGATAGATTTCTATAGAATTAAAAAAATTTTTACTCAGTGTAAGTGTTACTGCGTTGGAAGTTAACGAAGTTCACTTGCGTCTTTTTACAGATTCAACAAAATGAAGCACTGCGCGACTGTTCCCCGTGTCAGGTGATTACAGAGTGAAACACTCTGAGTGCTACACTTCAGCTCACTTTCACTGATACACTGATACCATAACATGTCATCACTAGTGATTAAGAAAACGTGTGAATCTAAAGGAGGAATGAACCCAACTACTGGTCCAAAGGTCAGAAGGCAGAAGCAAGTTTCCTGTTTTGTGGTCTGTAGTCTGTAACTGCAAGCAACATGTTATGAAGAAACACTCATGACTTGACCTCTTAAGACCCAAAGCCTAACGTTATGTGTCTTGTCTCTTTTCTGAACCGCCTCTGATACTTACCAGCAGATAACTACTGCAGTTGATCGACATTTTCAAACAGGAAGAAGTTTGGCAAAACAAAGAGTAACACCCAATGGCCCTCATGTGAGGATCTTACAGGGACATTCACACAGTGCAAATGTGGCATCAACCTGGATCTCCAGGTTGATAGTCACACACCTTGTCGATGCTCCACTCAGGAGCCATGGTTTTGCCGTTTAAATATTGATAAATATTCACCTTCCATCAATCGTCACTACTTGCAGTCTCTGATATAAAAGCTTGTTTGAATCAGGAAATCAATACAAACCTTTTCAAAATACTAACCACGCGTTAAAAATGAAAACACGTCTTGATCTGGTAGGACTGAACACTGATCCCCCACATTTATCTGAAGTCAGGATTTATTGGTACATCTTGTTTGTAAACCCTGAAGAAAGCATCTTGCGTGTTTGTGCTACCACCATACAGGCCGAGTCTAACCTCGGCGAGAAACCCAGCGGTGACCACAGCCAGAGTCGTGGTTTTCCAGAGGCTCAATTACGTTAAAGAACACATAGCTACATGAGTAAGGAAAGAGCGTGCGGATTCTTCGCTCGAATTAAAACAAGCAGTCGATTATTGCCTCATCCAACCCAGAAACACCCCCCACCCCCCCACCCCCCCGAGATGATAAATGACTACGAGCCATCGAGGTGTTTAGAGATTAACGAGCGAGTTAGAGTGTTTAACACACAACAGCTACTTCAGTGAGACCCGATGCTAAGGATCACATAAACACTTTATAAATAGTGGGCTAGGAGGATAATTATTTTGATTGTGGGCTCTCGTGAAGCTCCCCCACTTTAACATCTGTTTGAAATATGGGCTGGTGTGTGCATGAGGTCGAGCGTGCGTATGGGTTTCTAACTGCAAAAAACAGACACAGGAAAAAAAAGAGAAAGAGAGAGAGAGAGAGAGAAAAAAGGCATGTCTGTGAGTAAACTTTCTCTCCATTTCTTCCAGCTCTTGCACTTCCTCTCTTTCTCTCTGTGTATTCCACCTGGCATCATGGTAGAGGTGGAGTCTGTCAGGAGACACAGCAGCAGGGGATGGTGGGATAGCGGGAGGCCTGCTGTGGAAGACGGAGGCGGTGCTACTGCGATGTGAAATGGTACTAGGATGAGGGCTGCTCTGCTCGTTCATTCTGTTATTATATTGAAGAATAGTCTGCCCTGTTAAAAATGTGTCTATATGCCATGTGAAGTTTTTTTTTGTACTGAAGGAGACCACTGAGCCTATGCGGTTAGCTTCTCGCTCTCTCTGTGTTTGTGTGTGTGTGTGTGTGTGTGTGTGTGTGTGTGAGTGGGCGTGCGCGCGCGTGTGTGTCTGGACCATACAAGATACCAAAAGCTAATGAAATGCTCTCTCTGGGTTTGTTCTCAATTACAGAATCTCTCTGTGAGCCGGCTCCAAGACGGCATTACAACCACATGACTATCCGTTTAAGCCTGGGACACTCCAAACCAACAGTCGGCCATCTGCCACCGTCGGGATCTGTGAGCTTTTGTAGCCTGTGTGGTTTTGGTGCGTCCATCACATTGCCACTGGCTGGAGACCCAAGAGCGTATTCTCCGTCAAAATGTTAAATCATAGACAGGTCTGTCACTGAAAGAAGCTGTTCACGCCTTATTGTACATGGAGCACACACCAGCGACTGGGCCGAATGCATTTAAATCATGGAGGTGGAGATTCACTGAAGAACCTTCGATTCAGCTGCTTCTTCAGTCCATGAATTGACTGTCTGAACATAAGCATATCAGACTTGTGTGTGTGTTAAGGAAGAAGCGTCTAGCACTTTGTCGATCAACCTGCTGCCTCAGTTTTACAGAATTCTGGGAGCCTGAAGCGAAACGGAAAATCACTTTGAACGGTCCTCAAATGGGATCATGTTTAACCCGCATGGTTTGGTTTCGTTGCCTTCCTACAACTGACTGATGACACTTACTCGGTATCGGGTTTTCTGTTTTTTCAACAGAATACAAGTATTGCACACAAATGCTTAACGGAGATAAAATAAAAATACGAGTCTGAAAGATGTGATTACATTAGCTAGCTAGTTCTCCAGAGAAACATTTAGGTGCAACAGGGGACCTTTTGACTGGCGGTTGTAAACTAGGGAGGTGTATTATTTTGCATTAAAACAACCTTGTGTGCCTCGAGTAGGTCCAGCTGTAAGAAGGATGTGAACTCATGCTATGTGAGTCAGCACAATCTTCTCATTACACACACGCACACTTCATTTCACTGTTCTGCTTACTCCCCCTAAAGTGGGATCATGCCCCGCTGTGTGGCAGGATCTTGGGATGGCGCGTAGTGACTGATCAGAGAGAGTCACATGCGGTGCTGTTTGCTGACATGCTTTATCTTGTTCTTTAACTGGCAAATCAATCAATCCCTGCGCGGATTTCGTCATTCCAGGCACGGCTCACGCGCTCCAGCTCGGCCATCGCCTGGAGTTACCTGAGCCAAATTGGATCAACAAGCTCCGATTCCCCTGTACTGCTGCAATCCGAGATGAAGATCATATTAGAGGGAAGAGAGCAAAGTGAGCAAAGACAGGAGAGAGAAAGAACAACAGAGTAAGAGAGAGAGAGAGAGAGAGAGACATGACATGAACCTTATTGTACTCAATTCAACATGCACCTTTTCCGAGGGCCCCATGTGTCTTTGTACTGACGTTAAAAAACGTAGAGTAATGTAATGTAGAGTAAGCAACAACAAGAGAACAACATAAAAAAGAGATAAACGAAAAGAACAAAATGAGAAACCCAAACGCAGCTAGTCTTAGTTCCTATGTCCTAATTTTTAAAATTAAAATCCCACTGCGTGTTATAAAACCCAATAAACAGGATCATAAAAGCAGAAAGAGCTAATGAGCAAACACAACCACGGGCCAGGCAAATTCACTGATCTACCGTATGCATTATTACAAACCAATTAAGCAGACAGTTCGGCTTAATACACCAAACACGCCTAATAAAAAATCACAGACCTACACGTTAGATGGAACTGCCTAATAATTTGCATTTACAGACGGAAAGAGAATAAATATAGCATCGTTTCTACAGACAGGGATCTGCTTATTCTTATGCGCTAATGGTCGCATGATAGATTTGAAGAACAAACCTTGGCTAGCTTTGTGATTTTTTTCAGTTGCCCTACAGATATTTTACATTATTCAATCAAAAATACCATCTTTCTGATTCCGACTTTCTTTTTTTTTTATATATATTTTAATGTTTAATAGGGGCCCGTGGCTATCTATGAGAGCAATTATTCGATATCCGCAGAGAGAAATTGAAAAATTAATCATACGCTTGGATTTGCTGTTGCGCTGGTACATAGGAAACGGCCGCTGCTCACTTTCAATGGCAACAAGCACTCCGCAAGGTTGGAGGCTACAGACAACAGTCACATTAATATCACAATTAAGAGATTATTTACTTGTGTTTTTTTTTCTGCGGCGATAAGCTGCCGTACGATGCGAAGATAAGATCGGCGTCGAGTGCACGGCAACAATAGTGATGTGGGGAGATGAACGATAATCACCACAACACCCAAACGATTCATAGAGATATTAAAGGGGACGCTGATGATAAGTGAATACATCAGGGAAATTACCAGCATACTTCTCCTGCTGCTCTACATCACTCACACTCACACACACACACACACACACACACACACACACACACACACACACACACACACACACACACACACA
>JAOUQZ010000016.1:6660339-6676792 GCA_028564935.1 Neosilurus hyrtlii | reverse complement strand
ATGTATGTGTGTGTGTGTGTGTGTGTGTGTGTGTGTGTGTGTGTGTGTGTGTGTGTGTGTGTGTGTGTGTGTGTATGAGTGGATATAAGGCATAAAGGTGTAACAGGTCTGATTTTCAACTCTCTTATATTTGTCTCCAGCGTATTTAAAATGATAGCTCACACATATGGGTTACATAAAATAACACACACATTATGAACTTTAATTAAATTTTTCCCCCAAAGCTTCTAAAGGTATTTTTAGGCTGCTGTCTTGTGTACGTTAGATCTGACAGATATGTGAAGGCTTCTTGTGAAATCATAAATTCATACATATCAGTCTCACTTACACGTCGGGTCTATGAACTCTTGAATAAAACTTTATTTTATTTTGATAATGGTTCTTACTGTCATGTGTATCTGGCAGAACTGAAACTGGTTTAATGGACAGTATAAAATATATAAGAGTGAACTGTACTGTAAGGTTTCTTAATCATTAAATGTTTTAATTTTAATTTGTATTCATTCTTTCTTCAATGTACTTATGAGGTGCTATCAATGTAGCATATACAGGCTGTTATAAAAGAGGCCTTAAGGCATGTTACAAAATCTTTGTGTAAATTCTGGAGGATTCAATTATTTTTATTAAGTTTTGGACACAAACTGTGTATGTTATGTCTTAAAGCTGGATTCACCAGGAAGCGAGTGAGAAGCGATCATGTAAAGTCAGTGATCACCACGGAAATGAGCGATAAGAGGCAAAATTTACTCAAGCCACGGGAATTGGGCGGGTACAGAGTTCAACTAAGCTGGACTTTCACGTGTCCCAAAACCGATCAGATCTTGAAGATACAGATGACGTACAGACTGACATGCGCCACAAACAGTGAGTTCCCCAAAAGCCTTTTCCTATTCACGTACGCAGACCGTGCATCACAATGGAATGTCATGAAGTATATGTATGTGTATGAAAGAACTTTGTAATGAACTTCAATAAACATTTAAAGACATTAAAAAGCAGCAGTGTCGGTCACCCTTACAGCATAATTAGTGTGTATGTAACACATTTAAGCAATACAGACTGGTCATATTTATCCTGTAGAATTCTAACGAGGGCTGAACTGGAAGTGATATCAATGCGTTGGGCGGGGTTGACGTCTCTTGTGGAGACATTCTAGTGACTCTAAAGAGGAGAACGATCCCAGAGATGAGCGTAACGGTAAATCCAAAATGGCTTATGCAGCTAACGTTTTGTCAATAAATGTGTTATGATTCCCAGCCGATCCAAAGAGTTCGCTACCAGGCTGGAACAGCCAATCAGAAAGGGAACACGCCTCTGAGCACGCCTAGTATTGCAGCACCCACATGCACTTTAAAATTGGGTATGGCCTGATGTTGCCGGAAGGATCCGCTTATGTCCTAGGTGACTGTTTTAAATAGCTGGTAACACTGATTGACCACAGGTACAGTTTAATGTACTGCATTTAATAGGAACACTATACTACTATCACTATATCCCCATACAGGCATCATGGTCAGGTCCATGACCCTAATGTGTATTTTAATAAAGTAACGTGCAACTGCCGATTACATTTTTGCAGACAAAAAACCCAAACAAGCCTCAGAGAGCAAAGATTTAACATACAGCTGTGTTAACCACGAGACACTATGAAGCACACATGAAAGAGTCTGCCACCATGTACAGCATCAGTGACAAATCCTTACTCCATCACCGGCTGTGTGGCCACCGTACTGAACCATAGCCCTCTGATTCGACACTTCACCTGCTCCACATCTCAACATTATGAATAAGAAATACCAGCTAGTTCCACTACAGGACTTTCGCATTAGTGGGACTGTCTATGATTAAAGTGCACATACACATACACACAAATGTGCTCCACCCATCCACTCATCCTCCCCATCTGATACTGAAAGCGGAATCTCTGGAGTTTCTGGGAGATGCCTTTATCAGGAGTGTGAACACTATATTCAAACAAATAAGTGCTTAAAAGACACTCAGAAAGGCCCAGTTTTCATTTCAACGCTGCGTTTAACCCTTATCGTCCCCGTTCCTCAGAGTCCATTCTATGTTAATTGGATCTCCATGGCATTTGTATTGGGGGTGTTAACATGCACAGTCCATGAATATTAATTACCCAGAAGTTTTCGATCCTGGCAAGAAAAAAAAAATACTCTTCCTGATACATATTAATTCAGTGAAGTTTTTAAAAAGTCAAAAGCTCATTAAAAACGCATAAGCGCCCGAATTCTCATGACAATTAATGCATCTTTAAACCAAGCCTTAATAACTGGGCTTAAAGTTGTGCTACATGTAACAAGAACGATTTTTTTTCCCTCCTTACAAAGTGATAATATTGTTCAGCTGCAGGAAAGCATTTCAAACTAAAAGGAAAGTCGTCCATCTAAACAATACGTCTGCGGTCTTGATTGATCCTATGTGATTATCACTATTAAATAATAACAACGTACAAGAAGCTAGACGTGTTTCACAATACCCCAACAGCCTGATAGCTACGGGGAAACAACCACCAACACCACCGGAGGTCGCCTGTTTCCCCCAGCTGTCTACAACACCTGCTTCAAGTTTATAGTTCATCTCTTTACAGCATCAAAGCCCATCTGCATTGCACAGACAATGAAAGGAGCATCATGCTCCTAATGGTACCAGCATAGTAGGCATTACTTACATGGGAGGTCTCTCTCTCTCTCTCTCTCTCTCTCACACACACACACATATGCGTTTTTAAGAAGAATGAGAATGAGAGAAAGAATGAGACAGGGAGAGCTTACATCATCTATGTAAATATGGGAAGTAGAACAATGAGACGGCCAACAGTCTCGAAAAACGTGAAAAAGAAAAGAGGAAAGAAAAAATTCACATGGATCATAGGCATTACCACACACCACCTCTCTCTTCCCACTACGCCACTTTTCCGCCGGCTGACCGTTTGACCTGAAATCCATTAGTAGTGTGGCGCTGCAGCCTTTAGTAGAGCAACTTGGTCCTGTTTTCCTGTGCAGCCCCAGACACACTCCTTACCTCACTGTCAAACAACTCATACATGAATTACTGTAAACAGGATGTTAACCCACAACGCTCTAAACTCTCTCCATCTGCCCTACGTACATATATATGACCTGCACATCATCATAGCACTCAAGGGTTTATGGGCGCTCGACTCCATGATAAATTTTCTCTGGTGTCCTAACTGTGAAAGTGAGACCCCGACATGGGGCTGGCTGCCAGGTTTGGCGGAGCGGCGCCATGTTTTGGAGCTCAGATGAAAGTATCGCTTTAAAGGTGAATATATTGCTTGGCACAATTAGAAGGCAAAGCGGGAAAATTGCAAAGGCCTGGTTCTCCACGGGAAAAAAAAAAGCGATGTGATGGAGTATTCTGTGACACGCTGCAGGTTCCCTTTATTCTGAGAATAATTATTTCTCGCCTTTTCTACATACAAGCACCCTTAATGTTTAATTTCCATTGCATCGCTACGATTATGAATCAGATTGCCCATCAATTGGCAGACGCAGCAAAGAAATTCACCCTGTAATAAAACTGTCATCTGTTCCAGTATAAAGACAGATGTTGCAAGTTGGCTGATAACACAATTAAAGTGTTCAACAAGGGATTCCAGAAAATTATTGAAATTGGAGGAAGCACTATCATTTTACCAATAAAGCAATTTGAGGCAATATGCAGTGTCATAATGCTGATCTTTATCCCTGTTGTCTGGATTCGCAATAAGTCGGGAAGTTGGACACCTCTCGTTTCAGTCCAATCGGACACCGTTACCTGGAAGAGTTTACGAGCAGATGTCGCTGAGGAAGAGCACAAAGAGAGAAGGAATGCAGGAGAGGAGAAGGCTGTAGTGAATCCATGAATCGTATTTCAATCCAACTTCTCCACTCTGTTCATATGTCTTCCATCAGCCTTTCACCAGTGAAGGCTCTCTCTCTCTTTCTCTCTGTTTTTCTCTCTCTCGTTCTCTGTTTCTCTCTCTCTCCCCCCTCTCTATCTGTTTCTGTCTCTCTGTTTCTCTCTATCTGTTTCTCTCTCTCTCTGTTTTTCTCTCTCTCGTTCTCTGTTTCTCTCTCTCTCTCTGTTTCCCTCTCTCTGTTTCTCTCTCTCTCGTTCTGTTTCTCTCTCTCTCTCTCTCTCTGTTTTTCTCTCTTGTTCTGTTTCTCTCTCTCTCTCTCTGTTTTTCACTCTCTCGTTCTCTGTTTCTCTCTCTCCCCTCTCTATCTGTTTTTATCTCTATCTGTTTCTCTCTCTTTCTCTCTCTGTTTTTCACTCTCTCGTTCTGTTTCTCTTTCTCTCTGTTTCTCTCTCTGTTTTTTTTCTCTCTCTCTCTGTTTCTCTCTCTCTCTCTCTCTCTCTCTCTCTCTTTCTCTCTCTCTTCATCATGCACATTTTAGGCGGTGTTGTTTCGGCAAAGATGTCCCTGTGTGGAGTTTGCATGTTCCCCCCATGCTTGCATAGGGTTTCCTCTGGGTACTCCGGTTTCCTCCCACAGTGCAAAAACATGCACATTAGGCTAATTGGCAGTTCCAAATTCTGTGTTGTGTCTTTGTTGGCCCTGCGGTAGACTGGCGAGATGTTCAGGGTGTACCCTGCCTTCACCCAGAGCTGGCTGAGATAGGCTCCAGTCTCCCCCTGACCTGGTCGGATTAAGGAGTTTAGTAAATGGATGGATGGACCATGCACGTTTTGCATAATGCAAGATGTGTGGCGTTCCTGACGGTTTCTAACTCAAAGTGTTTTTTTCTTATCTCTCTAGATGCAATGTCACAGACAACTGCACTCATCCAAGGACAGAGAGAAGACAAAAAAATCATAATTGCTTTACCTTATCTTGTAATTTGTAACAAAGCTAAAGCGTCCATGAGCCGAACAAAGCAAAGTCCAATGGGATCGCCCTTCCACAAAAGAAAAGCAATTATTCATCCATTGTTTTTTAATGCATTATTTATTTATTTATCTTTATGATGATGATGATGATGATGATGATGGGATATGTTGTGACGAGAAGACACAAGGCCTGGATGGATTTGTTTAAGCCCTCAAACTTCATTAAAAAGACGAAGCAGGACAGTGAGATTAAATATTGTACGGCCGTGCGTGTGAGTTCAGGGTGATTACTGGCAGCCCTTAAGTACAAGTCAACAACAGTTTGCTTTAGCATGCCAGTGATTAAAACTATCCCAGCAGAAATCATCGTACTACACCCGAGAAGAGCTGTGCTGGAGACAACAGAAACATCCCTGACCATCCTCGTATCGTCCAGGACAGGTTGGTATGGGTGTTAGAGTGGGTGCTTCAGGATAATTACAGGTGGGTTTACATGCATTTTACAAGATTTAAATCCTACATCAGCCGTAAAAAGCCACTTCCTTCTTGCTGCAGAGGTTGTTTGTATGTGCAGGAACATTTTCTGTTGCAAATGCATCCGAATGAAGAGAAAAAAGGCACAAAACACCACAAAAAGCTTGCTGTTGCATATGATCAGCCTGTTTGTCTTTTTCTTCTTGTTTTATTTTATTTTTATCACTCTCATCATCCTCACTTCCTCATCAAAAGAAAACGCTGAAAACCACAAGTTCTCTCATAGCTCGAGGGTGTGCATGACAAAAGCGGCTTTTGAAAAGCAGTCACCAAGAGCAGTCATTACAGGATCTGCATATATTTCACTTCATGCCAAAATTGCCTTCAGCTCCATAAAGCTTGATATTATACACACACACACACACACACACACACACACACACACACACACACACACACACACATATATATACATATATATATCCATATAAAACAGGGAACTAATACCCATTTGATGGACTATACTGAGGAACCCTGTGCAAGGTGACGCACTTCTGATCCACCTGATTTCTGGTGTTATCACGGGTGACGTGCTTACGTGGCCGGTTGAGGATGTGTGTATCTTAAACAGGGAAATTCCAGTCACTTACATTTAAAAACAGCTGAAGAACAAATAAGCAATGTCAAACCAGCTGAAAGGCAGAATAAAGCCCAGAGGAAAAAAGAAATTGTGTGTGTGTGTTCTTTTTTTCGCAAAAAGAAAAATGTGTCCTGCTTTCAAGTCAACAACAGCAGGAATTAAATATATTTGAAGTATAGAGCAGATAAGGAAGTGAAAAAAATACATAGGCAGTCACCTCTTTCCACCCATGTAAAGATATCAAAATAGCACATGTGACATGTGACTGCTGTAATTCGCCAGTGCAGAATCATCATCATCATTTAACTGAGGATCACCACACCGAGGATACCCCTCTCAGCGGCCTTTAAATTGCTCCAACTAAAAACCCCTGAAAGCCAACCAGAACTAAAGGGTCCAGAACCGAGTACAAAGACGTGATGGAAGCATAATTCACAGCTTTGAAATAGACCCATCATGCTCTTATAGTAGCACAAAGTCTGGACACACCACGTGAGTGAACAGAGCAGGATATAAACGAGTCATTAATTTTTTTTTTATTATTGTTATTATAACAATAATAATACTAATACTATTACTAATAATAATTCAAATAATAATACTAGTAATAATGGGGCAGTGATGGCACGGTTGTAGGGTGCTGGATTACTGATACAAAGGTCGGGGGTTCAAGCCCCACTATCACCAAGTTTTTGTCCCCCCAGTGCAGCTAACTGGGTTATCTGTGGTGAGAGGCATGTAAAAGAACCACTGCTAATGTTCACAAAGAATTTACAAAGCTGCATTACTGTCAGCATGTTAATTATTATTATTATCATTATTATTATTATTATTATTATTATTATTCATTTATTTTCAACAACACCATGAACAGCTCACCAGGCCATCGCAGGGCCAACACACATAACCATTCACACTCACACCTAGGGGCGATTTAAAACTGCCAATTGGCCTAGTGTGCACTTTTTTGGACTGTGGGTGGAAACCGGAGTACCTGGAGAAAACCCATGCAAGCGCAGGGAGAACCCCACACAGAAACGCCCAGTCCCAGGAAATGAACCTAGGACCTTCTTGCTGTGAGGCTAACGTAACCACCACATCAGAATCCCACCCTAATTATGACGATGATCATGATTATTATTATTATTATTATTAGTAGTAGTATTACTGTGATGTCCCGGGTGTACCCAGCCCTCGCCCAGAGTCAGCTGAGAGGGGCGCCAGCCTCCCTGCGACTCCGCCAGGATTAAACGGTTCAGAAATTGAACGAATGAATGAATGTATTGTTGAGTATAAAAATAAAAATGAGAAAATACAATACATGTGACCTGATCTGGTGAAACCTGTCAGCAAATGACATATTGGAGAAAATTTCTCTGAAAAAGCAAACACTGATTCAAAATTTGAAGAAAAACTTTTTCTACAAATTCAACAGCAGCGGAATTAACTGTATGGAATCAAATAGTGAATCAGCGTTCACACGTTCCCTTTTCTCCTTAATGCATTTCACTAGGTCGTATTTATTTATTTATTTATTTATCCAGTCATTCATTCATTCATTTATTCATTCCTTCTTGTTTAGGTTTGCATGTTCTCCCATGTTCACATGGGTTTCCCCAGAGCTCTCCAGTTCCCCCACTGTCTGAAATATGCAAGTAGGTGGACCGTCTTTGCTAAATCGCACCCCAGGTGTGAATAAGTGTGTGTTCTCAGTGCCCTGAGATGGTCTGATATTCCAACTGATGTGAATTCCAGTCCAGAGCTTCTCCTTTCTATCCGTTATTATTATTAGCTAAATATCAAATTTATCTCAAAGAAATTCATTTAAAGAAAACCTGCATATAATTAATCTTACTTTGTAAACACCGAACACGGGTACGTTATCACGTGCTAATTCCAATAGCAGCTGTGAATACACTGCTAGAACGTACAGATCTCGATTACTTTTTAAATATCTGTGGGAAAAGAATTAGCAGTGCCTCTGAGATTATATTTGTTGTACACGTTCGGACTGAATTTATAACACAACTCTATCATTATGGAGATGGGACTTGCTTGCGGGCAGACAGATCATGATTTATTAGACTGTTGGAATATCAAAGACTAGTCAAACATTTAACGATCTAACAAACACGGAGTGAACATACACAGTTAGAGTAAACAAGCTCCAACAAGTGCCAATCCTAACACGCTCACAACACTGTGACTATGGGAGCTGGTATTTATTATCCAGGGCCACATTCTTTTTCTTTCTTTCTTTTCAATAGAAAACTAGCGGTGCTAGTGATGTCACTTTCGTATGGAGATGTTTAAATGAAGCTTATGGTCTACTTCCCCCAATCTAAGTAATGTGGCAAGATGAATTCCTCCGTCAGGCTTGAGATGATCAAACAGATTACAATTATTTTATCCTCCATATGTATTAATGAGCACTGTCTTTCATAGCTATGTTCCCTAACAAGAACTGATGACATGCCAAGCTCCAGGTTTGTTATTTTTTTTCTGCTCTGCCATATTCTCAAAGGATTTACAGCTTATTAGTTTATGAATGTGGAAGATTAATTTTCAACTGAGCGTTTTTATGTTTCTTTTTCTTTTCTTCTTCTTCTTTTTTTTTAATAAAAGAGCATTCGAGTTTCAGCAAATGACCAGTCAACTTTCTGAACTGAAATAATCAACTCATCAGATGCTCATTAGCAAATCAGTAGCAAAGTATTAAAAAAAGATTGAAATTAAAGAAAAAACAAACAAACAAAAAAACCCTAAAGCCTAGGTATGAAATCTATTACCATTGTGGTTGCCATGGTCACCCCTTCCTTTACAGTCTACATTTTTGAAAATAAAAAGCAAGGCTTCCAGCAGATATGATCCCTGATTTCTTACTGCAGAGTGAGGACGTTCCAGCCATCACGGCACTAACGACTTCGGGAGAGATGAGCAGACAGTGTGGCAACTCCTAAAACCACACTGTTAGAGTAAGTTCAGAGAAGATTCAGATCCAAGGCATGTTACATAACCTACTGTTACTACATAACAATTATAATAATAATAATAACAATATTAATAATAATAATAATAATTATAATAATGATAATAATAATAATGATAATGATAATAATAATAATAACAATAATAATAATAATAATAATAATAATAATAATAACTATGATGATGATAATAATAATAATAATAATAATAATAATAATAATAATATTATTAATGATAATAATAATAACAATAATAATAATAACTATGATGATGATGATAATAATAATAACAATAATAATAATAATAATAATAACTCTGATGATGATAATAATAATAATAATGATAATATTAATAATGATAATAATAATAATAACAATAATAATGATAATAACTATGATGATGATGATAATAATAATAATAATAATAATAATACTTTATAAAGTGAAATAATAAAGTTAAAAGGTTTTTGCTTGTATATGCTTAATATTAATTGCTTGTATATGCTGCTTAAAGAAATTTAGGATTGCAGGTCACACAGAAAAATCAGAAATCAAAATAACCAGGAAAATTACAATCCATCTAATCCAATTTATTTATCAATGAAAAAGTGGGATGTGTCTCTACCGAACACCTAAAAAAAGCTTGTTAGAACCTCTGAAGACTCAGACTTTCCTCAGTGAGTGATATAGCAGCATTAAATGCCCCTCTCTGAATTCATATAAATCTGAGAGCATGTAAATATCCATTTACAATAAATATAAACTCTTTACTCTGAATCTGTACCTGCAATAGATTCATTCATCAAGTGAAAAAAACTGCATGAAAATATAAAGCCCTCACTGAAAACTTATATATATATACACACACACACACACACACACACACACACACACACACGTTTATAAATTTACTTATAAATGTGCTTAGCCCGGCTTAAATAACTCTTGTGATATTTAATCATAACTCATATATTTTTATTATTTTAGATAATAAACAGAATTTCTCCAGTCAGTTTTTTCTTCCAAGATTTCTTACAGCCATCACATGAGTAAGGAAGCCATAAAAAAAATGGACGTTCCATTCATGTGAAACTATATGAAAGGCGACTCTGATTCTTTTAGTTTTTCTTAAATAATAAGACGTGTGTTTGACGGGTTGCATTTTGTGTAACCCTGCTTGATAATATTGCTGATAAATGGCTTGAGAAAAACTTAATGATTTTCCCGTAACATCTGTCCTGATGTGACGGGGTGAATCGCAGGGCCGGTGAAAATAAACTGCAGCACCTGTTCAAACTTTTCGTGGATGTAGAGCTTCACTAGAAAGCTTCCTTTTAGATGCTGTTGTCTTGTGAACATGACGTCGAGATGAAGCTTCTTTATACACGATCTCACTGCCCTGGAAAAATGTCCGTCCAGTTACATAAGATCACAGGCGGGTCCTTAATGTTAAATCAGATTCAGTGCTTACTTCAAATGTATGATTAAAATTCTGTGCTCCAGAAGTTTCTTTTTATCACATAATATATTATCAAAAAATACACGTTAACAGTATCCTGGAAATTCTGACTGTTTTGGTAAAAAAAGCTCAAAAAAGCTACAGAGTAATTTTTTTCTTTTATTGAATATATATATATATATATATATTATACCTATAGTGTACCTTTTATAGAATATTATATTGCACTTTTCATTTGCATTTATTTGTAATACTGTTGTATTTCTTTGCCAAAGTCAGTAATAAAGTGTTAATATTATTATTATCATCATTATTGTTATTTATATCATCATCATCATCATCATCATCATCATAACTATTATTATTATTATATAGAATGAAAGCCACAGTCGCTCTTTCTCTCTCTCTCTCTCTCTCCCTCTCGCTCTCTCTCACATACACACACACACTGGCACTGCATTTTGCCCCAGGCATGCCTTCTTCACAATAAACACTCACATAAAAGATTCCTGCTATGCAGATCAATACACAACTACATTTAATAGTTTGTAAATCTGTTTTTAATGCTCACAGGTCACTACGCATGAATTAATTGTGATCACATTACGAGAAAACACATGGTGTCTGAAGGGTTGAAGGATGACTTTTTAAGAAACGCAATATCTGCCATGTCTGGTTTTTAACAAATTGCGACCCATCACATGAGAATTAAAGCCCTGTGTCCGAGAACATAATCTACATAATCTGTTTCACGCCAGCTCCAACGGCGGAGGGGGGAAATAAAAAAAAAAATAAAAACAGGCCTATTTCACACTTTTACAGCTTCATGTATGTGGGAGGATTACGAGTTATTGGATCTTCCAATGATTTTAAAATTGTCTTTTGAAGCAGCTCTGGATGTAAAGCATTAAAGGGAGGTCGTGAGACAGAACGTGAAAGTGCACATGAAGAGCCAGTTTCACGTGAATGCCACATTGATCATGCTACTATGAAAATGAAACATGCTTGCTTTAATAATGTTTTAATGGATTTGATGAATTTCTGCGTGGTTTACGGAGGTGCAGAAAACTTGCACGTAAAGCCTCGGCAGACTTCAGACGATGAAATGATGGATGTGTTCCAAACTCTATACTGGTGCACTATACACTGCATACTGGCCCAGTATACACTCAGAACTGCACACTACTCCCCACCCTAGTGTAGTGTACAGTATAGTAGGCAGGAATGACACTCTGTATGTACTGTAGCGTACGATTACTCATTTACCTCACTGCAAGAAGGTACTGGGTTCGAGTCCGTGGCTTGGTGAGGGCGTTTCCTGTGTGCAGTTTTCATGTTCTCCCTGAGCTTGCGTTGGTTCCCTCTGGGTACTCCGGTTTTCTCCCAGAGTCCAAAGACATACACATTAGGCTAACTGGCTGTTCCAGATTGTGTGAGTGTAAATGGGTGTGTGTGTGTGTGTGTGTGTGTGTGTGTGTGTGTGTGTTGGCCCTGACGTGGTCAGGTGAACTGTTAAGGGTGTACCCCGCCGAGATAGGCTCCAGCCTCCCTGTGACCCGACTGAGATTTGGTAATTAAGTGAAATGATTGCATGCTGTGTACTACTTGTCCATCACCAGGATATATAATTCATATGGTGTACCAGTACAGTACACGAGTAGTGTCCAATACAGAATTTCACACACAGCCGACATTTTGTTGGCTTTATATATAATCGTACAGGAAATGGACCTGTCAGAGACTTTGCTTGCTGTATCATGTACATGCCATTTGAGCAAACTCGAGGACGAACACACACCGCGAGTGCAAGCCTGTGATTACAGCATTCAAACATGACGATAAATACAAAACCACAGAATACGCGAGTCTGTAAGCCTACAGTGGTGGTTTTGTCTTTGCGCAACCTGCACTGACGCTGTCTCTGCTTTCAGAACGCCAAGGCTTAAGCCTTCAGTAGCCATAACTAGTGGCTAGAGCGCTTTGTTCGTATTGAGATTAAATGATACCTAATCTGTTGATTTAGGCAATATTTGCACATCTATTTATGTGGAAGTGGGTAACACAAAGAATAAAAACCCATGAAACAGGCTTCCATACATCTGAAAAGACCTACAAAGCTGCACTTGAGTTTAAAAAATTATTGCCTTATAAACACTAACACAGTTAAAGGGAGGTCTCAGGATGCAGATATTGGGAGCCCCCCCCCCACCACCACCACCACCACACACACACACACACACACACACCCTGCTGTTTTCACCCAATTACAATGTCCCATTCATATAAAAACACCAAAACAACAACCGAGCACAAAGATCATATATAAATCAATAAACTCTTCTCAGATAAGCCACATTTTCAATTTAAAGTATGGGAGTGAGATTACTGGGGCAGCATGGTGGCGTAGTGGTTAGGACATCCAGGTCACAGCAAGCAGGTCCTGGGTTCGAGTCCCGAGCTGGCCAGTGTGTATGTTTTCTCTGTGCCTGCATGGGATTTTTTCTGGGTACTCCGGTTTCCTCCCACAGTCCATAGACATGTACATTAGGCTAATTAGGTGTTCAGCTGTACCCCACCTACAGTCGGGCGAGACAGGCTCCTGCCTTCCCACGTCCCCGGTCGGATTCAGTGCATCAGGAAATGAATGTGCCAGTTTCCGATTGGTTGCTGAGCACCTCATCAGGGTTAACTAATAAAAACTTCAGATAGAAATGTTTTCAGCTAACTCTTCTTCTTCTTCTTCTCCGTGAGCACTGTTTCACAGGTCTTTCTTCTTCTTCTTCTTCTTCTTCTTCTTCTTCTTCTCCGTGAGCACTGTTCCACAGGTCTTTCTTCTTCTTCTTCTTCTTCTTCTTCTTCTCCGTGAGCACTGTTCCACAGGTCTTTCTTCTTATATCTCCTCTATTCTGCATTCATCACTCCTTTAATTCACGACCCTGTTCTACTTCAGCCACACATCTCTTTCTCTCCCTTTGCTTCCTTCACATCCATCAAAGCTGTAGCCCTTGTTATTTTAGTCGGGCGAATCAGAACCCGCCTCTGGCAAAGAACGAAGGAAAAGTCAACAGGAATTAAATTTCAGCGCAACTGTTTACTCAACTGTGGCCTGCAGATATTGAAGTTTCGTCCACGGTTTTGTGTGACGACGGCACTAATGAATTCAGCATGGCTGTGATTTTCGTGCGGCCGACATAGGGACGGTGTGAACAGGGCTTCGGTCATCCGATGGGTAGGAGACAGTAGGTCTGACATCCAATCACTAAGGATTAAGACTACTGACTAGTGGCTATGAACTTTAGCTTTGCAGAGCCGATGATTGTTGTAAGATTTTTGTTCTCAGTGCTTTAACTTTTATTCATTCATTTTCTGAAGCGCTTAACCCTAATTAGAGTGCGAGGGCAGAGTACACCCGGAACAGCTCGCAGATGGCAGCTCAGTGGCCTGTTCTTTTACGAAAGTCAGCACTGGTTCTTTTACATGCCTCTCACCACAGACTGTGAGAGACATGGCCGGCCTTTGATAACCCAGTTAGCTGCACTGGGGAGACAGCAGTGACATCCTGGTGATAGTGGGGCTTGAACCCACGACCGTTGGATCAATAAGCCACCGACCACCGGCCACCACTGCCCTGCTTTAACTGCCTTATACACAATTTCCTCCGGGATCAATAAAGTATTCTGATGAAGTGCTGATGTGTTAAAAAATTAGCTGCCTTACTTGCTTACAGCTGTGTCCCTTTTCAAAGCTAAGTGAAATATAAATTGTACTGATAGGTCAAGTTTGCCATGATGTCAACATCAAACGCGACCGTGATGCCAAAACATATGTAAGGATTTTCAAAGCTGTCATCATTCTTTGCTTTAGAACAAAGCCACTACCCTTGTGCTTACAGGCAGCCACTTCTATACTGACCGACAGCGACATCACAGAGCTCCATCATGACCAAACAACCACTGACAACAACTCCCATCAGCCCCTGAGGTGCAGACAGCATGTGGCTCACTGATCTTTTCAAGTGCCTGTGCTAGTGTGGGACAATGCAAAATAAATAAACAAACAAATAAATAAATAGGAAGCATTGTGGTGACAGGGAAACATTTCTGAGGTGGGCCTTAACTGGCCTGATTCCCTGATTGGACGGCAGCTCAGGTTTGTGTTGACAGTGTGTAGTGTCAGATGGGCGTTTGTCCGAGAATTCAGCCGCAGCTACATTTTTGCAAACTATTTTCCTGGAAGGTGTGCGAGAATATAGACGTCAGCAAGCAAACACACAATTGCCAAAAGAGCACTTTAGAGTGTTTTAAAAATTCAGGACACCTTCAGTATACATAAATAATCATAATAATGTGTTTATGTGCTTGGAGAAGGAGGGAGGATGAAATATTAATGGAGCACTTAAAGGAGGGAGAGAGAAATGTCGATGACATGGCTTAATAAAGGACAGGTGAGAGAGGGAGCGCGGCGACTGATCCGAGCAGCTGGATGAGCGAAAGCCTTCACACACACACACATACGGCAGATAAATCCCAATTACCTGTTGCTGCTGAAGGGTCATGAGGTTAGTGGCTATGATGTCAGAGGAAGGTGTAGCACTCTTGGGTCGGATGTCTCGAAGCCCACTTTCAGCTGCCACCCCGTTGTGTTTGGCCGTCCCGTTGTTCATCGCCTCCGCTGTCCCGGCTTCTTGCATCATGACTTAAAGGCCTGCGATGAGAAGGGAGACGGTGCAGCTGTTTAAATAATGTGGTGTGTGAAACGCATGAGCAGAGTTCTACTACATCTTCCTGTCATTTCCTAGTTGGACTAGACTTGTTTGTTTGCTTTCTTGCCTGATGGTTTCCACCCACAGACATACATAGAAACACACCAAACACAAGCTCGTTCCCACATGATGATAAACGGCTTAGATCCTCTCGAGATGACACATCTGTGAGTGTCCAGTCCAAAAAAGGGTGCAGGTCACAAGATACCGGGTGTTGCTTTCTGGTTCTCCATTTGTTCCGGGGAGAGAAGGAGAGAGGGAGGAGAAGAAGGGAAAGATGAGGGATGGGAACACAGCCCTGGAGCAGGCCCCGGCAGAAGAGCCCAAGAAAACAGACTCGCTCACAAACAAAACACACTCGACTGAAATGGATATATTTATTCGGATGACTCCCAGAAGAACTGTGGCCTCGATGGCTTTTTAATGGCTGACAGCTCTCGCACAAAGTCGTCCCAAATCAAACTGTGCTGCAAACATTTGTGTCGCAGCTGTTGCGTTTACACCAGGATCCCAGCCTGAACATAAATAAGCACCAGCTGCAGCAAACAATCCAGACGTATAGCCAATGTATTTATAATGTATCCGTTACATCACCGTCACGTCTCAGTAAGACTGCATGCATGGAAGCCCTGCGTTTTTCAGAGTAAACAAAGAATTCCCTTATTTTAACAATGCTTCAGTATGTTTTCTGTTTGTTTGTTAATTCGTTTGACTTGGCGGGTATTCTGTCTGTGATTGTTAGTCATCTCTTCCTGAGCATAGACGCTCAGAAGTGGACAGAAATTCACTCACTCATCACTCAGTCATTTGCCAAATCGCTTAATCCCACTTCTAGGGTTGTGGCGAGGCTGAAGACTGTTTCAGCTGAACTCTGAACAGTTTGCCAGACCCTTGCAGGCCCAACACATACACAACCATTCACACACTCACCTAGGGGCACACGCTCACCTTGGAACAGATAATTATCCTAATGTGCATGTATTTAGACCGCGTAGACTGTGGGAGGAAACCGGAGTACCTGGAGGAAACCCACTTAAGCACAGGGAGAACATGCAAATTCCACATGCAGAGAAACCGCCCGAGACTGGGGATCGAGCCCCTAGACGTCTTGGTGGACGTGCTAACCATAATGCCACCACGCCGGCCTGAACAGTAATTAGTTTTCTTTTATGTTCGAGGATCACTACATTCTTTAACATTCAGAATCAGCTAAGCAAAAGCAGATTTTTTATTAATGCCAGACAGAAGAAGACGCCGATAAAACCCAAAGCTTCAAT
>JAOUQZ010000016.1:6602138-6612346 GCA_028564935.1 Neosilurus hyrtlii | reverse complement strand
AGTGTTTATTCCAATTCAGTGTTTATTTTGGTTAGAGTGTTTATCCTGATTTCAGTGTTTATTCTGATTCAGTGTTTTTTCTGATTTCAGTGTTTATTCTGATTCAGTGTTTATTCTGATTTCAGTGTTTATTCTGATTCATTGTTTATTCTGATCAGTGTTTTTTCTGATTTCAGTGTTTATTCTGATTCAGTGTTTATTCTGATTCAATGTTTACTCTGATTCAGTGTTTATTCTGATTCAGTGTTTATTATGATTATGTTTATTCTGATTAGAGTGTTTATTCCAATTCAGTGTTTATTTTGGTTAGAGTGTTTATCCTGATTTCAGTGTTTATTCTGATTCAGTGTTTATTCAGATTTCAGTGTTTAATCTGATTAGTGTTTATTCTGATTTCAGTGTTTATTCTGATTTAGTGTTTATTCTGATTAGTGTTCATTCCAATTAGTGTTTATTCTGATTTCAGTTTTTATTCTAATTCAGTGTTTATTCTGATTCAGTGTTTATTCTGGTTAGTGCTTATTCTGATTTCAGTTTTGATTCTGATTCAGTGTTTATTCTAGTTAAAGTGTTTATTCTGATTTCAGTGTTTATTCTGATTCAGTGTTTATTCTAATTAGTGTTTATTCAGATTCTGTGTTTATTCTGATTAGTGCTAATTTTGTTTCAGTGTTGAATTCTGATTAGTGTTTGTTCTGATAAGCGGGCTCGTTCTGATTCAATGGTCATTCTGATACAGTGTATATTCTGATTGCAGTGTTTATTCTGATTTGTGTTTATTCTGATTTGTGCTTATTCTGATTCTGTGTTTATTCTGATTACTGTTTATTTTGATTCAGTGTTTATTCTGATTAGTGTTTTGTTTTGATTATAGTGTTTATTCTGATTATGTTTATTCTGATTGGAGTGCTTATTCCGATTCAGTGTTTATTCTGGTTAGAGTGTTTATCCTGATTTTATTGTTTATTCTGATTTGTGTTTATTCTGATTCTGTGTTTATTCTGATCACTGTTTATTCTGATTCAGTGTTTATTCTGATTACTGTTTATTCTGATTCAGTGTTTATTCTGATTTGTGTTTATTTTGATTACAGTGTTTATTCCGATTCAGTGTTTATTCTGGTTAGAGTGTTTATCCTGATTTCAGTGTTTATTCTGATTAGTGTTTATTCTGATTCAATGTTTATCCTAATTCAGTGTTTATTCTGATTAGTGTTTATTTTGATTGGAGTATTTATTCTGATTGGAGTGTTTATTCTGATTGGAGTGTTCGTTCTGATTCTGTGTTTATTTTGTTTTAGTGTTGATACTGATTGTGTTTATTTTTATTATTTAGTGTCTACTCTGATTTCAGTGTTTATTCTGATAACTGAAATTGAATTGTTAAGCACTGTATACACACACACGCGCACACACACACACATATATATATATATATATATATATGCAAGGACTTTGTGTTGTTTGTTTTCTCTTCCAAATTAATTACTATGATGATATTTTAAAAGTTTGTGTCATGTTCTTTTTGATATTTATAGAAGGTTTGATATTTACAGAAAATTTTATTTGCTGTTTATGCTACTCTTTGCTACTAATATAAAGATTCTGTGATCAACATTTTAGCTCTCCAAGGGCAGTTAAGCCCATTTCTTTTCTGGCAAAAAAAGCCTTCAATGATTCACTTATTAATTTGGAAAGAACTAAGCATTTAAATTAAATTAAAGTATACTAATGAACCAAAATATTTCTTATTTGGAGTAGTTTTAAAAAAACAGGATTTGTCTGCTCAGAATCTGTCTGAGATCAACACACAGAACCAAAGCATCAGAGCCTGTATGGAAGGTCGTGGGAGCCATGATAAATCAGATCGGTGCCACACCATATTCTCTATAGAGCTCCACACTGATATTAATGTTCTTTATAAGAAAAATAGATCTCACTGAGCAATCTCCATACCAGTCCTGCCACACCTACTGCAGCGGTTACATTACATGCGTCCTACAGAAAAATATTTCCTTTAAATTTAATTAAACACATGAATCAAATCTCTTAGATTGGAATTCTAAATATGAATGCATAACCACCATTCCTCTCACATTAATATATAAAGGCATTCAGCGTCTACTGGCACAAAACTCATTTTAAACCTCTGTTCACAATGTCTTTTTTATCGCATGATTAGAAATAAAACCAATTTCTGTGTGCAGGGTGTGCTGGTGGAAAAAAAGGACTGAATGAATGAATGAATATAGATATTTCATTCAGATGTAAAGTTGAGACAGATAACCAATTAATCAGGTGGGTGGACAATGACACAAGCTAAGTGTCCTGCACCAGTTCCTGCCTTAAAATAATTCACTGCGCAGCATATAGAACAGAATTAACAATTGGCTTGGGGAGGGGGGAGGGGGGGGATCACCGATTCCCTTTAATTACAACTTTTTCTGATGCTCACTATGCATCACTGATTACTTGAGCAAGATTTTCATATTCAACCTTGCAAAAACTCTCCAAGGTTTGTTCTGCTTCATGCACTACCCCTCATCTCTTTCCTCGCCATCGTACCCTCTCACCAAGTAAATCAGCTCTCTGTCTCTCAATTTATCCCCCTTTTTTTGCCTCTGTCTTTTTTTCCTGCCTCCTCCCTCCCCTGTCAAACACACACATCGGGATTGGTTTGTTTTCTTTGGGTGCAACGTGAGTTGCTGCGTGAGAGAGGAGACTTTAAATAAATATCTGCCCAGCATGTCCACAATACAGTCCATTGTTTTTAAAAAGCAGAGAGAAACGATGAGGTATTAAGGGTCATAACCAACATTATGGAAGTCTGATGGAATAGCATGAGCGTATTCTCATAGTCCAAATGTGGAGGGAAAAAAAAACTCCAGAAAATGTTCACACCTGCACACAACTACATCAGTCATGCTTCCGTAGTCAAAAACCCTAAAGTGGGACACTTACGATATGTACATTATATACACGAACTACAGGGAAATCAATTCAATGCAATCAGTCAGTGAAGCCCATCATGCCAACTCACCAAGGTGTAAGATCAGACTCAGTACCGTTTGTGTCAACAGTGATCACTTTGCAGAAAGGTATGGGTCTCCAGTCCTGCTGTGTCTGCCATGCGATGTGCACCAACAAATAACACTCCATGCAAAGCAGTTCTCGCAAATTGTTTTTTAGTCCAGATTTGAATATTTAAATAACATATTTTAAATCAAGATATTTGCTAGCAATTTCCATACATTGCCTGATAGCGGTTTGTATTAAGTCTCAAAACTCTCTCACACACACACACACACACACACACACACACACACTCACACACTCAGAATACACACGATAAATACTACGACGGTCTATTATTTGCTAAATGTACTATGTATAAATGGACGAGTCTGTGTTGCTCAGTCCACCCACACACAATGCATTTCACCAGAATTAACAGTAAGGATATGAAATTTACATAAAGTACAGTTTTTGTGCTGATATGTATAAAATAACATGCTGCTCCTCAATGAGGATGGAAATGTAAACAAATCTTTGAGGTCCTGGAAAATTACTTTAACATGGCACAAACTTCTGCCAAGACTTTTATTTTATTTTGTGTGTGTGTGTGTGTGTTTTCCAGTCCTTTATTAAGCATCCTGTTTGGAATATGCAAACCAGTTGTGTTTTTCCTTCAGCAGGACAGCCCACAATTTGCTTACATGATTGAAAGATCTGCTGAGATACAATGGGCAAGCTGTACTGAATAAATAACCCATGGGAGAGAGGGAAGCAGAGGAGGGAAATGTTTCTGCAAAGAAATGGACAGAGAAAGAGAAGCTGAGACCATTAAGAAAGTGTTTTAGACTTTATAGTATTGGGGAAAAAATATGCAAACCACATGTTGTATATTAGAGTCCCGTGAGTATCCATCCTTCTGATTCAAGCATTATCCACTCGGGATAATGTTTCTCAATCTCCAGATAGCAGATCAGTCAAATCAAGTAATTCCCATGCAGTATATACTAATGTGCGATATTCAACATGCTTCACCATCCAAAATCAGAGACAGGTCAAATGCTTCAGCAAGACGGTCCTGGGTTTGACTCCCGGGCTCGGTGACAGTGTTTCTGCGTGGTTTGCGGTGCTCTGATTTCCTCCCACAGTCCAAAGACATGCACGTTAGGCAAACTGGCAGTTTCAAATTGACCCCAGGTGTGAATGTGAGAGTAAATGTTTGTGTATCTGTGTTGCCCTGCAAAGAATTGGCAAGTTGTTCAGGGTGTATCCTGCCTTCGCCCAGGGTCGAGTGGGATAAGCTCCAGTCTCCCTATGACCCAAAAAGATTTTTATTGTTTTTTCTATTTCCCCCCCATTTTCTCCTAAGCGTATGCCATCCCTCCCTCCCGTGAGAGCTCGGCCAATTAGCTCCCATGGACTCCCGGTCGAAGACGGCTGTGGCATCAACCCGGATTCGAACTTGCGATCTCCGTGGTTGATAGTCGCGCACCTTGTCGATGTGCCACTCAGGAGCCCAGCAAAAAGATCTTTGAAATCAAATTAATTAAATTTTTTAATACAAACTGGGTAGTCAAACTCAACAGCTGTGTGCAGACGGTCATATTTCCCTCTTCTACATTAACCTACATAAAAGCAACGTCCATGGCTAGACTTTTCCTACTGCTCTGCACTCACCTGTTTCGTCGCTGTACACCTTCAGAGCATTCGTTTGATATTTCTTGTTATCACTTTGGCCAAGCACTTCAGTGTCTGACTCTGAAATACATTCCCATTTGTGCAGTTCCTTTAGAATGCAAGTTTCTCTTCCCAAAGTTTCTGTGACTAATCATATCACCATATTTTAGATGAAGCCTGATGCACCATTTTGTAATCATAACAGTGATCATTATTCAAGCGTTTTAAAATACACATTTGCTGTTGCATGATCGAACATTACAAACTAAAATCTGTGGTAGTACATACAGGACAACAGGGACAGTTTGTTTCATTAAATTTCCACAGACATCTGTGGACACTGTGTTCCCTATGTGTTATTAGGCAGATCATTGAAGCAGTGAGGCCACATGGATGGAATTCTCAGTGAAATGGAACGAAATGGCGAGACAAAGTAGTCGAGGAAAACAAAACAAGAAGAATAAGCCCTAGCAAAGAAACAGGACAAATGTGAAGAGAGAGGAAAAGGCAGGTAACACATTTGTTGCATGTCACATGGAGTTGTGCATGTCTGGAAGGCAGATGCAACCCAAAGCTACGTGCGTCTCTTCTGCCTGTATGTGTCCAAAAACGGCTTCAGACATGGACACAAAGAACACACACATACTACGCACGGCGAGACTGACACTACAGTCAAGAGAAAGGCTTGGACAACACCCTTCGTGTGTGTACGTGTGTGTGTGTGTATCCGTGCGTGTGTGTGTGAGTGCGTAGACTTGGGCATGATGTCACGTAACTCTTACACTAATGCACTACACTTGGGTGTATACGGTATATGCACTTATATATGTTTAAAGTTTTTTTATATACACACTGAAAGCTTGCTAACTTGCATTGACCTGCTAATGGAATGATTTTAGACACAATAGCTTGCTCTGGGACCCTTTCTGCCTTCCATAATGACTAAATAAAAAATATAATTTAATTTCATCAGCCTATTTGAAGACGTTTTTTCATGTTCTTATACAGAGCCATGAATAACGCCGCCTTATTCTTCTCACTGTTGCGTCTCCAATCTATGAGGAGCAATTATGAGCTTTTAAAGAAAGTAGTAAGCTATAAGCATGACGTTAAAGGTAGTACATTAGTCTGGACTCATGCTGACTACTTTCAGTAAAGTAAGGTGGGTATATATTTTTTTACTTGTTTTTTTTTTTTTTATAAAATGACCTTATTGTTTTAATAGGTAGAAAGCCAGTGCAGGTAAAAGATTCACTCATATTTTACACCTACAATCCTGTTTAAAGAAAAATAAAATAAATTAATAAATAGATAGATAAAATGCAAGATGCAAAGAAACCCAACCTGTTATATTTTCCCTAAGGGCTTGATAATAAGTGTACAATTTATTCACACTTTACAGGATTATTGTTTCACTGCATTACAAACTATGTAATAGTTCAGAAGTTTGTTTAAAGCCATGGCCAGATTCACATTTTCAATGAGGATCTGAGCCGAACTTCAATAAACTGACTTCTACGGCAGTGAATAAAATCATATCTCTGAAGTGACATGAAATTGTGTAGTGGGAAAAATGACAAGAGAACGATTTCCATAAGTTTCATGAGCACAACTGACTATGTAAATATGACAGATTTCTTATGGGGGCGGGGGAAAAGTAGCCAAGCAGCTTATTTGCATGATCAAATGACACCATTTACATTCATGTTTTCCATTTACTAATAATTTGTTTTATACACAGTTCGCCTGGATGGTAGAGTTGCTTCTTTCAATAAAAAAAAAAAAATTCTTCCTATGTCTATAGCGGTCCATAATGTTGACTGAAAGGCCTCTGAGACCTTTTGAAAAACTACAGCAGGTATAATCACCCCCCTTAACATTTTTCACATTTTGTTGCTTTGCAGACAGAAATATAGACACACCAAAAATAAACATTTCCAGCTGTATTTATTCAATGCAAATCATAACAGCTAAGTGAAAAATATAATAGCAACAGTCTGGAGAAATAAATAAATAAATAAATAAATAAATAATGAGGATCACTGCTCAAGCTCAGTCAGAATGTGTGGTGATCATTGGTGGACTGCGATCTTAAAGTAATTCCAAATTTTCAACAGGGTTCAAGTCTTGATTCTGACTAGACATGTAGGAGGACATTCACTTTTTTCTCCTACTATGTGATCAATGCTGGGTTACTGACATATCAGAAGGTGAAACTTTCTGACAAGAAGTGGAAGGTTTTCATTGTAAATTTCGAGTATTTTATCTTTTTCCCTTCTATCTTGACAAGTGCCCCAGTCCCTTATGTAGAGTAACACCCTCACAACAGAGTACTAACACCGCCGTGCTTAAATGTAGGTATGGGGTTCTCTGAATGATAAGCTGTATTGTCTTTCTGCCAGATGTGCTATTTTGTGTTGAGGCCTGATAGTTTGATTTTGGACTCCCCTGCTCATAACACCTTGTTTCATTTGTTCTCAGAATCTTCAAGGTATGTTTTGACAAAGCTCAGTGGAGGAGGCTTTTTTTTCCTTTCTTTTTTTTTGCAACCCTCCCATACATGTCACATTTGTGGAGCATTTGTGATATTGTTGATAAATGCACACAGTAAACACTATTTGCAAAATAAATAAATAAAATATTGTAACTGCTTGAACGTCTCTTTGATCAGTTTCCTTCCTGCACTTTCCTCTAGTTTGAAGCGATGAAGGCCTGATCCAGGAAGGGTCCGAGTAGTACCAAACACTTTCCACTTCTTGATTATGGAATTTACCTTGCTTCAAGGAATTGATAAGACCTTTGATTTTTCTTTTTGTATTCATCTTTTGACTTGTGTCTATCCTCCAGTATCCCTGAAATCTTTAGATAGCGCTTGTTTTGCTTTCAATTACTTTTCCAAGTGCTGGAATCCTCTATGGGTATCTGTTTTTATTCTGCTTATTGTTTGTTTGTTTTTCACTGGACTGTTATAAGCTGCATTACATAAGTACAGCAAAAAATTTGTGTGTCTACATTTCAGGCATCAAAGCAACAAAATGTGAATATTGAGAAGGCATCGGGGATGGCGGCGGCGGTGGTGGTATGTCCTACCTGTAGTGGGATATATAATTAAAGCAAGTTATAAATATAATGAATACACACACAGTTAATAATTATGTACATAAAAATCTGAAAATGTTCCAGCTTTACATTAAGCCATCACCGCTCTAAACATATCAGAAGAAAGATCGTACTTTGAACACTTTTTCTTTCCACTTTTTTGCAGCAATGCCTAAAACAACACAACTTAAATGAGTCATGAGTCAAGACTTGCTTATTTCGGAACTAGAGTGCGGTGTTGATGATGTCGCAGAGTGCTCGGAGACTAGTGTGAGTCAACAGGAGATAAGAAGGATATGTGTCTCCTTTCGTATGAACTGAACTCAAATTCAAACATCACCTTCACTTTGACTAACATACTGTATATTTGACTCAGAATAGACAGCATCAGGCTTGACAAAATACCTAGGGAATGACCCTAAACAGGCCAATCACAGTAAAAATGTTAAATGTCCAGAGAAAGAAAATACATTTATGCACATAATAGCCAGAATAGTACATTAAAACTTGTTTTTACCAAGCTGCATGCCTCAGTGATACACATTATTATTCTTGACTATTGGCTGAGGTGATTGTTTTTATAAGTACTGTGTGTAAACACTCTGAGTACTGGTTTATCTGATCAAGTGACTGAACTGAAAAGAAGGTTCTCCTAAAATCTTTTGGTGAAACGTCGAGTAACTGTTCTACATCCTAGGACATTATTCAAATCCCGTTACTTGGGTAAAACATGGAAATGAATAGAATAATAATGTAATAGTTAATATGGGAAATCTACACTGGAATTTGTGCTGACATACTCAGTTTTTCGTTGTTACTGGTGTAGCAGAACTAATTCAACAAAAAGGGACAGCTGAAGATCAGACAGAAACATTTTTCCAGTCTTCACCTGTTCAGTTCCAGGCAACCTGTTCCCACTATAGATCCCTGTAATAAGTGGAACTCAATATTGTCTTCTGGTGTTATAGCTCATTCACCTCAAGGCTGAGCATGATGTGAGATATATTTCTGATCACCACAGTTGTAAAGAGTGGCTACTTGAGTTACTGTAGCCTTCCTGACAGCTTGAACCATTGAACCAGTCTGGATATTCTCCTCTGATTTCAGTCTTTTATCAACTACCAAGTCATGTTTTTTTTCCCCTTTCTTTTTTCTCTGTTCCATTCTGTCAACTATAGACTGGAGTGTATTAGAGTGTGTGTGTGTGTGTGTGTGTGTGTGTGTGTGCGTGTGTGTGTGTGTGTGTGTGTGTGTGTGTGTGTGTGTGAAAATCATAAGAGAACGGGTGTTTCAGAAATACTCAGATCAGAATGTCTGGCAGCAACAACGATAATGCAGTCAAAACCACTGAGTCTTATACTGTATCTTCACATTACAAAAACTCTGGCTGGCACACTTTCTCCCCCTAAAAAATTCAGCTTATGTTTCTTTTGGGGGTTTTTTTGTTAGAAAAGTGGTCTGTTACACAATGTCAAAACATAATATGTTGCTTTCTTTAATGATATACAGACATTTTTTGTTAAAATTTGATTAGTTTGTTGGGAAAGTCATGGTTGGAAAAAAATACTGACTGAGTTTTGTGTTGCCTCAGTAAGGCACAGATCTTTTATCAATTAAACAAAATGTGTAGATGATTTTACACACACACACACACACACACACACACACACACACACACACACACACACACAGTAGTGTGCAGTGAAGATTACACACCACCACTTTTGAGTAAAAGGGCTTCTAATAAAAAAAAGTAAAAAATTACTTCTCTATAATTTTTGGTGAAAATGTATTGAACAATGCTATTGTAGGCAACGAGAACAAAAAAAATAATTCCGACAAATATATTAGGGTAAAACTATGAAAAATACACAAAAACACAATACAAATACCAATTTTTCAGAAAAACTGAAAGGTGTCGCAAGTTTTATTTTTTTTACTTTTGCATATCATGAATGATCTTCAGACCACATGGAATGGTTCAGCGAGTGAAGAAATAAAAAATATGTGAACACTATCCCTGAAAGGTTAAATGCTGTAATCAAAGTAAAGGGTGTCCACACTAAATATTGACTTTATTTCTCAAAAAAGAGACCGTTATTTTTATTATTATTATATATTGTTGTTTGTTTACTTATTCGCATCAATATGATCCGATATTACATGAAATAAAATACTTGAATAGTATTTGGTTTCTGATTTATCTTCATTTTGTTAAGTGTATAATCATCACTGCATCACTGTATTTTTTTATTTCTTTACTCACTGAACCATTCCATGTGGTCTGAAGTTCATTCATGATATGCAAAAGTAAAAAAAGTAAAACTTGCGACACTTTTCTATTTTTCTGAAAAATTGGTATTTTCAGTAGTTTTGTTTATTATCCATACTTTTACCTCAATATACTTGTATATTTTATAT
>JAOUQZ010000016.1:6591329-6600735 GCA_028564935.1 Neosilurus hyrtlii | reverse complement strand
CATGTTCCCCAGTACCTATATTCCCCAGTACCTATATTCCCCAGTCCCCATGTTCCCCAGTACCTATATTCCCCAGTCCCCATGTTCCCCATTCCTATGTTCCCCATTCCTATGTTCCCCAGTACCTATATTCCCCAGTCCCCATGTTTCCCAGTCGCCATGTTCCCCAGACCCTATGTTTCCTAGTACGTATGTTCCCTAGTACCTATGTTCCCCAGTACCTATGTTCCCCAGTCCTATTTTCCCCAGTCCCATGTTCCCCAGTCCCATGTTCCCCAGTCCCATGTTCCCCAGTCCCTATGTTCCCCAGTACCTATGTTCCCCAGTCCCCATGTTCCCCAGTACCTATGTTCCCGAGTCCTGTGTTTCCGAGTCCTATGTTCCCCAGACCCCATGTTCCTAGTCCCTATGTTCACTAGACCCAATAGTCCCCAGTACCTATGTTCTCCACTCCCCATGTTCCCCAGACCCAATGTTCCCTAGTCCTATGTTCCCCAGACCCTATGTTCCACAGTACCTATGTTCCAGAGTCCTATGTTCCCCAGTCCCATGTTCCCCAGTACCTATGTTCCCCAGTCCCATGTTCCCAGTCCCCATGTTCCCCAGACCCTATGTTCCACAGTACCTATGTTCCCGAGTTCTATGTTCCCCAGTCCTATGTTCCACACTCCCTATGTTCCCTAGTACATATGTTCCCCAGTACCTATGTTCCCCAGTCCTGTGTTTCCGAGTCCTATGTTCCCCAGTCCTATGTTCCCCAGTCCTATGTTCCACACTCCCTATGTTCCCCAGTACCTATGTTCCCGAGTCCTATGTTCCCCAGTCCTATGTTCCACACTCCCTAGTACGTATGTTCCCCAGTACCTATGTTCACTAGACCCAATAATCCCCAGTACCTATGTTCTCCACTCCCCATATTCCCCAGACCCAATGTTCCCCAGTACCTACGTTCCCTACTCCCTGTGTTCCCCAGACCCAATACTCCCCAGTACCTACGTTCCCCACTCCCCATGTCCCCCGGACCCAATGTTCCCCAGTACCTACGTTTCCCACTCCCTGTGTTCCCAAGATCCAATATCCCCCAGCCCCAATGTTCCCCATTACCTATGTTTCCCACTCCCTATGTTCCCTAGACCCAATATTCCCCACTCCCTATGTTCCCCAGTCCCAATGATCCCCAGTACCTATGTTCCCCAGTCCCGATGATCCCTAGTACCTATGTTCCCTGGCCCTTATTAAATTAGTGGATTTTCCATTGTATTCTGTACTTAATAGAAGTGAGCTACAACAATTGAATCCAATCCTGTAAAAGAAGAAAGTAAAGTAAGAATTTTTTGGAATATTAAGGTTAGAGTTAGGGTTCCTGGGGAACATAGGTACTGGGGAACACAGATATGGACCTGTAAATAAGTACCAAATGTGTCTATACTTGGGGCAGTGGTGGTCCGGTGGCAGGGTGCTGGATTACTGATCTCAAGGTCGAGGGTTCAAGCCCCACTATCACGGAGTGGTCACTGCTGTCCCCCAGTGCAGCTAACTGGGTTATCAAAAGTGCAAATGAAGTTATTCAACACATTAATTTTTCTTACTTCTAACACATCAACTTCAAAACCGCCTGTTCCGTTGTTTGTTTTTAATGGTATTGCTAATCTGTATAGCAATATGCATAAATATTTGAACAGTCTTTCAGCTTTTCTTTGACTGCATTTACATCCAAAATGGTTAAACATTTAACACAGTTTAATGTGATAATGAACATACTAAAAAATAAATTGACATTTTTAAAGCATCCAATTAATGCCTCTCAGATGACCGGGGCACAAGGATAGCAGGTTTTGGGTTTTTTTTTCCAATTCTAGGTTTTTTCCTTGCTGATGCTCTGCCAGGCCTTCAATGGAAATGTTCCTGCTTGTTCATGATGAACTCTGCTTTCAGAAACTGCTAAATTGAATACCAGTCAAGTGACTGACTTGCCCGCTGCATAGCTTTTCACCTCTTCTCCTTTAAATACTAAGGCTTAGGTTGCTTTTGAAGTACATGTCTGGTACATCTACACTGTGAAGTGTGGTCTAATCAGTTTTTAAGCATTTGGCAGAATTTAAGCAAATAATATAAAATTATACTCACCAGAATTCCAGAACTGTACAAGCCTCTTTTTTTTTTTTTTTGGTAAACCTAATCCTGATTTTCCAGTTTTGAAGCTTACCAGTGGTAATCAGGTGGTAATTCTTCTATTTACTCTGTTGAAAAAGCTTCTCTTGACTGTTGATACTGATATACAGACCCCTACTTCCTGGAGGGCCTTCTTAAAATGACCACCTCATAAAGGGGCATTTCTTTACCAGGAAGAACACTTGTTCTCTGTGGTCTCATGGGCCTTTTGGTTTTTCTCAGCTCACTGGTGTAGTCTTTCATATAAGGAATGTACAAAAAAATTAGATTTGCCAGGGCCTAATGCTTCTGCTACCTCTTTGATGGGTTTGTAGTGACTGACCTTATGATGGCATGCTACACTGGTCTTTGGACTTAACACAGAGAATTAATGTCAATGAAATCAATTCTACAATTTTTCTCTCTTTAGCTGTAAGTAAAATAATGCAGAAATAACACAGCTGAGCAGCCGTTGAGGTTCAGGACGCAGCATTTTGGAAGACATGGAAGACATAACGGTGTGTTTGACTGAAGGTCATATACAATAAAAAGATGTTTACAGTACACAAAATTCTTTAAGCACTGTTTGGTAACCGGGTGTATTCTCAGCATCGCTGTTTGTTTACTGCGTGTTTACACACCACACAGGACACATGCTAGTAGGACAGCGGTCAAGAACACAACTCATGGGCAACAAGGAAACAAAATAGAAAAATAAAGTTCTGATGGCAGCCTAAAAGGCAAAGGGATTTATGAGAAGGAGATAAGAGAGTTCTTCTCAGGCTATTCCTTTAAAAATAATCACAAGAGTCTAAAAATGACATGCAGATGGATCTTTTTTTTCTTTGTGAAGTGTTTCAAACGTGCACTGATTGTGAGTGCTTGCTAATTTTAATGCACATACGCAACCTGTACCACTTAAAGCATCGGACTCTTACCTTTCTCTGATTTCTGCATCCAAAAAGATTGTGACACTGGGGTCCTTTCCCTACAGAAAACAGGGAGAGTAGAGAGAGATAAGAGGGAAGAAAATAAAGAGAAAAGAGTTCAGAATACTGCAAACATTTCAATAAATGGCCTGTGCTAATTAAGCATCTACTCTGATCGCTTCATCTCCACACAATCAAATCGACTTTACTTTAAGAAGGACTGGAGGGGAGGGTGAGGGAGAGGTAGAGTGAGAGAGGTCACTTTGAAACAGTTGTTCATTAATGCCACATTAACCCGGTTCCTCCGAGCGTCTCTTCAGCTCCTTGTTTAAAATATCTGGTGGTACATATTTAGCATCTTGGAAAGGGCCAAAATTCCCTTGATTAAACAAATAATAGCACATTCAAGAAAACTGTAATTGAGTTCAAATTGATTCGTGCCAGTGCTCTAATTGCATTTAAACACTCTTTGTCCCTAACCCTAGATTCCTGGCTTCTTAATTACTGGGCCCTCTGAACACCAATCCCTGTGGTGCCAAAATGGGAAAATAAAAATAGTGTAAGTTTTATGGTACGTCATTAAAATGACCTATAAACTTTTTTGTATTCGCTGTAATGAAACCCCAGCAGACAAGTGGAACGAGTGAAGACTGGGAAGTGCTCGGGCTCATGTTCTACAGGCTACATATTAGCCCTATCCCCTACAGACGCAGTGCTGTCACTCAATCTCCTGACTCCTCTCTCGCTCCTCATCACTGGGGGAAAACATGAGAGGCAAGGAAGACAAAAATGTGTTTCCTGAACAAGAGGTGAAAGAGGTGGAGAATAAAAAAAGCACATCCTGGCTGGAGGAATGGCCGCCGATGGTGTCTTTCTTGCCGAGGCAGCAAAAGCTTCAAGAGAGTACGGAGTCTGCCAACTCAAACAGCGCGCACAGTGTGTGTGTGTGGTGGCCTTCCTGAGGGCTCGTTGCAGCTGGAGCTCTGTGAATAAAGGTAACGAGGGAAAGACAGCGCTACTGTAAACTGTGGGGATTCCCCTCCCTGGCCATCTTTCACTAGGACATTCCGTATCAAAAAGCAGAATCGACTCCACCTAAAAAATACCTTGCATTGTTTTTCCATCCAAACCATCCTCTGAAATACAAAAGACCCCAAAAGAACTGTTTGGAAAGAGGGCAACGCTTCTATTTTTCTTTTTTTTTTTTCAGCTTGTGATGATGCCAAACAAAATGCCAGGAGAGCAGCGACGACATTCAACGGCGGGTTAAACTACGAGCCGTTCAAACACGATTGGGCTCTTTATATTATTGTTGTGAGTCTGACACTGAAGAGGAAACCAGAACAATCAATTCAACTGAGTTTTTTTTCTTTCTCTCTCTCTTCCTTCCTCCCCCATCTCTCTTGTTCTTGCTGAATTTAGAAACACTAATTAGTTTTGCTCTCATAAACCCAACCTGAAAATGGCCAATTAGATAGTGTGAAGTGGGAAACGTGCTGAAGAAACATGTGCATGAAGGGAGAGAGAAAGAAAAAGAGAAAAAAAACCATCATCCTTCAATTACAGTCTCAGAGCCACTTCAACGAAAGATGGGGAAAAAAAGTCGTTTCACACTCTTTCCAAAGTGAACATATGTTGTGACCGTGTTCAAAGGCAAAGCATGAAATGAGTAGAGACCACGAGAGCACACGGATACTGAAATGGCAGGGTGTAAATGAACTGAGATCATAAAAGTACATCTGTACTAGATGGCAGTAAAGTCTCTCGGGTGTGTTGAGGTCAGTCGTGCTAACACAGCCACCTGGCGAACCATGGCAGCGCCTGGGCCTTAACATACCATAATGTAGTCTTAACCAGCACGTCCTGTTGTCCAGTTAAACAAATCTGTCATGAGATTCCAATTTTTATGGCTATTGTCCCCAAAGGACTGAATCATATTTGCTATTTCTATACGTAACAACCAAAACTAGCTAGTTTCTTTTGAACTTGAAGGCCAGACTTTATGTTGTGACCAGGATCTGGTGCTTCCACACTGTGAAGTGTCATATGAAATTAATGATGTACTTGTGCGAAATTGTCTTGCGGAATTTTTTCCTCCCTTGGAGCTGACCTGGTCCAGTCTTTCATCAGTGTCAATGTGAAGACTGATGGTCTGTCAAAATCCCGCAACCCCCCGCACCTTTTCCAGCTCCGGCCAGTTTCTGGACTGGCCAAAGTGGCTAAAATAATAAAAAAAAAAAAAATACAGGCAGCATTTACTGGACATAAATTCTCAGATGTCGGGGGTTGGTGCCAATGTCCTTGCTGCCAATGGTAGAGAGGCCGGCAGAGTTCATGCTGACTGCAGCTTGCACCAGCGCTGAACATCTGCTCATGAATGAGAGTAGTGCCCGCTAAGGAGGGGAGGAAGGGGGGAAATACAGTGCTAAGGAGCACCAATGATGAAAAATTCAACGCTCTCTTTTGCCTGCCGTGCTTGTTTTGCAGTTATTCTCTCGAGTCCTACCCTGTAGAATTGCGTTAGGAGAAGTTTCAAGCCTCGATCTGACAGAACAGCTGGCACCAAACAGGGATCTGGTGCTCATGGTGAGCTCGGGGGACGTTCACGTGGAGATCCGTGCACTCATTCTCATACACTTGTTTTGTCCTTGAAGAAGGAGGAGGAGGAGGAGGAGGAGGCAGTTAAAATACTACACAGGTGATAAGGTCAAAGAGGCAACTACAGCACATTTAGCAAATGAATCCACAGGCAACAGACATGTTTTGTTCAAAATTACAGCATAGAAAAGAGTAAAATATTCATTCTAGCCTAGCCTGCTTCTCTTACACCTGCAGTAGTGGGTCATGCTTCCAGAAAGGTATAACATAGTATAAAATAGCATAGGATCAGTAGCAGAGAGGTGGTTCCAAAAATGTGTTATTATTACTACTACTACAATTAAAAAAAAAACCCAAAAAAATAAATAAAAATTAAAAAAGCATGGTCAATACATCACGCATGTAACTTGCTCCATTCACTTGATAAACCACTTTATCCTACAAGAGTCCGCTTTATCTCGGGGTACACACTAAACAGCTTGCCAGTCCATCGCAGGGCCAAAAACACACACGACCTTCACACTCACACCTCAGGGCAACTTGGAACAGCCACTTAGCATAGCGTGCATGTCTTTGCATTGCAGGAGGAAACCAGACACCACTCCACACACTCCCATGTTAATTATCATGGCCTGTTCATGCTGCGTATGTGACAGTCTATCACTGATTAAAACAGTAAAGCCATCCGTTTGTTAGGCACTGGAGGATCCCAGTCCTGATGTACGCCTCCAATTACTTTACATCACAATGTAAGATCCTTTAATTGTTTTTATCACATTACAACAAACTGAACTTCTCATGACTCCACCCCCCCTCCAAGGCCAGTCCTTATTTTAAAAAATTCTATTTGTAATTTGTGGCTGAAATACACTTGCAATATAATAATATGATAGCTTTCAAAAATACATATATGGGCAGCATGGCATGGTTAGCAAATACGCCTCATGTTAAAAACGTGACGGGTTCGAGTCCCAGACTTGGTGAGGGAGTTTCTATGTGGAGTTTGTTTGCTGTCCTTGTGATTGCATGTGTTTTCTCTGGGTACTCCGGTTTCCTCCCATAGTCCAATGACATGCACATTAGGCTGATCGGTTGTTCCAGACTGGGAACACCTTTTCAGGGTGTGGAATAAGATGATGACTCAAGTAGGATTAAAAAATTCTGCAAATCATCATTATTTTTTAATCACCAATGACCACTTGAGAATAGACGGGTAACAAGTGGCTGAAATACAGACAGAGTGAGTGGTTTTCAGGTACTGTACAGAGTGTTGTGCAGACGGTGTTCAGACCAAAACAGAAGTTTCAGTCTTTCACTATGACACATCACATTCTCTGTGGATTATATGAAATTTAAGGCCTTCTCACACAAACATGATCCATATTATTGTAAAACTATGGACATCATTTGTACCTAAAGAGGAGAATTTTACCCACTGTACAGAGTGCACCATCACACCACCCAGTATAAATGCACAAGCATACTGAAAGTGAAAACTGAAGGAACCAAAAACTATTTTTTCCCCTTTTGTAAAAAGCATCTGTCCCCAAGCAAAGTAAGAAGCAGAAGCTGGGTGTGTCATTCAGTGAGCTCCACATTTTTGTCTATGAAGTTTCCTAATGTGTCCAAGTAAAGGCACTAAGCATGACAATCAGTCACCACCTGACTATCACGAGCTCTGTTTTTCTTTATTGTCCAGCTGAATATTTACATAAATTCAGTGTACCATTACGTTTACAGCACAATGTGGCCCGTTCTTTGGAGTAGGGCAGCATTATGAGTAATAGCCCACGTGTAAGGAAGTGGTGACTTAGAAATAAACGATTACCTCATATTCAGCAATTTCACTTCTGTCTTGGGCCAAAATAGGATAATTTCATCAAACCATCAACATTTGGGCTTGGTACAGTAAGCTGTGGCAAAATGAGGAACAGAAGCTAGAAGTCTAGTCTCAAGATGTACAGATAGATAACTCTGTTTCATGAAATACCCAGCATTGTGATGGACTTTGTGAGTCCCACCCAGGCTGTATTCCTGACCGGGGATTGGCTCCAGATGCACCACAGGATGAGCTGGTTATGGAAGATGAATGAATCACTGCGTATCAGTTTCTTATTTGGCTAAAACCCTTTTAAAGGACACCACCCCTACCCCCAACACAGCAGATAATAAAACACCAAGTAAATAACTAACAGCTCCAGTCATGAAAAATGTAAAAGCATATGGCCAGTACATCCACTTGATTAGAAGTTTAATAAAGCACTTTTAACTTCCAGAGCTGCAACCCTTCTTATTAATACATCCAAACATGTCAACATTCTGTTTAAAAAATAATCTAAAGCAAAAGCCTTGGTAAATATGACTGCTTACTCTTAGCACAAGCATTGTTGACACTTAACATAATTTCATTCAGGGCACTGGAATGAAAGCACGGCAGGGGTAATAATAAACTCCTAATGAGAATTTTCTCTTCCTGCAGACCTTGGTGAGATAGCCATAATGCAAGACTCCTTTTTCCCCCCCTTTTTTAATTATTTTTTTTAAATAAAATTATTGTTATCGTTATTAAAGATGAATCTCATCAGAGGCTAAATGACAAAATAATTCATTACCAAATTCAAAGCTTTTAATAGCCACAAATTAAATTTGTCTTGGAAAATATGTTTCAAGATGAAGGAGATCATTATTTCATATAAATACTGGTTTCTGTGTGCCCTTGAAAGACAAAAACATCCAAATGCTCATTAAAAAAATGCACTTAATCAATTATGGCCCAAAAAATGAATGATTTTCACATTTTTAGATGATAAAATCCACGTCTTTATAACTCCTTGATCATTAAGAGGTGGCTCCTACACAAGCATACGCTTAATAGGTTCATGTTTAGATGAAGGAAGCAAAGAACAAAACTCTGTAAAAGCTTTGATGTGTTTGCTGTGTCGTCTCTAAACCCTTTGCAGGGCCTCTTTCGCATAATTCGTACATCTTTGCATCATTTTTACTGATGGAATGAAAATCCACGTCTTTCTCTCTGGTGAATGTGCACACACGTGGAGATTGGAGAGGAAATGCTTTATTAAGATCCTCCAGCCATAAAGAACATGGGGTTGACTAATCGGCTGCATTACCGTCTGAGAGCCTGACTTATTTAGACCCAATAGCGTGCTAACACGTTGTTGAGAGTGGAGGGCGCAGTGAAGTTATCTCCACCATAATAACATCACTGCAAGGCCTGATGTTGTTTAGATCAATAAAGACCCATTACAAGAACAGGCCTCAACACAGATAAGCGGGCCTCGCAGCAATGATCTAACACTCCAGCATCAGAGAAGCATCCTCTATTAAATAAAGAGGCCGATAGAAGACAACTTATAAGCGACGCTAGTTAAAATAGGCGAAAGTGCCCCCTTTTTTTTTTTTTTTTTTTACACGCAAGCTATTTGAATAGTGTCGGTTATTGTGGTTAGCTTTTGTGCTAGAGCAGGGTGGGAGCTGGGATGGCTTGACCCAGATACCCAGAGGCACTAGGGTTCTGAGTATGAGACAATGCATGCCTGGGGCTGTGTACCACCTGCAGTGACAGAGCACATTTTCTTTATCTCTCCTTAAGATAAGAGGTTTATATTTAATGTATACACAAATGCACTTACTTACTGACTTACATCTCAAAACTTTTAACCTACAAACAAGGTTCATCGTTAGGTTTGAAAAACAACCTATCTGCCTCT
>JAOUQZ010000016.1:6581329-6586329 GCA_028564935.1 Neosilurus hyrtlii | reverse complement strand
TGAAAATGGAAGAACTATGTAAAATGGTTGTAATTCCAAACTGGTTAATACAGTTTTTTTTTAAACCCCTAAATTTAGCCTAAAAATCTACACTGAATAAAGCCTGCTAGTGATTCAATTACAATAGAACTTGCATGCATTACATTATTATATATTTCAATAAATGTTTTGGATCGATGATAGAAATTAAGAGGCATAGTGGTATAAAGGTTAGCATGTCAGCCTCTCGACTCCGGTTTCCTCTCACAGTCGAAAGACCTGCACATTAAGCTATTTGGCAGCTTCAAATTGTTCTGTGGTGTGAATGTGAATGGTTCTGTGTGTTCACCCTGCAATGAACCCCGCCTTCACCCAGAGTGGGTTGAGCCCACAACCATAGTTGAAGTAAGTGATTAAGCAAATGGATGGCTAAAAGGATAGATCACATAAATGTAGAGTATGTAATTCATTCATTCATTCATTTTATGAACCGCTTAATCCTAATTAGGGTGGCAGGGAGGCTGGCGCCCATCTCAGCCAACTCTGGGCAAGGGACACCCTGGACAGCTTGCCAGGCCATCGCAGGGCTATAGTATGTAATGTAATTTAATAATATTAATGATAGAAAAAGTTGAAGAGCATTTTGAACAAGGGTAATGTGCTTTTATTTATTTGTTTGTTTGATTGTTTGTTTAATTTTTTCATAATATTTTTGGCTCAGCAGCATGGCCAGATACAGTAAGAAAAGTGAAAAATTTTGAAATACAAGTGTGAGAGATTCCATTCCTTATCTCCAAGTCCCATTGGTGTCTGCATGGAGAATACAATTAGACACATGTCGGTAGCTCTGAGAATCAATTGTTGGGGTCCATTCTCTGGCAGCAGACACTGGCAGCTCGCAGATTTAATTACATTCACAGTATGGTAAACTGAACACTGCCATAGCACACACACACATACACACACACAGAAAGCAAGGACTTAATACACTTGGTGGCGCAACAAAAAGACCACTCAATGCTGTGACCTTGTGACCAAAGTCTGCCACAGCAAATGAGTGAAAGCTCACATAATACACTGGTATCAAATACTGCTTACTTACAAAGAAAAGAATAGTTAATGAATACAGTAAAATTTGACACTTTGAGAAACATCACAGCCTACCAGGTACAAAATAATGATACGATGGATATGGTGGATATGACTGGAAACACTGCCCACCTTAGCTTTGTTTTCACAATTTTTTTAACAGAAAAATGTTGGTGGGATTTCTACTGAAACAAAATACAGGATGTATCACATCATATGCAGTAGCTAACATGCATATGAACAACTTAATTGCTTCAGAAGTGTTGCCTTGTTTCCAGTCACCAGCAATGGTGACCAGCAACCACCTTTTCACAGAGAACACAGTGATAGGAAATCTCCTTATAGGTTATACTTTCTCTGTAAGCTTCACCTGAAAAACAAACAAACAAACAAACAAAAAAATCCTCACATTCACCTCACACAGGAGCACTGGTCTGCCACCTGATGCTTGTCCGACACGACCCTGTGTGATACATGGTAATTGTGAAATATGTGGTGATGCTGCGTATTATCACTTCTCCTTGCTAGTCTCTTTGTGTTATCAATGTTTTTGGAGGTCTGTAAGTTATGTTACTTGAGTGATTGAGTGCTTTATTTTTTATGTTGTATTGCTGCCTGCATCTTCATCCTGGCGTCTTCTCTTTTCTCTGCTCTTTCCCAGGATACTGTGACACTGTGTTTTCTTTTACTACCTGATTTCTGCTTTCATTTGTATCACCTGTCTTGTAAGTTTAATTTTCCATTTAACAAGTTTAATTTATGTTAAGCTGCTAATTTCAACATTTGCTCGATGAACATTTATTTACTGGTCATTTATTATATTACTACATTACATTTATAAGTCTGTCTACCTACATGAGTATCGCAAAACATGAGTGCCACATGAATGTCGCAAAACACTTTATACACATATTTACTAAAATGAAAAAAAATCATATATGTCTTAGTTACAAAAAAAGTTTTTATATGAACATCTAGGTTTTGGTTATTTACTCACAGTGCACTTAAAGCTTAACACACTTAACACACAAAATAATATACGACAAGTGTGAACTAAAATAAGGCTAATGTATTATTGCAATTGTTCACAAAATGTGTAAAATACACAGGAAAATATTTTTTTCACAAAACACATTTTTTCACTTCAAAAATAGACACTCACATATATCCATACACATTCCAACAGATACACACATTCCCCACCTTCCACCCCCACTACCCTCAATTATTATCATTATGATTTTAAAGTGTGAATGCATAACATTACCTTTCCACTGTTAAAGAATTCATCCCATTCTTCTTCTGAACCACTTAATCCTAATTAGGGTCGCAGGGAGGCTGGCGCCCATCTCAGCCGACTCTGGGCGAGGGCAAAGTACACCCCGGACAGCTCAGCAGGCTACCGCAGGGCAGAAACATGCTGACAGCAACCCAATGGCCTACTCTTTCAGAATGACAGCAATGGTTCTTTTACATGTCTCTCACCACAGACCATGAGAGACATGGCCGGCCTTTGATAACCCAGTTAGCTACACTGGGGGTACAGCAGTGACAACCCCTTGTACTAAGCATTTCACTACATATTGTACTGTGTATAATTTGTATGTGACAAATAAATTTTAATTTGAATTTTAGTGGGACCTGAACCCCCAACCTTGAGATCTGTAATCCAGCACCCTGCCACCAGGCCACCACCGCCCTGTTAAAGAATTATTACTTAAATTTTAAAAAAAAACTGCCTAGCTAGCTAGCTAAATAAAGAAAGAAAGAAAGAAAGCTGAGATAAACACACCTGCAAATCCACACACATTCTCCCATCCAATCCCACTTTTCAGCCCTGCCAAACATAGAAAAAAAAGTAACCACTAAACATTACATGACTGTATTATGATTCTAACATGATGAGTAATATTCTGAGTGCACAAGAACACTGTGGAAAGTCCAAAAAAAAGCATTTAAAGTAAGAAAAAATCCTTAAGTGCAGGATTCTCAGTATGCATCGCTGTCATTGTCACTATCAGAACAGGTTGTGTCATCAGTAGTAACAGTCACTGTTGTCCCAAGAATTTGTCTGTAATGTTGAACAACTTCTTGTGGGGCAAAAAGTTTCAAAACATCTGTTTTTTTGCAGGCTTCACAGCAAACATAGGGAGAAAAGCTCAAGCTTTATACTGCTCCCATTTTTTGCCCTTCTTTATGATGGAATGCACAGTAGCAGTCCCTGTGTAACTGCATGTGGTCGGAGGTCTTTTTCCTACGGCGCACTGGCGAATCAGCACTGCCGAGCGCGTATTTAAGTCTGGGTGAAGCACACCTTGACCTTTTTGCCTGGTTGTTCCGGTGGCCACAGCGGCGTGATAGCGTGGCTCGATTGGTGTGGCGGCCGTTGTGCCATGCGCACCTTTTAGCAGGTAAGACACGCTGTTATTTTCTCAGCCATTCATGCACGAAATATGCGGACTTAATTGTCTCCTTACTTCGGCGCGGCTGATCGCTTGCGTGGGGGGAAGCGATTGCATCGCGTGGCGCTCAGGTGTGGCACCGCAACTGTTTGGTGAGTCCGTGTGTCCATAATTCTTCTGTGTAATGTAGCTCCCTGCTAATTTTATGTAATGCTGCAGAGGAATTTTTCCGTTTCGGCCCTTCATCTCCTGAGTGATGTACTGATGTTGCGCCATTGCTTTCCTGGGAAATTGCAGACCCTCCTGTACATTAATCTCTGGCCAGCTCTGCTGTTTTGGTTCTACCGAGCTTCTCTGTTGTGGTTCTAGTGAGCTTCTCTGTTTTGGTTCTACCGAGCTTCTCTGTTTTGGCTCTGCCGAGCTTACCTGTTTTGGTTCTACCGAGCTTCTCTGTTTTGGCTCTGCCGAGCTTCCCTGTTTTGGCTTTGCCGAGCTTCCCTGTCTTGGTGCTAGTGGACTTATTGGCTTGGGTTTCAACTGTGTCTGCTCTGAATTCTCTCTTGGTTGGGACTCGCCGGGCTTCTAAGGCCCCGCATACACTTCGTGTTGATATGGTGGGTTTGCACGGCTCGTTCGCCCTCCACCTTTTCAGGGTCTGGCTTCATGGGAATCCTGATACTCTCTCTGGAGGCATTTGGCTCGGATTGAGGCGGTTCATTTTAACCCGCCTGAATTTTAGTCTATTAAGTTAAATTTTTTTGTATATTTTGTTTGTTTATGATATCTTGGTTCATTTGTTTAGTTATGTGTAATAGCTAATTTGGTATCCCTTTATTTGAATTTGTTAGTTTGGTTGTGGCTTGATTTTTAACATTTATTTTTGTGTGCAGGCACTGTGGGCCCGAGGCAGCATCCCCTTCCCCGGTGATGGTTCTTTTTTGCACAAGTGCTTCATTTGGTGTATAGTGCACGGGTGGTTTGGTTTGTGTTCTCCGTTTTTTGGTTATTACTGTTGTCGCAAGCCCCAGCCCTATACTTTTAGATTATCTTGTCCCAACAATTAATTTTTGATTTTGTTTATTTTGTTTTTTCAAATAAATGTATTAACTGATTTATACCGTCTCTGCCTTTGTGGTGTAAAAGACGAATCTGTGTGCCTAACATTATATTTGTTAGTAGTTTCCCAGGGGTGAAATTCCCCTGGGTGACATAGTCGGAACAACATTTTTTCTTTCTAACTGCACGTTTGTGCATCCACTTCCTCGTCTCGCCACATGCATTTTACTCTCACTCCAAAACCATTTATTTTCACGACCCTTGCGTCACTGATTTTAAAAGGTCAGGCTTTTTTAGTGATGACTGCTTTCTCCTTTTGAAAGGCCAAAATGTCCCAATCTCGCAAATATCTGCGCACATGTCCATGTCTGGTGATTACAGGTATGTACTCGATTTTGAATCAAATATAAATTGCTACTTTTAACCTATAAAGCACTTAATGGTCTGGCACCGCATTATCTTAGCGAACTTCTC
>JAOUQZ010000016.1:6562571-6575435 GCA_028564935.1 Neosilurus hyrtlii | reverse complement strand
CACAGAGAGAGAGAGAGAGAGAGAGAGAAAGAGAGGGGGGGGGGTCTATGTGTGTTTAATCTTACTTGTCTATAAAGTTTTTCTGGATCACATTAATTCCATTAAGCTTTTTAGGATTTTATCGAAACCCTTGTTTTTACTGTACTCTTACAGAACAAAATAAAAAATAATGGAATAAGAATAAACACACAGCACTGTTCCATACTAAAAAAAGATTAAAAAATTTTATCTCAAGGACAAACGAGTTACAGACGTACAGAATTAAAGCCCACAAACAAGAGGCATTTTTTTTTGCATTGTGGTCATTCCAGTGCAGAACCATTCATCGTCCTAAATATATATCCTTATATATTGTAAAATAATATAAATATATATATACTGGTTTACTTTATTGGAGTGCTTTATATAAAGTGTCATCTCCGTCTATTTTCAATAAGAAAATTACTAATAAGATATGAAGCTGGTTGGTTATCATCACTGATTTGAGTTAAATGTAAACTTGGCTTCGCTCATAAGGTTTTTAAGGTTTACAAATCAGGTGACGCTTTATCATCATTCATAATGTTCCACAAATCAAGTTGTAATCAAGCTCACCTGGAGTTTCATACATTTTATAACAACTATATTTAACTAGTATTACTCACTATTGATGCCACAAATTAAACCTGATGATACAGAACAGCAACGGTGGCAGATTGGTGGTACTGGTGCTTGAAATGCCAACCATCTGATCAGTAACGCAGAATCTTATCCACTGAGCCACCGCTGCCCAAAATGATTGCGGAACTAACTATTAAATGTTTGGTCTCATTTTGTGACTTCTCTTCAAATAAATGCTTTAAGAAGAGCAGCCACATCTGGAGGGTAAACCCCTCGTAGATGAAAGACACACCGAGCGCTAGTATCACAGGGATTTTCGACAAGTGCTGAAAAGTGTTTTCACTTCGGCGTTCTCTTTTTAAAATTCTTCATACAGGAGGCACAGACTTTCTTTTTGAGCCCAAACAATGACTAAGTTCATTCATTGCTCAAATACAACAACCATTTTGAAAATATTTTCATTCCTGTCTCACTCAGTGTCAATCACACTTTACAACATGGTGACACTTAGCCCATTACCCTTTACTCACATCACTTTGCTAAATCACACATAATTGCAATCGTTATAGAGATAAATTTCCAGTGTGTTTATAAATAGTAAAGATATCAATTTCTAAAGCTTTGTAAGTAGTTTCTGATGTAAACTAACTAAAGTGTAATTAAGTAATTACTGGAGTAAAGCTACACAGAAAACAACTGTTCATATTTTATTACTGTACAAATGTTTTCATATTTCTGTCATATAACATATCCTCCATAATACCTATATTACTGTTAGTGTTTCTGTGCACTCTACGTGACATTGTATTTCAGTTATAAAACACTGTGTTAAAATTTTGGTCAAATAAATTTCAATAAATAATTTGAAAATACATTTATAGTGTGTTGAAAGCTATGAAACAGTTTTGGTGTAAAAAGAACTGCTGTTGAAAAGTTCTGAAAATTATTGTGTTATATTGCTTTGCTGGAAGTTAACCAAAAAAAGAACTTACATGTGTGTGTGTGTGGTCTAGGTATTCATCACAGTGTGGGGACATAAATCTGTTTACACAGTCACATTATGGGGACTTGGCCTCCTTATGGGGACAAACCACAAGTCCCCATGATGTAAATAATTACATTTTAAGGTGATGTTTTAAGATTAGGGTAAGGTTGGGGTAAGGCAAGTATTGGTTATGTTTAGTGTTAGGGAAATTTCTAGTGGGAAATTTCTCCAGGAAATTTATGCAAGTCTATGTATTGTCCCCACAAGTTATGGAAACAAGACTGTGTGTGTGTGTTTGTGTGTGTGTATGTACACGCTACCCACTAAAAGATAGTGGTCACTTATACATTTGCTTGTTTTTTAAAGAAAAGTACTTTTTTACCAATAAAAACAGAAGGAATAAAATGGAATTTCTACATAGGTGAGCAGAAACAGAAAGCTGACAGGTCATCACATGGCAGCTTGAATAAATGGTACATGCAAAACACCATTCTCAACTTCACCAGGGAAGAGATGACTCCTGAAGTTGCAAAAAAGGGTACTGGTCAGTAAAAGGAAAAGATTAATGTGGGCAACAGAACAGAAACGGTGGACAATGGAAGAGGTGGGAAAAGGCACTATAAATAGATGAATCTAAACGGAGGATATTTCGGTTACCAAGAACATCATTTGTAAGGCACAGAATAAAAGAAAAGATGCTGGAGAAGTGCTTGACACCATCTGTCAAACATGGTGGAGAAATGTGATGGTCTAGGGGTGTTAAAGTAGAAGAGTTGTACAGGGTAAAAGGGATCATGAACAAAGAAAGTTATCACTCCATTTTGCAATGCTATGCCTTACCCAGTGCATGGCACTAGATTGGAGCCACTTTCCTCCTACAACAGAACAATCACCCAAAACGCTCCAAACTCTGCAAGAACTATTTAGTGAAAAAGCAGTCAGCTGGTATTAATGGAGCACAGTCACCTGATCGTAACCTGACTGAGCTGTGGTGGAAGTAAATTGACTGTACGATACGGAAAGAGTGCCAAGCCAGTCCAGCTTGTGAGAGGAGCTTCATGAGGCATTAGGTAAAATTTATTCATCTCATCTCAACAAACTGAAAGCTACAATGACCAAAGTCTGCAAGGCTGTTATAGCTGCAAATAGAGGATTTTAGACAAAAGCAACATTTGAAGGACAAAATTATTATTTCAAGTAATAATTATTATTTTTAACCTTGTGGATGTCTTGACTTTATTTAATATTCTTTTTGCAACTTACTTGTTGGATGCAAGTTTGTACTTGAAAAATGTAACATTTTTTGGTTAGACCCCAGACTTTTGAAAAGTGGAGCTTTCCCTTTCTGAGGAGTTTGCCAGAACTTTGTTGTGGCAAAATGAAATTCCCTCTCCATGGCTGCATTCACAATGGAGGCCCTAAACATGGATGATTCAGATTCTACTCAGCTTCCACGGGAACGTTCATGCCAGGGTATTGGAGAGGTTTGTCGAACCTCTGATTGGGAAGGAGTAATGTGGCTTTTATCCAGGTCATGGAAGACTGGATCAGCATTTAACCCTTGCAGATTTGCTGAAGGGGTCATGAGAGTTTGACTATCAAGTCTAATTGTGTTTTGTGGGTCTGAAGACGTCTACAGCCATGTCCCCCGGGAGACGGTGAGGAGGTATGGGGTACCAGATCCATTGTTGTGAGCTAGCCGGTCCCTGTATAAGCAAAGAAAAGAGCTGTGTCCCCATCTTTGGCACAATACCAAACTTGTTTCCAGTGCATGTTGGACTCGGCCAGGGATGTCCAGTTTTAGAGCCTCAGGATTGCATTTCTGCTTTTTGCAGATGATGTGATGATGTTTGCTTCTTAGGAACGTGACCTTCAGAATGCAGTGAAGCTGTCCACCACTGAGCGTGAAGCGGCCGGAATAAGAATCAGCTCCTAAAATCTGAGGCCAGATCTGATTCTCAACCGGAAAAATGTAGACTGCTCCCTGTGAGTCAGAGATGAGTCTTTGAAACAAGAGGAGGAGTTCTTGGGATCTTGTTCATGAGTGATAGTAGAATGGAGATTAAGCTGGACAAACAAATTAGTGCTGCATCAGCAGTAATAAGGGAGCTGCCCAGGTCCATTAAGGTGAAGAGGGAGCTGAGCCAAAAATCAAAGCTTTCCATTTACCAGTCCAGTTTCTACCCTCACCTATAGTCATGAGATTTGGGAAGTGATCAAAAGAATGAGATTGTAGATACAAGCAGTTGGAGTTTAGAAAGAGGGTGAGGAGCATCTGGAGGAGAATTGGGGGCATCTGATTAGATTGCCTCCTGGTCGCCTCCCTTTAGAGGAGGGAACACAATAATATAAAGTACCCGAACACATCTGATTGACAGTCTATCTGACCATAGAGTGTCTGGTCACAAATCCTGCTTGCAGTAAAAAACAGTACTCAATCAAACTGAATCAAAAGTTTCTGTCTGTATATACACATCACATCATATCATCTGATGTTCAAAGTAAAATGCACAAGGCATACAGTGGACCAAGTGGAACTCTAAATGAGGAGTCTTGCTCAACAAGCATCCATTAAATGACCTCTTCCTCCAATTATAAGAGTGGTGTTTCCAATACACACACACACACACACACACACTTACTTTTGCAGAGGAGAAAAGGCTGAGGCAGAGTTGTGTGATTTACAGGGCTTCGCTAAGACCTGTAGACAAGGTTACGGGGTCAGCACAGACATTAAAAGGTCAGTGTGTGTCCTACTCGGGGACAATTACTCGCGGTCGCGGATAAATGGACACTTGATTAAATACGGCGGCGCTGAGAATGCTGCAGCCTCGCCGATACCAATTCCCAGAGCCATTTAGAATAAAAGACCCTCGCGATGGGCTGCCTTTATGGCCCAAATTCATCTTCCTTTGCACTTTAGGAAGGATTTTTTTTTAAAACATGATAGAGAGTTATTCTCTAGATGAGGAACTGACGAACATTAGTGTCAAATACTAATGTTGAGTAGCAAACACAAGGTGAGCAGGAGGGATGTTTTCTGGAATTAACAAGGCAGTTAATCTTCTTGTTTTCTTTTCATGCTGTGTGTGTTAACAAGTGTTTCTTATCTGATGCGCTTTATGTCAGGTTACAAGCTGTGACACAATTAAATTTGATACAAAGATACATGAGGCATATTTCAGTGTTACAGTATCCAATTAACACAGGAAGATTTGGTTTGGAGGCCAAGGAAACTTAATGCTTTAGCATACCGATTGTGACTTTTAAACCCACTGACCAAATCAAACAGATATATCATCCACACCGTACACATCTATTTTATTTATGGTTGATAAACACTTGTACCAATATTTTCCCACATTGGACCATACATACACCCTGTATATTGTGTGTGCTGTCGTATCTGACACCATACTTTGCAGCACATCCATTAATTTTTTTAATGGTCCTTCTGAAGAGGCTGTTGCCTTTCAGGAACTGCACAATAGTGGTTTTAAACTAAATGGCTGATTGGTGTATAAAAATAAATATAGAAATATTGTTGTTTTTTTCAACATATCTGATCCCTCTTTAATACAATATCTACAGATAAAGGTGACAAAGCATACATATAATTGTTATTTTTATAATTTAAATAATATAAATAAATAAGTGAATGAATGAAAACCCAGATGCTGGTAATACAGTGGAGAAGTGATTAGCACATCTACCTCACAGCAAGAGCATTCTGAGCTCGGAAAGGCATGCTTATGTAAATTTCCTCCGGGTACGCTGGTTTCCTCACACAGTCAAAAAGACATGCACATTAGGCTAAATGGCTGTTCCAAATTGCTCCTAGATGTACAGTAGGTGTGAATGTAAATGGTTGTGTGTGTTGCCATGTGATGGTCTGGCAAGCTGTTCATGATGTACCCGGCTTTCACCCAGTGTCTGCTGAGTTAGGCACCAGCCTCCAGTGACCCTAGAAGAATTAAGCTGCAAATCAATGTATTAATGAAATAACAGATCAGTTACATGAAAAAGGAAGTACACTCTTACATAGTAGGTGTCCCAGATGCCAGGGAGTGGTCACAACTTGCCAGCGTAAGCGAATGTCCGAGGGAGTGAAAATTTGTTCAAGTTTGGTGGTGAAAATTGTCTTCGTTGTTGCTTTATGCTCTCACCATACCCCAGACGATTTAGGTTTGCTGTCTGCAGCTGTAGCCTAATGGTTAGAGAAATTGTTTTGGGACCGACGGATTGCTCGTTTGCTCCCAAACCAGTGGCGGCTGGGGGAGGTTGCTGCACCTTCCCTTCCTCCACCTTCATGAATGAAGTGCCATTGAGTAAGGCACCGAACCCCCCAACTGCTCTCCGGGTGCCCCAATGTGTGTGGCAGCCCACTGTTCCAAGTGTGTGTGTGTGTGTGTGTGTGTGTGTGTGTGTGTGTGTGTGTGTGTGTGTGTGTGTGTGTGTGTGCTCACTGTTTATGTGTCTGTGCTAACTTTGGATGGGTTAAATGCAGAGGGGATAATTTCCCTTGTGGGATTAATACAGTATAGTAAAATCATTCATCCATTAATTTTCTGAACTGCTTAATCCTAATTAAGGATTATGGGGAGCCCATTGCAGCTGACCCTGGGCAAAGGCAAAGTATAGTAAATTTTAAAAATAAATAAATAAATAAAACATATATAAATATATATATATATGATCGGTGGTTATACTGAAGTCGTCAGTTTTGTTTTGTGGACTCGTTACATAGCCGTTATCCGTACAGTTCCAATGCGTTCCTGGTCAGTAACAGTTCACCGAAAATGGGGACCCAACTGAACACACCTCACCTGATTGAGTGAATGAATTGAAACGGTTTACTGTATCTGGCAGGGTGTGGCTAATCCCTTAGGTGCTACTGATTAGAACATCCTGAAAGTGAAACTTTCCAGGTCATTTGATGTAAAGTCCCCAAGAAGCCCAAAGTTTCATCACAGAATCTGCAGGTAACTCTTGCAACTGTTGGTGTGAAAGTTCATACATCTACATTCAGAAGGTTGGGAAAAATCTGACCTGCACCAGAGGTGTGCTATGAAAAAACACTGCCATCCAAAAAGACAAGTATCACAAGACTACAGTTTGCTAATGAAAATATAGACAAAGGTGAGGCCTTTTATGAATATTGTGCAATACACAGAGTTGTTTGGCCACATTCACAGTACACATGTAAACAGGTGAACCACCTTATACCAAGTGTGAAGCATGGTGGTGGAAATGTTATGGGGTGGGGCTGCTTCAGTGCCTCAGGGACTCAGCAGCTTGCGATTATTAATACTCAAAGATAATGTGAGGCCATGTGTCTAAAAAGTTGAAGCTAAACCCATTTAATAGAACAATGTTTCTAGAAAACCCACCAAGGTACTGCATGTAGCTCAAAAAGAATAAATGGAGGGTTATGGAAAGGCCGAGTCAAAGCCCAGATTTGATTCCTATTGAATTTTTGTGGGAGGAATTCAAATAAGTAGTACATGCAAGAAACCCTTAAACTTTTGCAAATGAAGGATAAATGTTCAGTAATTTCAGCAAGTTGATGTCATGGACTGGGGGACACTTATGCAAAACATTTTATAAGAATATATTTTGTAAAAGGGGACAATACTCTTTTCCAAAGCCGAAGGTGTACTTTCTCCATAGAAGCATATTGCAACTGTATATTCAATGATGTTTTTGTTGCATGTATTCTTGAAAATATTAATTTTCCTTGTGTATATAACCTTTGTCTGTAGGTACTGTATTAAAGAGAGTGAAATATTTTCTTGAATAATATCTTACATATTAAATATCTTGGATAAAATCAACAATTTTAATATGATGTACTTATTTTCCACATAATTCTACATGCACACAGAACTTAGCAGCTCGGCGAACTTAAATATCTTATTCATGAGACGTAGAAAGCAAATAAACAGAGTGGTTTGAGGTAACATGAAGGTAACTAGAGAAAATTCTCTTTATAACAATCTCTATACAAATTTGGTGAGCAAAAAAGTATTTCATGATGCACAACACCTCACTCGTCATCATGAGCCATATGGGTACCCAAAAGAGCTGCTCTGTATAACAAAGGCTGCATGCTTCTCCGCTGCTAAGTTCATGGTTCATGTTAGGCAAAGTCAACAAAATTCTCTGTGCAAAATAACATTGTTAAAAAGAAAACTGAAATGTGTATGTTTCCTGTACAATTTTCCACAAATATCTGCATTTTCTGGAAACAAATGTCAGATTAAATTACTCTCACTTTCTGACTCATTATGAGTTTACATTTACTGTTGTTCAAAGTGCAAATTTATTTTCTTACAGCCATATAAACATACTCGGCGCTGAAATAAAATCTTTGTGAAAAAGAATGTTTATGCATTTTTTGGCTACACAAAGCAAATCCTCAGGTGAACAACCTAGTCCAGCAGCTGCATGCTGGCAAATAGCACACGGCATAGTTCTCAAAACCTGACGGTGGAGAGTGGAAAAAAGGATACAATCAACAAGGACTGGTGTGTTGATGCCGTGGTTACCACTTCCCATTGCTCACAATTAGAGCTTTTAGTGGTTAGATGCCATCCCATCTACCTCCCTAGGAAGTTCACCGCCATTGTGATACCAGCAGTCTACATCCCACCTGATGCTAATGCTAACGTCGCACACGGGAGGCTCCATCAGTGAACAGTCAGCCAGGAACTGTCTCACCCGACCCCTCTTGCGTACCGCCAGAAGATTCCTGACAGGATAGGCTGTGCCATCCTCCCCCATCTTGGGTGGTGGCGGGGGACTGGTGGGTGTAACCAGACGGCTCTCAGGGGGAGGTCTCCGCCTGCTAGTACATCCCTCGTTGTCGATACTAGCACCAGGGACCTCTTTAAGCCTCTTCCTGGAACTGAAAGTCCCCTTTCTGAGGGAATGATCCAGGACGTCCTGAACGGCCTTCCTATCCTCTAACTCCGATTCAGACTCAGACTCAGACTCACATGAACTCTGAACGAGGGGAATCTTTCTGTGGCTTTTCCTTTTTTCGTCTCATCTTCTTCTTACCAGTCTTTATCTTCGTCTGTGATTCCTGATCTGATTCCACAACGGATTCAGAGCTGCTACCTCTTACAACCCTCCTCTTCTTGCGTCTTTTCTTACTTACTGTGGACTTGCATAGCCTCTCCTTGATGCCAACCTCCTGGCTAGAAAATAATCCATCAGGTTCTCATCTGGCCCCGAATTGATGAAAGCCTGGATGGAAATAGCTTTTTCCTTGATTAGCAAAGATACAGAAGTCAATGTACGAGAGGAAAAATATGTGCATGTGTCTCTGCTTACCCGTGCACTCCTTAAGCCCAGTGAACCTGGTCTCTTGGCTGGACAAGAAGCTGCTCGATGGCTGGTTTGTCCGCAGTAATAACACACGCCCTTCCTCTGGGGACGTTGACGCTCCTCCGGGCTTAACTCGCTCGTCCCAACTGCATGGGCTCCTCCAGGACGGGAAGGGGTGCTAGTTCCGCACTGTGCGGCGAAAACACCGGTGATCCAGGGCGAAACTCATGGCGCGCGAAGGTCCCCCTAGTGACTCGGCGCCGATCCGACTCCCTCTCCTGAAGCCGGTTATCGATGCAGATCGCCAGGTCCACTAGGTCCTCAAACTCGGCAGGAGTTTCATGAGGGGCGAGGTGGTCTTGGATCTCCTCGCCGAGCCCACTGACGAAGGCATCCTTCATGGCCGCGGAATTCCAGCTGCTGTCAGAGGCCAGAGTGCTGAACTCTATGGCGTAATCGATCACCCTCCGAGAACCTTGTCTCAATCCGAGCAGCGCCCTGGAAGCATCGCGAGCTGGGGAGGAGTGATCGAACAATCGCGTGAGTGTTTCTTTGAATACCTGGCAACCTTGACATACCACTGCGCCTCGAGCCCATTCCGCTGTGGCCCACGCCGCCGCTCTTCCTGACAGGTGGAAAGTGACGAAAGCGGCTGGATCATTCGGCTGGATCATGGCATCTCCCAGATTCCCCCGAAAACTTCTCGGGCAAGCGAGGCGAACGGGACGAGGCGGGGGGGTTACTGGAGGCAGGGTGGCAGCGGGCGGGGGGGGCGCCGGCGTGGTCGGCGGAGGTGAAAGCAGCCACTCCAGACTCGCGGTTAACCGGCTCAGCTGTAGGCTCAGCAGATTCACCTGCACTCTCACGTCCTGCTAAAAACGGTTCACGAGCTCCTGCACTCCCGTGACTATGGAAGATAACTGCGTCTCATGGGCTTTGATCTGTAGCTCCTATGACACAAGCACTTGGCTGATCGGATCTCTGTCCGCTGGGTCCATGTCTGGCCAGATCATAATGTTACGCCAGTACTATGAGCAGATAGATCCAAATGCAGGACAGAGATGATACGGATAGATCAGCATAGAGTGCAAACAAGAATCCTTTTATTAGGAACAAGGAAAACGTGGTACATGAACACTATGGATATAATGGCTGGATCGCGGGGCTTACGCTGAGATACGTCTTCTCTCTACGACGGCACAAGCTCTCTCCGTGAATACGCAGAGCTCATTCAATGACGGCCCAAGACGATCTGGCAATCTGGACAAGGTAAGCGGCCCCCTTTTATCCTCCGGTGGGGATGAGGAACAGGTGAGCTAATCAGGGCGGAGCCTGTAATCAAAGACACACACACGGGAGAGGAGAGAGCAGATCAAAACAGAACAGACATGACTAAAGCCTTCGGCGGGACCACACAGATGAAATCTCTGATGCGTTTTTGGCAGATACGACGTTCACAGAGTGCTTGCATAAATCGACAGTCTGAGTCAGAAGCAAATTAGCTCCATTCTTTTTACTTTATAGCGTTATATCTGTTGTACAATGGCTGTTGATCAGGATTTCATAAAAGCCAATTACTGAAATGAATCCTTGTACTGATGCTCTTCTAGGCCTCCTCTGTACCAGCCAGCTCTGATTCCTTCACACTTCCCTGTCATTAATACACTTTGATATACGGACTGTAGAGATGCTGTCAGGTTTAGAGGGCTGTAACCCACAATCACTGTCATCCAATATACGCAGAATTCAAGTTACCAGTATTCGTGGACACTGGGACTTGGGGGCTGGGGGTACTGCTGCTCTGGTTCTGGTTAGAATTTGAGTTTTAAAGACAGTATGATAGGTTGTCTTTAGCTGTTCTTTTCTTTCTTCCTCCTGGGTAATTCCATTTAAGAACAAGTTCCTGACTGACCTCCTCAGATTTCATTCATACTTGAACATTCTAATGTCCTTGCAGCCAGTAGACAGATTTTGAGACATTGAGGCAACGTCTGCCTCACAGCAAGAAGGGCCTGGGTTCGATTCCCAGCTCGGGTGTTTCTGTGTGGAGTTTGCATGTTCTCCCTGTGCTTGCATGGGTTTCCTCCGGGTACTCCGGTTTTTCTCCCACAGTCCAAAAACATGCACAGTAATTTTAATGCCAACGTAAGTGTCAAGGAAAAATGTCCCATCTTAATTCAATAATAACTTTTCAACAATTAAAGCGAAAATGTTAGGGTTTCCTTTTTAGTATTAAAGGTCCCAAACCTTCCCCATCCCAAAATGGCTCCCAAAACATTTGTGTTTTGCTGGAAGGCAACTTTGGCCCTTCATATCCCAGGATTTAAATATATAACATCTTTTGATAGATCTTAGTCATATTATAGTACCGTAAAGCCTACTTATCATCTGTGGGTCAAATAATAAACATGTTATACCCATTTTTGAAATGCCTATTGCTCAGGTATGACAGAGTGTACCCCTAAACAACATATTCCACTGAAAAGAGCATATCTTTACTAGTATCACCAAATATGAAGTTGGTACTCTGAAGGAAACTGTCATTTTTTTAGATATCAAACATGGAGTGGTATTGTGCACCATTAGGGTTAGGGTTAGGGTTAGATTGCATCAGGAAATGCTCTTTCAGGAAAGGACTTCTTCCCAAGGCCAACTGTAAGTCTTTGCAGGACCATGATGATGCGCTAATGTTACCTATCCACCATTGTTGGTCATGCAAACAGACTATATTTACCAGGATTCATGTCTTCATTAGAGTATGCCAGTTTCACAGCTGTTTTGTCTACAACTTGGCTTTGCATGGGAAAACATTCTAGCTTGACATAGCAAATAGCAAGGAAATGAAAAGTATCCGGCGGCACTGTTTAAAACAATCCTTTTTTGACATAGCCTCATCTGTGACAGTCATCACAACCGTTTAACGCTTCTCCAGTGGAGCATTGCACCATTGATAAAGCCATGTTACATGTAATTAAAATCAGGTGCATGCAACAGTGATTTACTGAATAAATGTGACCATAAAACACTCGCATATGAGGTCAGACCTGCTGATGTTATCCACCAGTTATGTGGACTTTAAAATTCAGGTGTTTAATAATCATAGTTCTTTAAAGATGTAATATATTTAAATCGTGATATACGGCACGGTAGCGCAGTGGTTAGCACGTTCCCCACACAGCAAGAAGGTCCCGGGTTTGATTCCTGGGCTCAGGGTGTTTCTGTGTAGAGTTTAGTTTGCATGTTCTCCTCGTGCTTGTGTGGGTTTCCACACAAGTACTCCGGTTTCCTCCCACAGTTCAGAAACATGCACAATATGCTGATTGGCTGTTTCAAATCACCCTTAGGTTTGTGTGTGAATGGTTGCATGTGTTTTGGCCCTGCGATGGCCTGGCGAGCTGTTCAGGGTGAACCCCACCTTCACCCAGAATCGGCTGAGATGTGCGCCAGTCTCCGCGCGACCCTAATTAGGAATAAGCGGTTCAGAAGATGAATGAATGAATGAATGAATGAATGAATGAATGAATGAATACAGGGAGGCCCAAAGTTGCTTCATTTGTGTGTGTGAGCTACCTTAAAAGAGCCATAAATCTGTAAATATAGAACTTGTGGGCTTATTTTTTAAGGATTTGGTACATTTATTTCAAAGAATTTGGAGAACTTGAAAAGTAGTTCAGTAATGTAAACAGACTTTACAGACACTGTCACTTTTTGCACACAGACACTTTACAGACTTTTACTTTTACTAGAAAAATGCACTGCAAAAAATGATATTTCATTATATTGCCTGAACATTCACATTTCATATTACATTTGCATTTATATATATATATATATATATATATATATATATATATATATATAGAGAGAGAGAGTATCCTATATTTTATCTCATATGTATATTTTATTTTATTCTATATATTTTCTTATTTCTATCCTTTTGCATTTTA
>JAOUQZ010000016.1:6530014-6540200 GCA_028564935.1 Neosilurus hyrtlii | reverse complement strand
TAGAATGCAGCTGTATGACTTGCTTCCCACTCTCCCACGCTCACACACACACACACACACACACACACACACACACACACACACACACACACACACACACACACACACACGCACCACCCTATTACTATGCTCCAAGGCCCTTCTTGAAGCTGCCTGTATCAGATTTAAAATACTGATACATGCCTAGGAAGAAGAGGAAATGGACCAGCATCAGCCTACTTTAAAGCATTTACCACATCCCACATTCCTCCATGCCCTTTAATTCTACTTGACCATCTCTCAGAATTCACTCTCAAACTCATTTGCTGAATCACATAATTCTACTTAATGGGGCCGCAAGTCATTATTTATTTATTTGTTTATTTATTTACACACAGCACATTTATTTATTTACACACCCTGACAAGCTCGCCAGGCTATTGCAAGGTAAAACACACACACACCATTCTTGCTCACATTCACATCTATGGGCAATTTGGAACAGCCAATTAGCCTAATGTGCATGTTTTAGACTGTAGGAGGAAACCCATGCAAGCACAGGGAAAGCATGCAAACTCCACACAGAAACACCTGGGCCCGGGACTTAAACCTAGGACCTTCCTGCTGTGAAGCGGACAAACTAACCACTATACCATCGTGCAGTCTCCCAGAATACAAGCATAAAAAAATCAATTATATGATGAGGGTCCCATGGACACCGTGAGACTGGTGAAGGGTGAAATTCAAGACATCCCAAATGTAAAAAGAGCTTTAAATGAACTGACACCAGATGCTATCATTTATAAACACTAAGGGTGGACATGCATACGCAGTCTGCTTGACTCATTATGTTGGGATCAGCATATGCTCTCTCTCATGAACTGGATGGTCCAGGAGAACGTATCTGGGTCACAGATTGGTGAAGTTGGGTGAAGATTCTTTCATACATTCAATACAAAGTCTTGCCAGTCACTATGCATTTTAAAAGTCCTGACCTTGTACCTGGCTTTGACCCCACAGCAAGGCAGTCCTGGTTTCAAATCCTGGGCTCGGCAAGGAAATTTCTGTATGGAAATTGTATGTTCTCCCTGTGCTTGAGTGGGTTCCTCCGGGAGTTACGGTTTCCTTCCACAGTCCAAAGACATGTTTAAAATTATGTTAGGATATTACAATAATTTATAACTGTTAATAATTTATCATGATGAATAATTATCATATTAAAAGAATCAAACACCTTCAAGATGTTCAAATTACAAATAATAAACATTTGTAAATGCTACTAAAAATTATTGAGGCCCAAGACACTTGTAATTAATTGTAAACCATGATGTTTCGCTTTAAAACATGATTGGCTTTTTGGGGAACTCTGTGAATTAATAATTCATCATCATCATCATCATCATCTTCTTCTTCCGCTTATCCGGTCGTGGAGGCAGCAGTCTAAGCAGGGATGCCCAGACTTCCCTCACCCCAGACACTTCTTCCAGCTCTTCCGGGGGGACCCCGAGGCGTTCCCGGGCCAGCCGAGAGACATAGTCTCTCCAGCGTGTCCAGGTCTTCCCTGGGGTCTTCTCCCGGTGAGACACGCCTGGAACACCTCCCTAATTCATCTCAAATATACGTTTTTTTCTCCATGTCCGGGCCTTGGTAAGCACGTCATGGTGTTCTAGCTGTGTCTTGTACACCACCTGTATGGTGTATGGTGGATGGTGACCACTGAAAGAAATATTATGTAGACTTGATGCTGAAGCAGACATTGCTAGCTATGAGTCCTGATGGAGCTTTTAAGAGGAGTCATCAGGAGGCGAACTAGAACTTTTGTTGTAAAAACAAATTGTTTTAGTACATATTGCAAAGGAACATAAACAAAAAGCACACTAAAACAAGATTGAATTTTTTTTTTCTCTGCACATTTTAAATTTCTTACAGATACACCAAAACCTGAGAGCATGTGTGACAAGAGGCAAAGCTGTGTGATGGCATCCCTTTAAGAGTTGAAGTAAATACTACCCAGAAACAAAAAGAAATCAAGCTAAAATGAAATTTTTATACATTTACATGTGCAAATATGTAATGAGTAGGCTATGTTTATAGTCTACTTATTCAGAGTTTAGTATGTACTATCGTACACATGCTCCATTAACATGTTTTAACATCTGAGCGAGGGCAAAGTACACACTGGACAGCTCGCCAGGCTTGTTCTTTGAATTAATACTTTATTTAAATTGGTTTTAACACTCTCAATTAAAAAAAAAATAACTCTAGAATCTGTAATTTAAAACTAGCAGCAACACTGAAGTATCCCCCCCCCCCCCCCAATTCTATATATCCACATTTTTTGTCAAATTGCAGTAAATCCATTAAGCACAACTAAGAACACAAACAGCATGAAACACTACTTTAAGACTATAACACTATAAAAAAAGAATGAATTAATTTAAGCCCTCCACAAAATTATTACTATAGGCAAATAATATAAATTACCAAAATGAACTACTCCACAAATATATGTGATCCCCTCCAGCATAATACGGATTAAGTAGGAAATTTGACATACTGAGATTTTGATATATTTGGAAAGAGAATTAAATCTGATTCAGAATGAGGTAAAATACATGATTGTAGCATAAAAATGGACTGAGTTACATCACTTTATTTGTGGCTAATCAGGAAATGCTACTTTTGAGAAAATAGCAGTAACAGTTACAGAACCAGTTTCTGAATGTCCACATTCAGCGTCTATAAACTAAATGAATCCGGCTCTCAACCAATCAGCGCAATGAGTTCTCTTCACACTGAGTCATGTCTGTTTTGAGGCTTCTCATTGGTTTAGAGTTATATGATTGGCGGAATCCTTCTGGGATTCTGTAAGTAGAGAAAGTGTTCTCTTAGTGAATATAGATAATATATATCTATCTAATCTAATATACATTCTATATAAATAATAATATCCTGAGAAAATCGGCAACATAACTGGATATTTCTTTTGTGTTTATGGATATTTGAACTTTTTTTGCTTTGAAGGATGTATTTTTGGCTTACGTACTGATTGGCTGAGAGGAGATATCGCAGTTTGCAAAAAACCTGCCTGGTGTTTATTGCAAGATAGAAAGAAAGGTCTGATTGGCATGCTTGATAATAGGGGATAATTGCATTTTGATGACAACTGAATGCAGCAGTTTGATTCAGTATTACTAACTTGTTTTTTTTTTTTTAAATGGCGCTTATTGCGTTTTGAAAAAGAACTCTTCATATATAGAAACACAAGAAAAACAAACTAAAATTAAATTTTTATGGCTAATTTGTGTCTTTCGTTTTTATTCAAACAATATTCACTCGGTATAATGTTGTTGTTTTTTTAATTCAGAGATAGGAGACCAAACTCATTGCAGTATTTCCATAGTATATATTAATATATTATATTTGAAACACTGGGGAGTACAGCGGCACAGTGGTGTAGTGGTTAGCACGTCTGACTAGCAGCAAGAAGGTTTCTGAATTTGAATTGTGGGCTCAGGAAGGGCATTTGTTATGGAGTTTGCATGCTCTCCCGTGCTTGTATGGCTTTCCTCAGGGTACTCCGATTTCCTCCCACAGTCTAAAGACATGCACGATAGGCAAATTTGCTGTTCAAAATTGCCCCTCATTGTGAGTGTGAATGGTGGTGAGTGTGTGTTTCCCTGCGAGTGTACGCCGCCTTCATCCAGAGTGGTCCTGTTAGGATTATGCGGTAGAGCAAACAGATAGATGCAGCTTGGGGTATTCGCCTATACTCCTATTTCTTGGGCCTTCACAGTGTCCATTAAAACACCTTCTAGACCAGGCAAGTGTCAAGACTAGGTGTCATCATGAGCTATGAGAAGTTTTAATGTTATTTGGGACTTGTAAAATTCGCACCTTACTGTCAATGTTTATATAGTAGCAATGGCTGATTGCCAATTCATTAAAAAAAAACATTATCATCATCATCATCATCCTCATGATCACTGTTAATTATAATCTGCTTCTCAGATCCTGCTAAAGTTTTAGACAATTGTGTAAAGAATGGCAAAAGATTACAGACTGCTGCCAATGATGAATCAGCACATATCATGCTTATATTACCTTCTTCAGGGTTAAATGAAATTCACTTACTCATTTGCCGAAGCACTAATTGCTACTATTAGGCATGCGGGGAGGCGGAAGCATATGTCAGCCGACTCTGGGCAAAGGTTTGGTATATCCAGAAGAGCTTGCCAGACCATCACAGGTCAACACACACACACACACAGCCATTCACTCCCACACCTGGGGGCAATTTGGAGCAGCCAGTTAGCCTAATGTGCATGTCTTTGGACTGTAGGAGGAAACCGGAGAACCCGGAAGAAACCCACACAAGCATTGGGAGATCATGTAAACTTCACACTGAAACACCCGAGCCCAGGCCTCAAACCCAAGACCTTCTTGCTGTGATGTGGATGTGTTGAACACTATACCGCCCAATATTTTAAAAATATTTTTAAATAAAATAATTGATTCACTCATTCATTCATTGATTTAGAGAATGAATTGAAACTGTCTTTAATTGATCGCAGTGGAATTGAGATGATCACAGTTTGGATGTACCAGTGTGCATTAGATGTTCTCAGATGATCATTGTGAGCGAATGTCGGTATCCGTGTGTGTGATTGTGTGTGTGTGTGTGTGTGTGTGTGTGTGTGTGTGTGTGTGTGTGTGTGTGTGTGTGTGTGTGTCTTTAAAAACGCTCGGTGTTAGCTGGACTGGAGCAGAAGATTCTCAGTGTCTTCAGTCTGTGAAGGAAATTCATCCAAACAGTATCCCATGATATTTCCATACGGAACACCACCTCCGATTATTAAACATCTGGCCAGCTGCTGCTGAAGCCGAAGCGAGGGTGCGCTCTGTTGGTGGAGGAGGTTCTGCTCTTATTCTCTCCACTCCGGGAATAAACCGGAACACGGAGCCTCGCCTCGCCTCGCCGCTGCCGGTGTCGGGTTGCGCTCGGACGTCGCGCGGCCGCCGCGCTGGATGTTCAGGACGCGGTGCGGAATCAAGAGAAGGATCAGGAGGAAGACACGCCGAGAGAACGGCCTAGAAATCTCCCCTACGAGGAATTCCGCCTGGGAAAGAGAGATGCGTTTACAAGAAACGGCAGAATATGGATGCATGTGTGTGGTGTGTAGACTGGAATTATTATGGGGTTATTAAAAGGCTGAATTTAGGAAGAGGACGGTTTCACATTACAGATGAAATGATACATGGGTGTGGATGTGAATGCCTTCTGTTCTGGCTTTATCCTTGTGAAGGCTTTTAGGCGGTGATTTATGGACAGCTGCATTTTAACGCATGAGTTTCCTTGATGCTGGAGTCGGGGCGTCGTTGTGGACAGTGCGCATGCGCAGATGGCCAATGCGAGCGATCACGGTGAAAGCAGCAAGCCCTGGTTTCAGGACTATGCCATCTCGGCCTCTGCTGTGAAGCTGGTCTCTCTCGGTCTCATTGCAGGGGTCAGTGTGTTGGGAAACATGCTGATCATGCTGTTGGTGGTTAAGGATCGCTCTCTCCACAGAGCACCGTATTATCTTTTGGTTGATCTGTGCTTGGGTGACATAGCACGGTCGACATCGTGCTTCCCATTCATGATGGCGTCCGTGGCACGTGGCTCAACGTGGGCTTATGGATCTATGAGCTGCAAAGCTGTAACTTTTGTGTCTGCACTGTTCTGCTTCCATGCTGCCTTCATGTTGTTTGGTGTGAGTGTCACCCGCTATATGGCCATCGCACACCACCGGTTCTATGCCAAGCGGGTGACACCGTGGACGTGTACTGCCGTCATTGGGGTTTCGTGGATTTTGGCGGCAGCCATGGCCCTGCCACCTGTGTTCGACATGAACACGTATAGATTCATGCGTGAGGAAGAGCAGTGCATGTTTGAACAACGCTACGCCAGGGCCAATGACACACTAGGATTTACGCTGATGTTGGCAGTGGTAGTGGGAGCCACGCACGCAGTGTATGTTAAGATGCTCTGCTTTGTGTACGATCACCGCAAAATGAAGCCAGCCCAGTTAATCCCAGCAGTCAGCCACAACTGGACTTTTCACGGACCCGGAGCCACAGGTCAAGCGGCTGCTAACTGGATCGCTGGATTTGGACGTGGTCCAACACCGCCCACTCTAGTAGGCATCAGACAGATAGCACACAGTACCAACAAAAGGCTGCTTGTCCTGGATGAGTTTAAAATGGAGAAGCGGATTGGGAAAATGTACTACATGATAACCCTGGCTTTCCTGCTACTCTGGGCACCGTATATTGTGTTGTGCTATGTGCAAGTATTGGTGAAGGACAGTGGCATGCCACGGGTGTATGTAAATGCCACAGTGTGGCTCACCTTTGCTCAAGCAGCAGCCAATCCACTTATTTGTTTTGTTTTCAACAAGGAACTCAGGACACGATGCCGAGCCTGCATCCCTTGCTGCTTGACAAGTCCCACACAAACTCCCATGGAGCCATATTGTGTGATCTAAATAAGGTTACTGCTCCGCATCCATGTTTATCTTTTATTAGAGATGATTAGAGAGCAGTCACACCTTGCCAGATAGTATAAACTGATGTCTTACAGAATTTGTGAAAGAAAATTATCCAGTGTTGCTCCTCTAGGCCTTCACAGTCCCCCGGAGGATGTATGTCACTGTCCATTCCTGGAGACCTGTTACATGTACAGTAGTTATACTGACGTCATCAGTTTTGTCCTGTTGACCCCCATACATATCCGTATGTACGTAATTGTCGTTGAACGTGGTTTATGTTCTGCACATCTCTGGTTTACCCATCGCCTGTCAGGTAGTAGTTTGGCTGCAAGTAAGGTCTGTTGGACATCAAGGGATGCATAACGACAAGGAATGCACAAGTTCTCAGCAAAACACATGCAACCAGCACACAACAACTATACAACCAGGGAACACCATTGCATGGTGGAGTCTGTTCCAAGTGTTCTGAATGTACAAAACTTTCTGCCGGATTGAACAGACCTCACCTGACACGGAACGTATTCTCTGAACGAGAAATGGACAAGAAGCACATGTGAACGAAGACAAATAGGCTGAAAATTTAGCTTTCACTCGGATGTCTGTTTACGCCATCCAGCCAGGTGTGACTGCTACGTAACATCAGATTAGAGCCGCAACGAACTGGTCTGACCGAATATTATGTTTATTACATTTCCAACATAATCAATTACACACAAGCTGATTGAGTAGTAAATCATTGTGGTGTGTACTGTTATATGCTTTCCTAACTTTTACATATTATTCTTATTATATTTTATTATACCCTGTGATTGCGTGGGTTTCCTCTGGGTACTCCGGTTTCCTCCCACAGTCCAAAAACATGCACAGTAGTCTAATTGGCTGTTTGTTCTAAATCACCCCTGGGTGTGAGTGTGAATGGTTATAAGTGTGTTGCCCTGTGATGGCCTGATGAGCAGTCCAGGGTGTACCCCACCCTCGCCCAGCGTCGGCTGAGATGGGTGCTAGCCTCCCCATGACCCTACTTAGGATTAAATTATAGAATGACTATAACAGCACACCCCAAAGTGATTTATTTGTTTTATTACACTGTAATTTGTCAATGATTTAAATTTTGTATTAATGAGCTGATATTATTCTTTGTGAACTGTGTATAGTTTTGTTCACTGTTGCATAGTGTCTGTGAGAGAAGTTAGTTCTTGTAGCTATTATCAGTTATGTTATACGCTCGATAAACAGCTGTTCCCTCAGCTCTTTCCCCAACACTTTCCTATAATGGTAAACGTGTTACAGTGCACTGATTTCCAAAACTGCTTCCATGAATGTAAAATAAACATCTACTTGCAGAAAGCTTCTCTGTTAAATAACGACACGTTTTTAATCTGTTCATTATTAGGCTTATATTATGTGGCGCGTCTGCCGTGCAAGTCCCTGTGAATGAGCTGTTGCTATAGAAACAAGAGCATATTAGAACGAGTGTATTAATATAAACCTGTCATCCGAATTACAGCCAGAACTTTTGCCAGAACTGTTGTTATGGAAAATCACTCAGCTCCTTCTGACGAATCCGATAAAAGATTTCCACAGCAGTAAGGTTTAACATGAAACAGTCAAAGGGTGAATATTAACATTAAAGGCAAAACTATATATATATATATATATATATAAAATGTATTTATTTTTTTATATTTCTAATTCTATTTAGATATGTAGCATAGTGCTTAGCAGGTTCACCTCAAAGCAAGAAAGTCCTGGGGTCGAGTTCCAGTGAGGGCGTTTCTGTGTGGAGTTTGCATGTTCCCCTTGTTCCCTAGGTGTGAGTGTGTTTTGGCTCTGCGATGGTCTGGTGAGCTCTTCATGGTGTACCCTGCCGTCACCCAGTGTCAGCTTAGACAGGCTCCAGCCTTCCTGTGACCCTAGTGGGATTAAGTGGTTTGGATGAATATTCAGATAGAGTACCTCTGTATTTCTATTTAAACCTTGCTATGGTTTGGTTTTAATGGTGGTGCAAAGATTACAGCTGCCTGTTATAGGAACCTTGTTTTGCAGTTTGGTGAAGATGTGTGACCACCCCACATTCTAAAGACTCCACCTTTATAAATACTCGTTACCATAGTTTTAGTGCTGCTCTGGCAACCTTCTAGTATTAAATTTAAGTAATAATTTTATTATTAACATGATTATGTCTCTAAGACATATCCAATCTAAGAGTCTGGCTGCTTAAAATATACAGAAATGTTTTAAAATACATCACTTTTACACCACCCATGTCCATTTTTGGTTAAAAAAATAAAAAATAAAAAAACAAAGAGTTAAGCGGTTAATGGCCCAGCTTGTGTTTTTATGAACCAGAAACATGAACATAACATTTGGCAAAATGTCAAAAAGAAAAATCAGAAAAATGATTGTTTATGTAGGATTTCCAGATATTTTTTTTGATCACTGTCCAATTTTTAATTCCATATATTCATTCATTTTTTTATTTTTTATTTTGGTAAACAGCTAAATCCTACTAGGGTCACAGGGAGGATGGAGCCTATCTCAGCCGACTCTGGACGAAGGCAGGGTACATCCTGAGCAGCTTGTCAGTCCATCGCGAGGCCAACACACACACAACCACTCACACAGGGGCAATCTGAAACAGCCAGTTAGCCTACTGGGCATGTGTTTAGAGTGTGGGAAGAAACTGGTGTACCCAGAGGAAACCTTTACAAGCACTGGAAGAACATGCAGACTCCACACAGAAACGCCGCCGGCAAGCCCGGTACTCAAACACAGAACCTTCTTGCTGTGAGGCAGATGTGTTAACCTCCACGCCATCATGCTGGCCATCTTTGAATTTTATTTTTTAAGTATGGACGCAGACACGTCTGGCTTTTAGCCTTCAAAATATTATTTATATTGTCATTTGGGTATCTGCACCATTATAGATAATCATGCATAACATTTAGATAGGATAAAGGTAGGAAACACATTGATTCATTATTCAAATCAAATTCCAACAGCCATGATTTTAGCAACCAAAAAAAAAAAAAAAGAAAGAAAAAAAGAAGGGCACACCACTGTAATGTGTAACAAACACGTTTTGCTGTAACTTGTGTGTTATTTATTGCTTATTCTTTATTTTTGCTATGTAACACCGACAAATCTTATTTCATTAGGTCGAAACTCTGGAAAAATCGGAACTCTTTTTCGACATACGTCACCTGGACTTCAGTGTGTGGATGAAGTGACATCGTTACACCTCCCTGGTATTTAAAAATATTTTATATAAGGACTCGAACAAACTTTTATTGTTGTTTTTAATGGTGATAAATAAAATGGACTGGTGTCACAGAGACATTACATTATCTGAACTGAAAGTCAAATAAAACTGATTCATTCATTCATGCAAGATTCATTCTTCTAGGGATGCTGAGCTTTCTCAGGGCTCCATGAATACACATTCATTCATTCATTTATTTTCAGAACCACTTAATCCTAATTAAGGTCGCAGGGAGGCTGGCGCCCACCTCAGCCGACTCTGGGCGAGGGCAGGGTTCACCCTGGACAGCTCGCCAGGCCATCGCAGGGCCAACAGTCACACAACATTTCTCACTCACTCTCACAACTAGGGGTGATTTGGAACAGCCAATTAACCTACTGTGCATGTTTTTGGACTGTGGGAGGAAACCGGAGTA
>JAOUQZ010000016.1:6518958-6529914 GCA_028564935.1 Neosilurus hyrtlii | reverse complement strand
CTATGCAGCTACTCTTGACGAAAATCAGCAATGGTTCTTTTACATGCCTTTCACCACAGACAGTGAGAGACATGGCCAGCATTTGATATCCCAGTTAGCTGCACTGGGGGGACAGCATTGATAACCCGCTGTTAGCGGGGCTAGAACCCACGACCTTGGGATCAGTAATCCACCACCCTATCACCAGGCCACCACTGCCCCCCCTGTTTCAATCACTGATCTCAAAACCAAAAATTAGATGGCACATTAATGTTTCAATTTTGAAGTCAGTTGGCAGCTATCTTGGTGAGGCCACTTTACTGTTGAAAGTTATACTCAAATAGCATGAAAAAGATCCAAGATGTACATTTAATTTTAAAACCTTTTTTCTTACCAAGTTTCAGCTATGCAGAGCTCTTTTTTTAATAATTACAAAAATCAATGAAATTATTGGTAAAGTAAAATGAATTTAAGGAATGCTAATCCTAAAAGTTTCAGGGTTTTCGGGCTGTGTTGGCTTTCACCTGCTTCATTTTGAGATCTTAAAGCAAGGTGGATAGCTGCAACTAAGATAGCTGCAACCCGGCTTCAAAATAGAAACACTATATGTTTATGGGGAAGTTTATGGCAATGTAGATTTTTAATATTTTTTTAATATTCAAAAAGTTTTTATTTTTTTTAAGGCAGGATGGTGGCGTAGTGGTTAGCATGTCTGCTTCTCTGCTAGAAGGTCCTGGATTTGAGTCCCAGGCTAGATAAGGGCAGTTCTGTGGTAACACCTCAAGGCTGTTCAATATTTCTATTTCAAGCATGCTAACTGCTGAGGTGAGAATCCCTTGGGGACCTTTATGTGTTTAAGTGCATGAAATGCAGAGACCATCAGTCACAGTAAATACCACTGTCACACAGCAACCTTACCCAGGAACCTTCTCACCAGGCACTTGCTGGGTCAGCAGTGATTCTAAATGACATGAACTCAAATTCTGGTTCCCCAGGGGGCAATGAGGCTCTCCAGAATAACATCTGCTACAAAGTCATGAGGAACTGACTCATGTTCACACTTGGGGGAAAAATGTTTGGCAATGGCAGTTGGTCTCACACAGCTCATAATGCCCACGAGGATGTTACGATAAAGGCTCCAGGCTGTAAGTGATGTAAGTGATCACAACCGTCCCCAGTGAGGGCCAGTGACTATTTCAGTAGGATAATTCTTTGAGTCTCTTCCCATGACGTTTACACAGGTAGTCCGAGGACCAAGTGGCCACCGGTTACTATACATAGCTCCATAGGGGAGATATTGGACACAACAGTGAACGTTCTGCAAGTTCTTCTTCACTGATTTCTCCAAATTTGAACAAGTGGCTCACGAAACTGGACTTTGTGCAGTATTACAAAATTACTCTAGTGTCATCTAGACACCAAAGCATGCAAGACAAACGTATCACAGGAAAAGCATGGCATTCTCTCATACATTCAAGTGATCACAGCAAAAACAACATCAAAAAACACATTCAACAAGAAATTGAGAGCCCCATGGTACCTTACTCCACAACTGTTACAAGGTTGATGTTAGTCTCATAAATACATAATAAGAACATATACAAAATTAATAATTTAGCAAATTGGCTACACTAAATTGCCTTTGGGTGTGAATACATGGCAGAATGTGTGTGTGTGTGTGTGTGTGTGTGTGTGTGTGTGTGTGTGTGTGTGTGTGTGTGTGTGTGTGTGTGTGTGTGCTTGATGCTATCTGACACACTGTTATTCTATCTGGGGTAAATTCTTCTGCCTTGTATCCAGTGTTACTTGGATAATCTCCAGCTACACCTTAAACCTAATCGAGATAAAACAGTATACATGACCAGCTTTTCTCCCCATTCAGTATTCCTGTGGTGGTTCTATTCTTAAGTATAGATTTTACCCTCGCCAGTCTCTAGGCTGATGTTGATTATCCAAGCCACATCGATGCAAAAGGGTTTAAAAAGCATTAAACTCACTCACTCACTCATTTGCCAAACTGCTTCATCTTGTTAGAGTAACAGGGAGGCTGGCGCCCTTCTCGGCCGACTCTGAACAAATGCAGGATACTCCCTGAACACCTCGCCAGCCGATTGCAGGGCCATCTCATACACACACACAAAACCATATTCATATCACATTCATATTTACACCTAGGGGCAATTTGGACTAACCAATTAGCCTAATATGCATGTTTTTGAACCATAGGAGGATAGCGGAGTACCCATAGGAAACCCATGCCAGTACAGGAAGAACATGCAAAGTCCTCACAGAAACACCCTCGCTGAGCTCTGGACTCGAACCTAAGACATTCTTGCTGTGAGGCGGCTGTGCTAACCATTATGCTACTGTACTAAATTATTTGTATCATAAATAAAGCTTTCCAAAATGTGGATTCTTTGTGGGTGGCACAGCGGTGTACCAGTTGACATGTCCACATCACAGCAAGAATGTCCTGGTTTGAGTGAGTCCAAGAGTTAGCGTTTTTTCTCACTAAGTTTGCATGGATTTACTCCGAGTACTTTGGTTTCCTCCTACAGTCCAAAAATCATGTATGTTAGGCTAACTGGCTGTTTCAAATTGCCCCTAGGTGTGACTATAATGAATAGACTTGTGTGTGTGTTGGCCCTGCAATAGCCTGGAGAGATGTTTAAGGCTTTTTAAAAAGTAACACAGTCATTAACTAGTTAACCCAAACACAAGAATCCAGACTCGGGTTGCTATTTAAAATATAGTCACTCAGATTCAGGGCTTTACCTAAGTTTCAAAGATCCCGAGCTTTAGATTATACTGCAGGATCTTCAAGAGTCAGTGTCTTAAGCTTAAGCTGCTGATAGAGTGATCCGAAGGACTGCTTGCCTGGAGCCTGATGGGTCTTCCACAAGAGGGAAATGAGACACTTTCAAAGACAGAGAAGAAGAATCAGTCAGCTTAAAAATGGATTTTAAAGGTTTATAGCCACAGGAGGATATCCCCTTTGAAAGCTTACCTGGCATCAAATCTGTCTTCCGATTCACACAGGAACACCTGAGAGAGAAACATCCTAAAACATTATAAGACACATTTGACTACAATTGCTTTACCTCTGCTCTTCCTGGATATTTGGCTGGTTGCAGTATAAGTAGTAAGACATTCCTTACCACTGGATTCATGGGAGTAGCACATTAGATCATATTATATACATTTACAATTATATAATTACACTATTACACTATATCTTTAATTTTTATCGTTTAGTTACTAAGCTGGGTGGCATGGTGATGTAGTGGTTAGAATGTCTGCCTCACAGCAAGAAGGTCATGGAAAGGTCAAGGTCATGGCATTTCTGTGTGGCGTTTCCATGCTCTCCCGGTGTTTGCATGGGTTTACTCTGTGTACTCTGGTTTCCTCCCACAGCCCAAAGATATGCACTATGGCATTAACTTTGCCATAGGTGTGAGTTTCAAGTATTTTTGTCATATACAGGTAACAATGAAACATCACTACTGGCAAGGAAATTCTTGGATGCAAAGCCCCCTCAGTATTGCACATAAAGAAGCATTTAGATAAAATATATATAAAATAAAAAATATATAAAAAAAAAAAAAAAAATAGAAATCTAGAGAAAGATGTGTATATATATATATATATATATATATATATATATATATATATATATATATATATATATACACACACAACCTGGTAAGATAAGTGTTGTTAATATAAGTATGGTAGTAAGTTAAGGTCATTGTTAAATGTGACGGTCAGAGCAAAGCCACAAAATATTTGACAAAAAAAATGTTTATAACTTCAAAATAAGCGCCATTAAACATACTGTTTCTAACACTAATAGGAAACCCAATATGGACCTTCAAATGTAATACTTACCTTTGACCTTGAGTGACCTTTAAAAGGTTAACCAGCCATTTAGTAAATCCTTTAGATGAGAGAGTTCTTTTGCCAATTTGGTCACATCCACATACTCTACAGCATACAGTGAGGTAAATGAATGGGTAATTAAAACCAGTACATATACTGGGAGGCGGGACCTTACACTCTATGAGTGCCACTTTAGGTTTGTAGTAATATTAAACTTAAGGGTATTCTAAATAATAAACCTTTTAAATGCCTTTCATTTAGCAAGCCTAGCTCACTTGGAGCTAGCCAGACGACTTGACCTATCCTAATAAATGCTTTGCAGTAGTCTAAATGATACACCCTAGATCCCTTGATCTCAGTCTATTACCTGGAAACTGATTGACTGATAATCAAGAATTAAGAAATGCTAATGATATTTTGTAAATTGATCAACACTGAAAAAGAGTTTGCCACCTTGGCAGCAGGCGCATGATTGGGTGGTTGATCCAGATGTAGACAGAGTGGATTCAGGTAGGCCCAGCTGGTATGATGAGTCTCATCTGTGTCTAATTAATGGTAGTTTATTTATGTGCATTTATTGTGTGCTTTCTGTATACAGAATATACACATGGTTGAACATGGCTTCCCTATCTCAGAGTGAGATCGTGAATAAAGCAACTGAAAAGCAGGATTTTGTTTGAAGTAAATGTACAAGTGAATAAAAGACGTGAAACAGCCCCCTGTCCATGCCTCTTCAGTTATCTCCACAAACCCTTGCTGTAGTGACATATCAAAAGTAAATATAACCCTCATTACTGAGTTTTGAAACTTTGAAACTTATTTGATCAAGCTTATTAATGCATTATTATATATTTATTTTAGCTTACATAACAACTAGCTATGCCATGATTTATAAAGGGGCTTATTGTGGGTTGGTCTGAGGGTGGACTTAAACAGGGTCAGATTAGATCAGTTCAGCAGCAAAGGCAAGGAATCAACAGCATCCCGCTCAGGTCGACCTGGACTCTCTGACAGGTGTCTTCAGACTGTTGAGTGGACTGTTAAAAATGATCCCCGTTGTGAGAAAACTGATGTTAATGAGAAACTCCGAGTGAGTTGGAGTACTACTGTGAGGGATCTCCATCACCTTGGTACTTGATGTGTATCTATATATAAATCTTTTATTCGCTATTTACTTTCGATATGTTACTGTATATTATAGTGAAACCAGCTTGTTTGGATGTCAGGGTCAGAAGGCAAGGTAGCCAGGATATAGCACCCATGGAGCAGAGAGGTTTAAGGGCCTTACTTAGGCGCCCAGCAGTGAGAGCCTTGTAGTGTGTCACTTTAAATCCTGACCTTCTTATCATTAACATGGAGACCTAATCATGAACAATTGCTGCTCCATTTGGAATGGAACATTTGTGGAGCTACAGTGGTGATAACATGTGACAGTGGTTAAATGGTTAAGGTGATGGATTGCTAATCAGAAAGTCAAATCACTGTTTATTTCCTAAGCAACTTGGGCCCTTAACCCTACCTGCTCAACCGTATCCATATAAACCACATGTACAGCTAGGGAAAAGATGGAGATAACCAACCAGTTAATACTGGTGATAAACTGACCATGTGTGCTGTAAGATTAGCTGTGAGTAGATTTTTGTGGTTAGTTACTGGCTCCGGTCCACATTCTGAATTTAAATCATTACCATGTTAAATCATGTTAAATTTAAATCACGCAACATACAACCATCATCAACCCTTTCATCAAACATATGTTTTGACTTCCTTAGCTTTAAATTCCAGAGCCATGTCAGGAAGAGAGAAATTAAGGACAGGCAAGACAGAGAGAGATAGAGAGAGAGAGAGAGAGACTTTAAACTCCAGGCAACAGATGCACCATTTCCATATTTGCATCGTGTTGCCAATGTGTGTGGATTAGAATTTAGATATAAGGAGCACAGCTGTTGTCCACATTCAGATTGACTGAGCAGCGGAGTGGCCTGAATATTCATGTGGCATTTATTTCCTTTTCAATGACCTGGTGCTCAACATAGTCAAGAGTAGTTTTCACAAATTTTATGACATCAGTTCCCTTCAACAGTATATAAAAGTAGTATATAATAAAGTAATTTCTTTGGAACTGTAATGAAGGGCATGACATGATGGTGTTGTGGTTGTCACGTCTGCCTCACAGTGAGGTCCTGGGCTTGAGTCCCGGGCTTTGCGAGGGTGTTTCTGTGTAGAGTTTGCATGTTTTCTCTGTGCTTGCATGGGTTTCCTCCAGATACTCCGGTTTACTCCCACACTCCAAAGACGTGCACATTAGGCAAATAGGCTGTTCAAATTGCCCCTAGATGTAAATATGAATGGGTGTGTGTGTGTGTGTTGACCCTGTCATCACAGACTGGTGAGCTGTTCAAGCTGTATCCTGTCTTCGCCTAAAGTCAGAAGAGATAGTTGAGATACTCATCAAACCATTCAGCGAGGCCTCATGACCTATGAATGGGGAACATTACCGTCCTGGAACAGACCACTCCTATAAGCATAGAATTGGCTCATTACAGTGAATCAGTCTGAATAGCTTTGTATTGATTTGCCTTGGAGACAGGGTGAGGAGAGCAGACATCTGGTGGGAACTTGGGCTAGAGCCTTTGTTCCACCGCATAGAAAGGAGGCAGGTTCATTGGTTCAGGCATCTGATTAGAATGCCTCCTGGTCACCTTTCTTTAGAGGTATTCCAGGCATGTCCAACTGGGAGGAGGCCCTGGAGTAGACTAGAACTTGATGGAGGGATTATATATCCTGGGAATGCCTCAGGATCCCCTGGAGGAGCCAGAGAGTGTCACTAGGGAGAGATGAGAGATTCCTGGGTTTCTGTCCTGGACCTGTTGCCTCCGAGACCCTACCTGAGACCCTACCTCGGATAAGCAGAGGAAAATGGATGGACAAGACAATACAAATAAAATGCCATTCACTGCAAGACTCATCTACCAGAGCTCTCTGAAGTCTATTGCCTTTTATTCACCATTTCCAGCCATATTCTACTAGCTTTCAAAAAGAACTAAAAGCAGATGTCATTTTAGCATACTTATATACAGCTTTCTGTGCAATCTTTATGAACGAAACTCCTGCCATCCATGCTCCATTAATAAACCCTCTTTCAAAGTCACTTAGAATTTTTTTGCCATCTGGATCCAAATTTGCAGCATCATTATACAAGCCACATAGCTTGGTAGGATATTAACCTCTTAATTGTATCATGCTGTACACCTGTCAGCACTCTTCTTTTGTGTTCGATCATGTATTCATTATTTTCCCCCATCAATTTCTCTCTCTACATACCACAGTATATACAGTTATGTTTACCCGATATATTTTAATAATATATACTATCAAAAAAACCCGAGCTATCCAAGGTGTACTCTGCCCTCGCCCAGAGTTTGACCCTAATTAGGATAAAGCAGTTCAGAAAAAAACACCAGTGAGCACATACACACTTAAACAGTGAGCACACACACGCTGAGCATTGGGATGCCACACACTGGGGTGCCCAGAGAGCAGTTGGAGTTTAGGTGCCTTGATCAAGGACACTTCAGCCATGAAGGTGGAGGAAGGGAGGATGCTGCTGCTCACTTCCCCACCACCACACATTTTTCCTGCTGGTGCGGGAATTGAACCAGCGATCTTTTGGTCCCAAACCCGCTTCTCTAACTATTAGGCCACAGCTGTTTGATGAAAATAACAACAAATACAACAAAAGTAAATAAATGGATATAACTGTTGATCATTAATTACTCACGCACTAATTTGCCAAACAGTCAATTTGCAAATGTGCATGTCTTTGGACTGTGGGAAGAAACTGAAGTACCCTGAGGAAACCCATGCAGGCACATTTTGAGCAGCCAGTTAACCTACTGTGTATGTCTTTGGACTGTAAGAGGAAGCCAGAGTGCCCAGAGTAACATGCAACCTTTACACAGAAACTCCATCACGGAGCACAAATCCAGGATCTTCTTTCTATGAGGCAGTCGTGCAAATATGCTAAAACAATTTCATTATCGTTCATTTTCTGAAGCACTTAATCCCAATTAGTGTCGCGGGGAGGCTGGCGCCCATCTCAGCCAACTCTGGGCAAGGGGAGAGTACACCCTGCACCCGGGACAGCAGTGAAACCCAGTGATAGTGGGGCTTGAACCCCTGACCTTTGGATCAGTAAGCCAGCACTGTACCACCAGGCCACCACTGCCCATTAAAACTATTTTTTTTCCAGGGAAAATCAATTAATTTTGAGGTAATTTTTTTTCCAAAACAATGATTTTGCAGTTTCTTTTCTCACACTGTTCTGTCTTCCAGAATTGCCACATCTATAATTTGGCAGCTTCTCTTTTTTTCCCCCAATCATCATTAGGTCCCGTCTCCTAGCCTTAATGCCATGATCTGTTAACTCACTAAAATCCCACCGAGATTTGTAATTATAATAAAATATAATTGCATTTTCAAATACATGTTCCAGAAAGTGGTCATAACACTCCCCATTTCTTTCAAATCCACATTTTCCTGACAGATCCCAATGAATTGCTCTAGTAACCATATTCATTCATTCATCTTCTAAGCCACTTAGTCCTAATTAGAGCCACAGGGAGGCTGGCGCCCACCTCAGCCGACCCTGGGTGAGGGCGGGGTACACCCATTACCATTCACACTCACTCTCACACCAAGAGGTGATTTGAAACAGCTAATTAGCCTACTGTGCATGTCTTTGGACTGTGGAAGGAAACTGGAGTACCCATGGAGGAAACCCATGCAAGCACAAGGAGAACATGCAAACTCCACATAGAAATTCCCCAAGCGCGGGACTCAAACCCAGGCCTTCTTGCTGTGAGGCGAACGTGCTAACCACAGCGCCACCGTGCTGCCTATCTATTATGAAGAAAGTCAGTTCCTGAAGTTAACGTGTTGGAAGCAGGAAAAATGGGCAAGCATAAGGATCTGAGTGACTTTAACAAGGGTAACATAGTGATGCTAAACAGCTGGGTTTGTTTATTGTGGGGTGTTCCTGGGGTGCAGGGGTAAATGCCTGCCAGAGTTGGTGTACATTGTAAACTGGAAAGAGTTTCAGAGGTGTCCAAGTCTCACTGATGCATGTGGGAAGAAACTCTTAATGCTGGTTATGAAAGAAAGGCGTTAGAACACTGAGTGTATAGCACCTTTCTACATATAGAGTTGCCTTACCAATCAGGAGACATGAACATAGTGGCTGATTGATGTTTTTATCATTATATAGTTAATGATGAACTGCAGGCACTCAGTACTCACCATGACTTTTACTGGGCATCACACTGCAGATTGTCAGACTGTTGCTTTGATTTGCACACAAGTGTACTAAACTTTGCATCCCATGCATACTTGCTCACAAGTGGTTTGGTTAATTACTTTAATCAGGGTTGCCTAATGCACACATTTTCAAGCATGGCCATTTATATACCATAGGCATCTTTACTAAAAATGGTTTAAAAATATTGCATGCAAATACAGAAATGTGAAAATTCAACCACAAGTAAAATTTGTAATTATTTATTCAATAAGAATATCAAAACTGGTAATATATTGTGGTGTTTTGTGTAATTGTCAGGCGGTACGGTGGCGTAGACATGTACGTTAGGCTAACTGGCTGTTCCAAATTGCCCCCAGTTAGGAGTGTGAGTGTTGGCTGTGGAATGGTCTGACAAGCTGTTCAGGGTGTACACTGCTTTCTCCCAGTGTCGGCTAAGATAGACTCCAGCCTCACTGCAACACTACACTAGTAGGATTAAGTAGTTCAGCAAATAACTGAGTGATTGAATAATTGTCTCTCACATTGACTTGGTGAAATGTATGACCACTTTTCCTTCAGCTCCAAGGTAATTCAGGGCTTTTTTGCATTTACTGCCTTTTAAATTCCCCACAATATTTCAGTGGGGCTTAAATCTGGGCTCTGACTAGGTCATACCATAACCCTCCACTTCTTCATTTTGAGCCATTCCTTGGTGGACTTGCTTGTGTGTTTAGAATCATTATCATGTGAAGAATTCATAGTTCAAATAGTGACTGCAAGCTGCCCAGCAACCCAAAACCATAACTTTCCACAAGCACCACGTTTCACAGTTGACAAAAGGTTCTTCTCATATTCATGGGTGCACTGTGACTGTGGCTGATCAGCTGTGATTTGTCTTTGCCTATATGTTCATTGGCAAACTTCTTTTAACGTTCAGCAAAGTCAATGCCTCCCATGCAGGCCAAATTCAGTAGTATGCACTTTCACACCAACAATTATAAGAGTTGCCTGCAGAGCCTGTGATGAAATTTTGGGGTTCTTGAAGACTTATTTTCACATCAAATAGTCTGTTCTCAGATTGAATCCACTGGAGCGGCCAGTCTGTGACAAGTTTACAATTGTGGATAATTCGATCATTATCTTATCATAAAATTATTTACTGCACATTCAAATAATTTTGGGATATTTTTTGAGTCCTTTGCAAGGCTTATGAGTATCTACAACCTCTTTTAAACTCTTTTCCCCCCTGAAAACCTTAGAGAGCACTTTAGATCTTGACAAGATAACAACACACACTTGAATAGCAAAGAAAACACCCGACCCTAGACACCAGATCACAAATATTATATTTGTGCTTGTAACTACAGCCATGCCTTGTAAATATGCATTCTAATTTAATTTTAATTAGCAGCTGTGTGCAGTGGCTGGGAACAGTGTAAAAGCCTCTTTGATTAACATGACAGTGTGTTAGGGCGCCGCTGCGGCCTCGTGTAGGATAGGTTTAAAAGAGGAGCTCCAAATAGAATGAAAGCTAATTGAATTTTAATCATAATCTGACAGTTTTAATTATTATTAAATACTGTACTACATAAATCAAGAGGATGGCATGCTGACGCCGTGGGTAGTCTGTGCTGTTACTTGAGACCAGGTCACCGTCGGTGTGAAGTTTTGCATGTTCACATGGGTTCCTCCATATCCTTCATTAATACAGTGATTCTGTCCATAGGCATGTGTGTGTGTGTGTGTGTGTGTGTGTGTGTGTGTGTGTGTGTGTGTGTGTGTGTGTGTGTGTGTGTGTGTGT
>JAOUQZ010000016.1:6488196-6503675 GCA_028564935.1 Neosilurus hyrtlii | reverse complement strand
GTTTTGAGTATATATTGTTGTTATAATTGTTATTATTTCATTTATTTATTGTAAAATTTAATTTTTATAAAAAAAATGTTTTCTCTTCTTTCTTTTTTTGTCTCTGTGGAAAAAAAAAAGGAATGTGTAGGGGTTGTAGAAAAATGTTTAAATTTCTTTTTAATTACTTTTACTATGTAAAGCTGCTTTGCGACAATGTCAACTGTAAAAAGTGCTATACAAATAAAACTGAATTGATTTCAGCAAAATAATTTCCATCGGGAAACAACAGCGCTTTAGATAAATTGAACATTTTATTTGTGAAAAAACTACAAGCCAAAAATGCATAAATAGACATTTCTATTTGAAGCGAACAAAAGGATAAAGGTAGCCTCTAAAGAGCAAAGTCGTGCACATGCTGAAACCTGTAGTATTTGAACAGTGTAGGAAGCTATAGACATGGAGCAAATGTTCAATGAAAATAAAAATACATTTACACAAGAAAAATGAACGCAACTATCACAAAAAATTACCAATAACACTCAGCAAGTAGCAAGAAACGCAAAGCATGACAAAGTTGAAATAAAATGGTTAGATTAATACACTAACAGACCCTACACTATTACCAAACAAACTGTAAAAGGGCTTCACAACAACATCGGATTAGGATGAAATTAAACAACTGGGTGTACTGTACACTGATATTGAAATCTCACACAGTTAATGCTACTGTATATCACATGTAAATAAGCGTACTAATAAATGGGTTTCTGACAAAGGAAGCTAAAAAAACGTAACCATCTTTACACAGTAAATTAAGGTTACTGGTCGTACACAAGAACAGAACTGCTTGCGCGTTTAAAAAAGAAAGAAAGAAAAATTACAATTGAAATGAAAATGTTCAGCTCCATTGCCATTTGTAGCCTATTATGTTAATATTTGCACCATTTTTGATATACACATACAAGCATTGTTTAAACTGATTTTTAAAAAATCCCAATAAATTAAGATACAATTAATTTTTTTTCTTTTTACAATTTTACAAAAGTTAGGTAACTGCTCATGATAGTGGGTAAGGCAAGTGAAAGATGGCTATACTCAAGAAATGTAAAGTAGGCTATACAGTGCTCAGTAAGTTCCAACAACTACAAGTGGGTTCAAATGTGGCAAGCATTTAACACGTTAATATCCCGTTTTTTTCATTATCTACCCCAGTTAGATCACTCCACAATAAGTGGGACAACTGTGTTACAGGAGGACGGAAAAATAAAACTAGGAATTTCAAAAATATTTCCTACAAGTCATAAACCATCATCCACAAATACCCCTCCCATGAGAAAGCTAAATCAAGGGCTTAGTACTTGGTGGTCACCCCATGAAAAACATCACGTGCACTAAGTTTTGGATGTAAGGAGGTAAGCGATGCCGGACACGAAATGCCAAGAACAACACGTGACCAGCATGACTCAAGGAATCAAGGGATGCGCAGAACATTTCCAAGCAAAGATTTTAAATATTCTTTATTTATTTATTTTTAAACCTTTAGATGGGATCTGGGTTTTTCATGCACGAGTTAATGCTTGACGTGAAAGTAACGTATGACGTGAGAGACCTAATTAATCTGAGAATTTTATTCTTTCTCTGATGATACTAACTTTTTGTCAGCACACAGATCAATGTACTACAGAATGACCCAATAAAACCGCTCACATTTCAAAAGGTAAATAAAAGACTCTTTAAAAGATAATTAGATTATATTCACACATGAAACTTCATTTCAGTAGAGTTTTTATTCATCATGATTTAATGATGATCCTCCACATGGTGGCCATCATCATCTATACACTCTCATAGGTGGTTTCTGAAGCTGTTACGGCTCGACGGGTCGTGTCGGGCGGAACAGCGTTGATCTCCTACTGAATAGAAACCTTAAGGGCTTCAAGAGTTTGGGGTGGATGAGTATACACTCGCGATTTAAGCTAGCACCACAGAAAAAAATCAATAAAAAAATCACAAGGGGTGATGTTAGGGGAACGGGCCGCCACCCCGACGAGATCACCTGATCCGGAAAGTACTTCCAATGATATACGAGCTGTGCTGTAGCTCCATCTTACTGAAACCACACCTCCACTTCAACATCAAAGGGTTCCACATACCTCTGCACCGCCTCACCTGCATCACTAAGGTTCATGTGTGTAAATAATCATTTGATTCTCTTATAATCTTTTTTTAATCTACCATATGAAATGTGGGAGGTTATTTTGGGGTCACTTTAAAAGTATAGACCAGTAGAGAGTCTTGGGTTGATTCTGTGTTTGTTAACTACAGTTGTCGTGGATGTAACCTGACAGGACACCAACATTCCAGGGAAAACTTTTTCATCGAACATGATACCAGGGGGTTGAACAATAGCAGGTTGCGTACCAACCTAAGGACACTGGTGAAGGTTGGATTGACTTGGACATGTTTATCTTAGATATATGTAGAATTGAATATTAAAGCGCAGTGATTAGGAAGGAAATGTTTTCAAGGATTGAACTATACCACATGCGATCGTCCCACTTGAGGAGTGAACAAGTTTTCTTCATGTTGTCTTCACATTGCATATTCTCAAAAAATCATATCAATCCAGTTCTGCCGTGCATGTGGTTCACCGCATTAAGCATTCAGATCAGGTGACGCACGTGGCCGAGGCGGGTTACAAACGTGATACATTCAGAATCCCAACAATCACTGGTTAATATCACAAATACACAAACAAGACATGGTTACTGTCTCACAAACAGACCCTCCATTTGTACATCACACTAGAGGACTACGCACTACTGCTGTCTGGACAGAACCAATCCCAATGCCACTGGAAGAAAGAAAACAAAGCAGAAACTTCAGTTCTGACATCACTGGAGTAGTAAAACCAAGTCTTCGATTTTGTTACAAGTGATACACAAGTGATAAGTCCACAGCTGTTCACACGTCTGATTCTAAACATTAACCACTTACTAGAACATTAGTATTAAGCAATTCGATGGATGATTAAAGCTTAAATATTGCAATACTGTCGAACAAGATGAAACCCTCGAACTGACCCACGTCTTGCAAAAATCAACATAGTAATGAACTTCGAATGCTGATGTAGGCTTTACAGGCTTGATTCCATAGCAACTGATGAATTTCACAGTTTACTGTGGACAAGAATTAGACAGTAAAAATTAGATATGGATTATATTAGACTTTATTTAAAATGGATTATTATCATATATATCTATATATATATATATATGTATATCACACATACGATCATTACATTTCGAATTATGCATCTATCATGTCAATATCAAATTCCTTTGGTCCTTCAATAAATAAAACTCATATCATATACACATACTTTATACAGGTTTAATACAGTTCAAGGGAAAGTTAGGCGGGGTTTTCTGACAGGCGGACAGTTAGGTATTACTCTTATTTTGGCCATTATAGAGTTGGAGGATGGGAAATAAAATTTTACATTGTTGCTGTCAGGCAGAAACCTTCCATCTCCACATTTAGTCTTTTTTTTCTTTGCAAGAAATCAATGCTTTTAGTCACTCTTATTATCTGTATGTAAGGGTTTTAATACCAAAGAAAAGCATAAATAGAGCCTGTGATGTACTTCTCGTGGCCCTATTGAATCCTTGACCTGTCACTAACAGCTTTTATCTCTAGCCCCGCCTCCTTCTTAGCGGACGCAGCACGCAGCAGAGGGTAAAGAGTTTAGTGTCAAATGTCTGACTTTGTGTTGGAGATGATCTTCATTGGAGTTAAACATCTCATTTGATCCCTACATTATCTCTCTTCTTAAAAAAAAAAAAACAACAACAACAACATAAGGTTAATGTTATTCGCACATGAGCGTGCACACACAAGCATATTTTCCAAATATATGTTTTTTGTAAAGTAGTGGTTTTGGACACACAAGGTTCCTGTCTGACAGCGACGATATGGAGCCCAGCTGAATAGTTAAACATTAAGACATTAAAATTAATAATAAAACGATTAAAAAAAAAAACAATTCAAAAACACACTATTGTGTTCGCTGTTCTCCTTCAGTGACATCACGTGGTTTTACACAATTAGTAAAAGTCACTGAAGTCTCAGGTTATAGTCTACATCTTCATTTATTTTATTTTTTGATCCTTCATCAAACAAAGAATAGAAGCTGTAACTGATTCAAGTATAAACGCTGGAACGCACCGAGAGAATCATAAAGTAGGTCGGTATGGCATAATCTTAAACCAGACTCGTTCCTTGACTAAAACGTTTAGTGTTTGTTCTACATGCCATAAAGAACCAATGAGTTCTAAACAACTCCAAACAACGCTGTTAATGATTATAAACGTTAACAACAAACCAAGAGAGCATATATCCAGTTCTCTCCTTGATACATCAGTGAACTGTAAGCACTCCTAGGATTTCCAATCCGCATATTACACCCAGACACCACTTTATATAACTAGCCCAGAGCCAAGCACTGAAGGTGTAAAATATAAGGATCTATTCACAGATGTCAAAGACAGGCATCACAGGACCCGGGGGTACAAAATCCGGACTGTGGAAAAGCTAGAGAATTGGCAGAACTGCCTGGCAAAACAAGGGCAGAGAGCCTTTCCCTAGCACTTACCGAGAAAAAATAAATAGAGTAGCTGAGGTGGAGTGGTGGAGAAATGAGTGAATTAGGCTTTAAGCTTAAGGACGAGGGGGGGAAGAAAGAAAAAAAAAAAAGAAAAAAAAGGATTCACAGTGTAGCTAGCACCAATGTGGGAGAGTTTCTCAGGGGGTCCCAGGAAAACAATTCAAACTCATTAAAAACTCATTAAAAGTGTAAAATGGAACCATCAGCCATGCTACTGAGCCAAGCTTCAATGGGAAAAAATCTCTAAAAAGTATCAAGATACAACAGATAATAAATAAGTGTCATAGCCATTCAGGAAATCGTTAAAGTGTAGGTGGTTATTGTGCACAGCAGACTTTTTTAATACAAAAAAAAAATAATAATAATAATTTTTGATTCAGCCAGATGTTCACTTACAAGTATAAAACAATACATACAAGAGCGAGAATGCCATCTCATTGGCCCTGCTGTCACTCCAGTGCTACCAAGGTGTGATGGGAGAATCCACTGCGAAAGGGTCCACACGGATGTGATAATCTCCAATCAGGAAATGTATGTGCACGCACCAACATGTATACACAAGGTCTGTGTCAATGTGGGGATGTAGCAAACACACGTCCCTCTTTTGGTAATACGAAGCAGATGGGCGGAATGGAATAAGAGCAGGGCGCGGGAGAACTGCGGAACAAACAGCCAGCATCTCCACAGTGTCCAAGCGCAGTCTGAAGGCTCAGAATGACTCGTCGTGGCCAAGTGAGAGGTCTCGTTTAGGAGTGGAGGCACGTGATGAGCTCTTGTCCATGCTCTCGGAGCCCGAGCTAGGGTGCTGCTGCTCAGACGCGGCGCTGGACGTCACTGTCGAAGAGGACGTGGAGGATGAACGCGTCTTCTCTTTAAAGTCCGTTATAATTACCGTCACATTCCCCACCGTGATGGCCAGCTGCTGGGCTGTGCTCCGATCCACATTCTTCAATTTGGGCCTGCTGAATATAATTAAAGTCAAAGGCACAGTCGTTACTCCCACGTATGATCTTTCTCTTTAAATCGGGTAAAAAAACAATATACAATTACTGTACAAGTACATATTATTATACATCATTCAGCCATAACATTAAAATAAAAAAAGAAAAATTTAAATAAAAAATGCAGATGTTAAAGTGAGATTACACTGCCTGCTCGAATAGCACGACAGACCATGAGTGTCAGTCGTTTTAATTCCAACATTATCCACTCGGAATAATGAATTATAATCCAATCAAGTTTTGCCTCCCTGTTACATACAACCACCAACAACCAGGGAGGGGCACAAGCATGCACATGCCCCCTCCGTGATATGAATACAAACTGCCGCGCATTCGCTTTTGGAGGTGGTCTAACACACACATAGGTAAAGCGCTTCCCCTGCTTTTGTACGACTAAGCTCACAGACGCTCATGGATTGGCTGGTGATCGCTGTGAGTGACAGGGGAACGCATGCCACCCCCTCCCTCCCGTTAGAGCTCAGCCAATTAGCTCCCATGGACTCCCGGTCGTGAATGGCTGCCGCATCATCCTGAATTCGAACTTGCGATCTCCAGGTTGACAGACACACACCTTGTCAAATGCCCCACTTGGAAGTCCCTGTCTATGATGGTGTGTATTATGGTCATAGCAGTGCATCACAGTGCCATGAATGGTGTCTCACTCGAGGATCATAAGTGTCAAAGTGAAGTGGCACCTCCAGCCTCCTAACCCCAAGAGCCCACTGCATCTTGTAAATGCATTGAACCTGCCGCTATTAATATTTACAGACTGCACCAATCATCAAATTCATAAAGGAATACTCTGGTCAACTGGTGGTAGTAATTAATAAACTGATTACACAACACACCGATTGAGTTTTATCAATTTTCCTTTAAAGAAAGAAAGAAAGAAACAAAGAAAAAAAGTAATCGTTACGTGTGAATGATTAATGACAACTACGTGTCAGACATTGCTGATATCAGATTATATTGTTTTACAGACCAGACCTAGACAGATCAGTGGGGAAACAGCCAGCAGAGAGTGTGTGGGAGTGAAACCCTGCACTGCTCATTTGAGCACAGCCCACGACGAACACACTCATTCACAGACAGAAAAGGAGAAAGAACAGGGTACAGCGAGGGAAGGGGACATGAGGGGGGGCATTTGTGAATCAGAGCAGCTCTTACATTGAGATGCACTGCGGCTGTCTGCCAGCTTTGTTCGGTGACAGAATGACTAACAGTAGCTATTCAATCTGAGGGAAGGCATCTCAGACTGCAGTTATTAATATACTGCCGTCTCTGTTTTAAACGGGATAGCATTAAACATTCTAATAAGACAGGAGACGGCAAAATATCGCACCCTTAAAACGAAAAAAAAAAAAAAAATAAAAAAAACGATCCAAAAATGAAGGAGACTGAAGCACCTTGAGATGTGAGAGTTTTTAGTCTTGGTGGTCGATTTCCCAGACTGTATACTGTTTCGTTCACTTGGTGGGCTTTGATGGTTGTCCATCTTGGGCCTGCGGAGAGAGGACAAGAAGCAGTTAACGTGTGATGGCTGAAACACTTATCGGAATGCACCTTGCAGGATTATGCAGACAGCGTGCCGTACCTGTTCTTTTTGCTGCTGGGTTTCTTTGGGAGGGCAACAGTGATTTCTTTCTCCCTGTCCTTCTTTTCTTTGTCAGCAGGGTCCTTCTCAATCCTCTCCTTGGCTGGGTGCTCACCCTCAGGCAGGTTCCGCTCTGGTCGCTCGCCATCGGCCCTCTCCTTCTCAGGTCTCTCTGGCTTCTCCTTCTTTTCTTTCTTTGCAGGGGGCGGGGTGGCATACTGCTGTGCCACCTGCTGAGCCACCAGCTGGGAGTTTATCCTGGGCTTCCTGTGGGGCATTCAGAGTTCACAGAGTGTAATGTTATACAGGAACGCGCTAAGCACATTAATTCCACCCCTAACGCCTACTTCACATTACAAGTACAATGAACCTGTACACAATACAGCACCAGAATTGGTGTCCACACCAGGCTCAATACCAGTTCTAACCAGTTCTGCCGAAACATGTTCCCAAGGGGACTCTGCACCAGTCTTGCATTTGCAGTGCAGACAGGAGAACCAAATCAAAGCGTGTAAACAAACAGCAAGGAGAAAGCCACCCAACCCAAGCGCCCCAGAGACTTCTGCAACAAATTCATCATTCCAGGCAACACACAGAGTGACCAGGACATGAAGTATCAATTATTTGTGGGGTCCAGAGAAATAACCAGAAAGAGCTTGAAGGGAGTAAGAGAATTATTGATTTTATTGCCGGTTGGCACAAGACATTTCAGAAAAAGACCCAAACTACAAGAGGACGGGGGAACAGTGGCGATCAAGAGTGCAATGATTTAACAGGCAATCTGAACAAGGAGAACAACAGAACTTCGGGTACATTTCTTCTCAAAAGTTTACATACCCTGGAGGTTTTGGCTTGATATCATTCACAAAACTGTAAATGACCACTGAGGGTAACCATCCTCACCTGTGACCGGTTTGCTTATAATCATCGTGTGTGTATAAAAGTCAGTGAGTTTCTGGGCTCCTGACAGACCCCTGCATGTTTCTACCAGTGCTGCACTGGATTCCAAGCCATGGGAGCAAAGTAAAATAAATATCAAAGGATCTGCGGGAGAAGGTAGTTGAACTTTATAAAACAGGAAAAGGATATTAAAGAATATCCAAGGAATTGAGAATGTCGTGCAGCAGTGTTCAGACTCATAACAATTGGAAAATGAGAGTTTCTGTGGAAACCAAGCCACGGTCAGGTAGAACAACCAAAATTTCAGCCACAGCTGCCAGGAAAATTGTTCATGATGCAAAGAAAAGCAACAAATAAGGGTCAAGTTGCCAGGATAAAGCCATTACTACACCAGTGCCAGGGATTTGTTCCGGAACAGAGTGATGAGACCAAAAAAATACTTCTATACAAGTCAACCTGTCACTGTCTACCGCAGAACACAGTGAAGATTCTGGAGGGGTGGTCTTGGTCTCCTGACCTCAATATCACTGAGCCACTTTGGGGGAGATCTCAAACATGCAGTTCATGCAAGAGCCCAAGAGTTTAGAGGAACAGGAGGCTTTTTACCAAAAAGAATGGGCAGCTTTACCATGAATGAAAGAACATTTTTTGTGTTATCATTCAAATTGTCTGAAAAATCGACTAAGAAATAAAACCAAAACATCCCCTATCCTGCAAGGGTATGTAAACTTTGGAGAACGACTGTATGTCCTGAAATGTAGACCAGATCAGAATGTAGGCTACTGAGACTAAAGGCCATGCAAATACCCGGAGTAGCTCTGTAGCTAATGTGCACAGATAATAGCGGCGTCCTTTTCACAGAACACTACATATGATCAGAAGGAAAGTCGGTGGAAAGATATTACAGTTGAGGTGGTGTTTCACATTACCAAAGATTTGGTGCGCACATACACACTGGGAAAAATAAACCAGTTCATTCAAATTCTAAATTAAATCGACCACAGATATGATCTTCCGAGCCGCGCCCCATCTATACAGAACTACACATGAAACATGCCATACACAAACACGACAAAATACAAAAGCAGCTCGTGTTTTGTTATTCCTTTACAAATGTATTTTGTTTAGAGAAGTCTTTCTTCAGGTATTCAAGACATTTTTCAAAAGGCACTTTTTATTTTGGTGATTTAGATTTCATTGATCCTGAAGGAGAAAGTGCAGTGAGTAGATACTGAGCAGCACTCAGGGAACAATTCCAGCTCTTGACCCAGCTAAGAAATGTGTTTGCTTCTTTTCTTTATAATACATATATATATTATTACTTGGGTAGTGACCGTTCCTTGTACACCACTTTTTACAGTGATTTATGGGATATATTGAGTTCTCACTATAGTTCTCATTACACACGCAAACATCACTATAAAGTGAGTGATTTCGGGACACGGTCATATCGCCCCGCCCTAATAACAATAACCAAATATAAGATTATTAATCTTGAAAACAGCACAGAGTCTAGAAACGGCCTTAATAATTCTATTATATTCACATTTATAACTTTGTTAAAAGTATATGGATGACAGCAGTCACCTCAAGGTTGTGTCTGTGTAAAAAAGTGGGTGGGGAAACTGAACGCTGAGCAATGTGCTTTTAGCCAATGGTGTTTAACCTTCTCATACCGCAGTCTGACTGAACACATGTTTAAATAAAATACATATTTAACTGGATTAAACAGGTTTAAATACATGTTACATGTTTAATACATGTTTAACTGAATGTTTACAACATGTGAAGACATTTCCGGGCAGGACACAGACATGAGACTACAGAAAGCACTTGCAGTGGACGCTGGGTGAGATTACAGATTATTTTTTAATTGATTTGGTTAATTTAATTAATTGGTTCTCTTTAGTTGTCCTTTTGAACGCACGTATCAGCATTAAAATAGGCATGTGTTATAATCACGGCAGGAGACTTTAATCATGCAAACCTGAAGTCTGTCCTGCCTAGATTCTACAAAAATGGGAGAAAAAAAAAAAAAAAAACAACACACACACACACTGGACCAAGTCTACACAAACATTCCAGATGCTTATAAACCCACCCCATTAAGTCTGCCATCCCTGCTGATCTTGATCCACATCAGTTTACATACAGAGCAAACAGGTCACCAAAGGATTCCATCAATGCTGCCCTCCACACACTTGGAAAAATCAATACAGTTCTACCACATAAACTGGTTCAGAAGTTGGGCAACCTGGGCTTAGGGAGCTCACTGTACACCTGGATCCTGGACTTTCTTTGCAACAGCCCTCAGAACATCAGGAGACCACATCTCCTCCACTCTCACCCTGAACACCAGAACACCACAGGGGTGTGTTCTCAGCCCACTCCTTTTCTCCCTCTTCACACACGACTGTTCCCCTTTTCACGCCAGCAAATTCGCCGACGACACCACTGTTATAAGTCTGATAACAGATAACGACGAGTCAGCCTACAGGAGGGAGGTCCAGCATCTACCTTAACACATCCAAGGCAAAGGAGATGATAAAGGATTTCAGGAGAACTAAACAAACTGAGCACTCTGCCCTCTATATGATGAAGAGGGGGTAGAGAGGGTGGAGTGCTTCAAATTTTTTGTTGTCCACATCTCAGCTGATTTCACCTGGACCACAAACATCTTTCACCAGGTGGGGACAACAACAACAAAGGATGTACTTCCTCAAAAAGCCCAGACAAGCCTGCCTACCCCGACTCCTACTGACAAACCTTTACTGCTCCTCCATCGAGAGCCTCCTGACCAACTGCTGTACAATGTGGTTCAACAGCTGTACTGCAGAGGACAGGAAGGCCCTGCAGTGGTTGGTGAGGATGGCAGAGTGGGTAATTGGAACTACACCCAGAAACCCCACACACCCTGGAAACCCCCTTTTCTCCCTTCTCCCCTCTGGAAAAAGGTACAGGACACTAAAAACAAAAACTAACAGACTCACAAACCGCTTTTATCCACAAGCTGTTAAACGTGCGACCCCACCACAGTCACACCCATTGACCGAATAACCATCATTTAGTCCATCTTCCTGGACAGTACAATATTACTAAGTGCAATACTCACGTTTAAGTGCAAAACTCACGTTGAGATCAGATATCGAACATCATAACATTTTATCATGCACCCTCAGATTAAAAAGCTTTACCTCTCACCCTGTGTGTATCATTCATCCTTCTGTGTGTGTATATGTGTAAATATGCGTTTCGATATACAGGATATATGTATGTATATGTGTCTATATGTGTTCATGTGGGTATGTGCGTATGTATATAGGTATATGCACATATATAGCTTAGTGTAGTTACCTTCATTGTCTTTTAAATAAACAGAGATCTGCTAAACAAATTTTCAGTGTTCATGCAACAGTTGACAAAAGATCTCTCTTATCTTATAATGGTGTTAATCAGCCAACCACCAATTGTGACTGGAAATAAGTGAGAGTTCCAGACACTGAGTGTGCAGGGTGAGAGGAAACCAGGAAACGTCTTATTGTAACAAGCAAGGCTACAAGTGCATCAGAAAGCATAAATGCATGGTTGCCAGGTTTCCCTTTGAGACAGAAATTACCTGACTATAACGGGGTTACAATAAAGACCTACGGCTATGTTCCCACTGCAGTCCAAATACGATTATTTTCCAAATCTGATCAGAATACGAATTTCCTGACTGTTCACTGCTTTGGTCACTTGAAACATATGATGTGATGTGTGTGTCCATACAGACCTTCCTTCCACACTGGTTCCTATAGTAAAACATACACTACCCAATAACTGAAAAAACAAACAAACCAAGCAGAAGTGACCTGGATTTACACGAAGCCATCAGACTCAGGACGATCTAACCTGTTGTGCATTATTTCGTGCAGCTGTTTTATTTTGTCCAAGTCTAATCACAGGCACTCTGGATTCTACATCACTGTCATACGGTGACACCTCGACATCCTGTCTGAGTGCTCAGACTGTTCAGACGGATGTGCATCTGTATAAATACGGATTTAATTGGAATTGAAACGACCTTCAAATATTGCCTGGATCAGATCTGCCAAAATCTGATTATGTGATTTTCTCTGTTCAGACTTTCAAAAATCAATGAGGATATAATCCGAATACGCCAGAAATCTAATTTAGTTTGACAGCTTTAACATGGCCTGACTACATAATACATAGATTTAGGCGCTGCCCAAAAGTGGAGCTCCCGATAGACATCTCTAGTGACAGTTGTCCAAGGCTGGTGTTATAAGACTAACGCGGCTCTTTTAAATCTCCCGGGTTTAGTAAAGAGTAAGAAAATTTGCTTGTTTAAATATGTTGAGGGGGGAAAAGTAAAGCATTTTAAATGGATGCTTATTTTTTCACTTGATTAGGTGCTGAATATGTGTTGAAGTGTCTTGAGTTAATAATTAAACCGAAATATGATCACGGAAGTTAACATTGCATGAGCACTCGCCACTGCCCGTAATATTGTTTAAAAGTTTACGGCGATAAAACAAGACTGCAGGACCGTCAAGCAATCTTTCAACACACCTTCCTGATGTGCAAGTGTAATTCTGAATTCCATTCTATATGTGCTACTGGCTTACACGGTGCAAGACACAGCTAAACCGTGAGGGTTTTGATCACATTACTACCGCACTGCCAATTAAAGGGCACAGTGTCATGACTTTATCACCTCCATGATCCAAAACAATAAAATGATTAACCAATGGGTAAACTGGGTCACACATTGACAGAAACGCTGTTTTGTGAGACGGGTATAAGACAGATCATTAACTTGGCACTGTTAACTGGTAAAAAAGCATTCTGCTCCGGGCTCCGCTCAGGATCATGCTGTGTGATATCAAGCTCATAATAAGCATGTAAAAATATAAGACTCAAAGAAAAATATTGCTTAACATTTTGACAGCGGTGCACAATGTTTTATTCTATGGACAGCCTCGCTGTAACAACGGCAGCCAGGTAAAATTGTGTCTACAGTGGGCTCAGGCTCCCTATTATTAAGGTCTGTGCTATGTTATGCTCCAGCTGTGTGAGCCCGTTACAAGCCTAATCCCATTACTCCACTCTCTTAACAAATGAGAGTTAGGATCACAGGTGTGGGACAATGACAGGCACTAATCTAATTATGGCTTGGGGGGGTTGGCCTCATTCAGCAAAAAGAGGGCTGTGCAGTGCTTCGCAATCTGTCCTGCCGGTGCGCGTGGCCAAGCTCCACTACAGGTAGATGGATCTGAATACAACAACTCCTTGTCATGCAACGACGTGGTGAAAGCCTCGTGGCTATTTACCTTCTTAGTGTAAATACACCCCTCACTCCCACACAAGACAGCAAAGAGTCCCGACAGCAGCGCTGTGCTGCAGGCTCTCTCTTTTCCCCTATTCTCGGTGCATGGCTGAGTTAATTAAAACCAAAGGGCTGTGGTAGGGATCTGATGCAGAACTGCGCACAGCCCAGGCTAGCTCATGCTCCTCGAGAATAATGGCAGACATCTGGCAGCAGCTGGGGGCAACAAAGCAACTAGACTGAACATGGGCAAAAATGGGTGAAGAGATCCGGAGAGCTCACTTGCACTGTTCTACGCTGTCTAAACATTTTGACAAGGCAACGTGCCTTCATTATCTTCATAATCTATCCATCTGCTATCTTGTTGAAGGTAACCATTTAGCAGTTCACAGTTCAGACACAGTCGTGTCTATTCATTTAAAAGGAGCGCTGCAAGTATCACTCGTTTTGTTATTCAAATATCCTGTAAAATATAGTCCTGAATATGCAAATATCTGGGGGGAATTCGATACAACTCCTTCCAATTATTTCATTAAAGAAATGCATTAAATCACACCATCTAATTACATCCATTTACATCTAATCAACAGCAGGCTTATTACCACCAGACTGTACAGTTTCTCCGAGTCTCGTCTTACTTTTATCGGTCTCTAACACCCCCTTTGTGAATTAAAGTAGCTGCAGGAGCGAAGTGGAAGTAACTAAGTGCTAAACTTCACAGACTTGTTAAACTGAACACACACATTTACTTGTAGACAATTTCAGCCAATGCTAGCTAGCAGACAATCACAAATTATCACAACCTCACAAATAGCTAAGCATTCGCACCCAGGCACGTTTCCTGGCATCACACCTGTTAAGATACAACACTGTTTGGCAAGGAGGAATGTTTATGGAAATGTCTCTAATCAAATTATATTTACAGTTCCAAAGCATTATATTAAACTCATATTACACCCTGAAAAACAGCACACTGACAACTCCAGACAAAAATATAGACGACAGGCATTTTCTTTCTACCCTGTTTTGTTCTAATTTAATCAAGGCCACCTGTCAAGTTTTGCCTCCTCATCATCACATGACAACAACCCACCTGAGAGGAGCATAAGCAAGCATGTGGTCGCTCCGTGACATGTAATGCCACCACCCGCATCTTTACATACAGCTGTACATGTGCATACAGCCTAACACATCTGAGGGAAAGCACGACCCACTCCTTTTGCACTAATGAGCTCTCAGATGCTCATGATTGGCTGTTGATCTCTGTAAGTGACATGGAGCATGGAGGCAAGCGTATGCGACCCTCCCTCCAGTGCGAGCTGAGCCAATTAGCTCTCATGGACTCCCAGCCACAGACGGCCACGGCACCAACCTGGATTTGAGCCTGCGATCTCCAGGCTGATGGTCGTGTAACATGTCGATTCACCACTTAGGGGCTTTGCATAGATTTTCTTGATCAGACTGACTCCTTTTCGATAAAACCTTTCGTCGACATCTAAACTTTTGTTATGAGACACTAGGGGTGGATGGGATGGTAAAAATGTGGCCCATCGCAGCAAAGTGAGTATTAAGTCGGAAATTATTAATTTTGAGGTATTGGTACCATTTTGTATCTAATACCCAAGATTAAAAAAATTATACATTTTCTAACATAATTCTCTAGGTTTGGTGAGAAACCAGTGATGAATTTTAGTGTTTAAAGTTCAACAAATCATTTAATAATATCTGACTTAAACCCACTTTGCTGTGATGAGTCACAAATATAATTACAGTATAAATAACTTTTCATAACGTTAATGGTGTCTGTGTGTGTATATATCTGTGTGTGTATATATATATATATACAATTTCATCCCGACAAGCCTGTTTCGTGGTTGCCCACTCAACCACAAAACAGGCTTGTGGGGATGAAATTGTAGTGCTGTTATTATTTCCCACATACAATATATTTAGCTCTACTTCGACGTATCGAGCACTGTTTTATGGAAAATCGACTCAAGATCTTAT
>JAOUQZ010000016.1:6443054-6466129 GCA_028564935.1 Neosilurus hyrtlii | reverse complement strand
GCTCCTCTCTATATAACAATCACAGCGCTCCTCTTCTCCCAGCTCCTCTCTCTATATAACAATCACAGCGCTCCTCTTCTCCCAGCTCCTCTCTATATAACAATCACAGCGCTCCTCTTCTCCCAGCTCCTCTCTCTATATACCCTCCTCCCAACAGCCACGGACCCGCCGAGCTCCAACACTTGCTCCGATGTCCAACACGGTGGAAGGGGGAGGCGGAAAGCAGCAGGAACATAAGTTCGGGTTGGTCCACTTCAAATAATAATAATAATAATAATTAATAACAATAAATAATAATATTAATAACAATTAATACTAATAATAAATAATAATAATTAATAACAATAAATAATAATAATAAATAATAATGATTATAATAATAATAATGATGATAACAAATAATAATAATAATAATAAATTAATAATAAGAAGAATAAATAATAATTAATAATAATTAAAAAATGATGATAACAATTAATAATAATAATAATAATAATAATAATAACAATACATAATAACAATAATGTACATATATATAATAACAATAAATAATTATAATGATAAATTATAATAAATAATTAAAAATAATAAGAATAACAATAAATAATAATAAAGAATAAAGATTATAATAACAAGAATAATAATAGTAATAATAATAACAATAAATAATAATTATATTAATAATAATCATAAAAATAATAATAGTAATAAAAAATAATAATTTTTAAAAAAGAATACTACTACTAATCATAAAATAATAATAATAATAATAATAATAATAATAATGATAATAATAATGGTAATAATATTAATAATGATGATACTACTAATAATAATAGTAATAATAATAATAATGATGATAATAATAAAAATCTTAATAATAATGATAACAATAATAATAATAATAATAATAATAATAATAATAATAATGGTAAAAATAATAGTAATAACTATAAAATTAATAATAATAACAATATTAATAATAATAATGATAATAATAATAATAATAATGGTAAAAATAATAGTAATAACTATAATAATAATAATAATAACAATATTAATAATAATAATGATAATAATAATAAAAAATAATAATGATAATAATGATAATAATAATAATTACAAAAACTGGACAGTTTTCTGCATTTTTTTATTAATCACCGTCTAATGTCCTGTCCTTAGGATCCCGGGCCGGGCGATGGAGTTTGCATTCAAAAGATTATCTAACATGTACATATTTGTCACATAGCTCACTTCACCAACACCCACTCAGGAACGCACTTTTTTGACATGTTTGAAGATAAAAGCTTGAGATAAATGACATGATTGACAGGTTGTGCATGTTCTCCCCGTGCTTACTCCAGTTTCCCCCTACAGTCCAAATACATGCACATTAGTCTAATTAGCTGTTCCAAATTGCCTTTAGGCGTGGGTATGGATGGCTGTGAGTGTGTGTTGGCTCTCTGATGGTCTGGCAAGCTGTTCAGGGTGTACCCCTCCTCAAGGCTCCAGCCTCGTGCCATCCTAACAGGATTAAGTTGTTCGGCGAATCGATGAATTGATGAATCAATGAACGAATGAGTTGTCCAACCACTTCAGGAACCTGAGTTAAACCCAGTAATGTCCCACATCCTGCTTATCAAGGTTTCCATATAATGAATGTCCAAATACTAGAGCAAGGTGTGGTTTCAGGGTTGGGAATCTGTAGCAGTTGTTTAGAGGCAAAGATGCACTGAGAAGAGATGTTCCACAAGATACAGTACTGCTTTTCTCACTGCACCGACACCCTAACTAACTCACTCCTACGCACACAGAGCAGATTTTGGGTTCAGCACTCATTCACCTGGTCAGGGCTGAGATGGATCACAGAGCGTGTCCTGGATGCGGCTGGAATGCACCCTTGGTGGGACGCCAGGCCATGTTTGGGAACCAAACATATATCACAGCCAAGGGCAATTTAGCAAAAGTTTAACTACAGGACGTTTCCATGAGAGGGATGCACGCCCATCCCTATGGACAATTTGGAACAATCAGTTAGCTTTTGAAATGTAGGAGGAAACCAGAGTGCCCAGAGGAAACCCATGCAAACTTACATGTAAGTTACTTCTTACAGGAATGACCTCACCAAGACCGGGGTTTATACCCAGGACCTTCTTGCTCTGAGACGGACCCATAAATGATTTCAAGATTGAAAAGGGACCCCCAGTCACTCCACCCCCGTCCCTAATCCCCCCCTCCTCCTCCCAACACAAAAATATGTGATGTAAATATGTTGTTGAACATGTCTAAAGTATTCCAGTTTCAGCATGTCAGCACACAGTGATCTCCGCCCTGACACACCTGTCTCACTACTGCAGATTATGAGCAGTAATCTGATGGATTGAATCAGATGTGTTGCAGTAGGTGTCCACAGCTAAAGTTGGAAGTTTATTATTTCTCCAGTAGCTCAGCACCTCATTTGTTGATTCATTCCCAGAGCTGCACTGGGGCATGAGCATACGTCTCTGACAGGCGTCCCGATGTCAGAGACAAGGGCCACTCTGTGGGGGAGGTGAAGTGTGAATAATCCATCTCACTAGTCAAACTCTGGTCACTCACATGTCACTGTGACCGTTTTTTCTCCCTGACAAGAGGATGAACCATTGGATCGTTGTCATCCGATTTGCCCTTGTCTCTGTCAGGCCTTGTAAGTGATAAATGAAATGCTCTGATATACACTACCTGTCAATCATGTCAGTTATCGCAAGCTTTTATGTTCAAGCTTGTCACCAAAAAAGTGGGTTCCCGAGTGGGTTCACGAGTGGGTTCCTGTGTGGCTTCCTGAGTGGTTTCCTGAATGTGTTCCCGAGTGGGTTCATGAGTGGGTTCCCGAGTGGGTTCATGAGTGGGTTCATGAGTGGGATCCTAAGTGGGTGTCAGAGTGGGTGTCAGAGTGGGTATCAGAGTGGGTTCCTGAGTGGGTGTCAGAGTGGGTTCCTGAGTGGGTTCCTGAGTGGGTGTCAGAGTGGGTGTCAGAGTGGGTTCCTGAGTGGGTGTCTGAGTGGGTGTCAGAGTGGGTTCCTGAGTGGGTTCCTGAGTGGGTGTCTGAGTGGGTGTCTGAGTGCGTTCCTGAGTGGGTGTCTGAGTGGGTGTCTGAGTGGGTGTCTGAGTGGGTGTCTGAGTGGGTTTCATGTGGGTACATGAGTGGGTTCCTGAGTGCGTTTCTCAGTGGGTGCTCGAGTGCTTCTCCGAGTGGGTTCCTGAGTGGGCAAAAATGAAAAATATGGACATATTAAATCATCTTTTACTTTATTAGAACAGCCTTGGATGTAAGAGTAAATAACACTAATGATTCCTCATTCAGTCACCTAAGCCGCTTAACCCTTGGGTGACTGAGTGAGGAATCATTAGTGTTATTTTCTGTTGGAGGAAGCCCATGCATCCATCCTGCATGTACATCCACTCATGTACTCACTCAGACAACCACTCAAACACCCACTCAGGAACACACTCTGACACCCACTCATGAACCCACTCAGGAACCCACTCAGGAACCCACTCTGACACCCACTCAGACACCCACTCAGGAACCCACTCTGACACCCACTCAGACACCCACTCAGGATCCCACTCAGACACCCACTCAGGATCCCACTCATGAACCCACTCAGACACCCACTCAGGAACCCACTCTGACACCCACTCAGACACCCACTCAGGATCCCACTCATGAACCCACTCAGGAACCCACTCTGACACCCACTCAGACACCCACTTAGGATCCCACTCATGAACCCACTCGGGAATCCACTCGGGAACCCACTCAGGAACCCACACAGGAACCCACACGGGCACACTTCACACAGATACACCCCCGCCGAGCCTGGGACCCAAACCCTGGACCTTCTTGCTGTGAGGCAGATTTGCTAACGCTTCACCACCTATCCGACCGACTAATGAACAGTTAAGTGAAATTTCTGGAAAGTACCTACAGATAATCTACTGTTACTGATTTCTTTATCTTCCTGCCTTTTAAAAGTGTTCTGCATGTGGGTGTCGGGCAAATTAGAAGTGATGATTCAAAGGATTCTGGCAATCAAAAACAGAAAGAGGACAAAGAAGAAATCAAGAAATCAAGGCGACTTCTTCCCACATCAAACCCAGATGCTGCTTTTGTTCTTCATGCTTGATCCAACATGAAACTCAGCATGTGCGCAACCTGCTGACTGTAGCCATGTGCCATGAAAATGTGCTTTTCAGTTGAATCTTTTTCATTAAATTACATTTGTTTTATAATTTTAATAATAGATATAGCCACAAAGCGTCTTTAAAGAAATGCACAGTTGTACCCAAGTACACTGAGGAGTCAGCTGGAAGAGACTCCAGCCTCCCTGCGACCCACCAGGATTAAGCGGTTATGGAAATTATTAAATGAATGAATGATTATTCTTGACATCAGTCTCTCTCTCTCTCTCTCTCTCTCTCTCTCTCTCTCTCTATATATATATATATATATATTACTGGTATGCAAGAAAATGAAAAACAGCTTGTTTTTTCATAGCCAGGGATGTCAACAGAGGGTGACTTGGGAGGTGGTTGTTGTCCCAGGATGAGACCCAGGGGAACTGTTGACATGTTGAAAAGGCAAATATCTTGTTCGTAACAAGAAAAAACAAAGAATGTTCCATATTCTGCATGTTATGTCATTTCAAATTTGGCAAATGTTCTCAATATTTAGTTGAAAAAAAAAACACGCTGGCTCACAGTCCTTAGTAAGTAGTATATCATTAGTTCCACATTGTGTTGCAATTACAGACCTAATAATTGCTGGTCGGGGGGGCATGGTGGTTAGCACTTCCGTCTCACTGCAAGAAGGACGCTGCATGGTCTTCCCGTACTCACGTGGATTTCCTCCAGGTACTTTAAAAGACTGAATGCATCATGAATTCAACACACAGTGAATCAACTATTTCTTTATTTTTAATAAAAGAAAATATACCGACTCTATCCAGTATTGGTTGATATTACATGTGAACAGAACTCGCTGAGCTCCTGTCTGAGTCTTAGTTAAAATATCTCACTTTCATCTACTTTTCGTTATGTTTCAGTGTAGTATATTCTGAAATTTTTAATGACTTTATTTAGACATCGTTAGCTACAGAGCGCTTAATGCTGCTCGGAGTTCTTTTTCTGTTCTCCTGTAGTATATACCACACAAAATTATGCATTTCTGGCTTGGCATTCAGCGACATCCATCTCGCCTTGTGCAAATAATTGTGATATAGACCACAATATTTCCTTCTACTATTAACTGTGCACCCAGAGGAAGTACCTTGTAAATGTCTGAAACTGATAGAATAACAGAGGGAAAGACCTGGCAGCAGACACTCGTGTGTATATAGTGTGAGCCTCTCAATGACGTGGCTCAGATTCTTTTTCTGCTCACGTTCATTAATACAGCTCCCTTAAACTGTAGCTATTTATTTTCAATATTTACTTATTCAAAGTAAATGAACGAATATTTCTAGTGCTAAGGTCAAGAGCTTTTCAGCCATTGCTGCAACATATATTGATATTACTGTAAAATAAATAAATTAATAAGTAAATAAAACTTCAGCTGATATAATTCAATTCAACGGTATTTGTATAGCACGGTTTACAGTTAACATTGTCACAAAGCAGCTTTAGATAGTTTTTAAAAATTGGTAAAAAATATAAACTTGTGATTTTACACAGTCCTCTATAAACCCTACGCAACCCAAATGAACAAGCCTGTGGTGAAGGTGACAATGAAAAATTCCCTCACACAATGAAAGAAACCTTGGGAGGATCCAGACTCAAAAGGGAAACCCATCCTCATTTGAATGAAACCAGATAAAAATACAAACCATGTAGCAGAAGCTTCACTATAGTTTAACATGAAGCCTAACTGGTTATCTTATAACTGTCCTGGGAATTGTAGACGTACATCATTTCAGTAAAAGAGTTTATATCTCCAGCAGTAAAAAGTCATCTTCACAGATTCTGAGTGTTTATTTAGGTCCATGTGGATCATCATCAGCAGGAGTGAGGAGCTTATAAGACGAGAACTCCAACCAGTAGTAACACATCAGGACAGATCACCGGATTCAGAGAGCAGAAAGATCAGGATCACTGGTATCTCAAAAGCAGCATGTGTAGCTCGACAAATCCATACAGAGAAAGAGAGAGAGAGAGAGAGAAAGCGATAATGATGTAAATGTTAAAGAAGAGACTTTATTAGTGCTAAGTGTAAGGAGGAACTGTGGAAAGACTGACTATGATCGTATGAGTTAAAAAGAGAGAACCAGATCGTGATGTAAGGCAATCAGACACTCTATTGTCAGCATGCACTTTACTGTATGCCAGTGTCTCATTATCAAATTAAATATGAGATCTGTCAAATCATTAAAAACTCATTTAAAAATGATTTTGTGGTTATGGTCATGCATTACCAAAATTAATGATAAGTTGTGTACCTGCAGGGCTGAAGAGAGTTGCTCTTGGTAATGACTAAGTGATTTGTCCTACTTGACCTTTCACCCTGTGGATAAAACACATCTGGCTGCTTGCCCTAGGGACTGTTTGTTGTTGGCTGGACCCACTGGTGTTTGTGTGTGTGCGTGTGTGTGTGTGTGTGCGTGCGTGTGTGTGTGTGTGTGTGTAGTACTTCAGAGATGCTATGACTGATCAGTACACAGGTGTTATTTAATCTCTCTCTCTCTCTCTCTCGGACACACACACACACCCCACAGTTTCTCAGTGAGTCAATTTTGGTAAACTATCACTGTAAAAGCTTATTTCTGGGACCTTTTCAAATAATATTGTATTCCATGAAACCCATTATTGTAACTAAACCATAAAGATCAATGTAACAAGCATTCATAGCAGGTAATGTGTGTTACTGTTTGATCTAATCTAGCCTGACGCTAAGATGACCGTTTGCTAATCACATGGAAATGCATTACTGATTTATAACAGCATATCAAACATTTTGCACAAGCATTTATTTCACACAAAATGATAATCGCCCAGCAATTTAAAAATATATATCCATCAAAGAATAACACTTTATACTGATCAGTTTCTAGTCAAGGGCGTGTAGTGGTTAGCATGTCTGTCCCATGCCCAGCGAGGGCATTTCTGTATGTTCTCTTCATGGGTATTCCAATTTCCTCCCACAGTCCAAAGACATGCACATTAGGCACACTGACTGTTCCAGATTGAGTGTGAATGTTTGTATGAGTGCCCTGTGATGGTCTGGCAAGCTGTTCAGGGTGAATCCCACCTTTGCCCCGTGTCGGCTGAGATAGGCTCCAGCCTCCCCATGACTTTAGTAGGTCTAAGCAGTTCTGCACATAAGTGAATGATTGTTAAACTAAGCATTTCATTTAAACCCTGATCACCAAACTGAGATACTGCAGACTTCCTCGGGATCTGATTTGTTCTTTTACCTGACACTGAACACCTGTTTCTCTGTAATTCAATTTCTATAAACAGGGATTGAAATTGAAATGAGAAAGTCTTCTTTGGTTTGTACCAATGCGGGAACGGAATGTTTCATTTTTCTTAACAGAGATATCATGCAACATGTGATTAAACACTTACATTTTCAGCATTTACCGCCTTTGACAGTTGCCCTTTTCCAGAGCAGTTTACAGAAGTGCTTTGTAATCTCCACTAAAACATATCCTCACGCTATGAAGCCCTGAAGGAGGGGAGTACAAAGTAAAGTAAATTAAAGTACAGGTTTGTTTTTATTTGTTTTGTGTTTTTTAAAAAAAAAGTCTTTTGGCTTTGCTCTGGATTTATTGCTTGATGAAGTACATGACATGTCTGTAAACAGCCAGTGATTGCAGTTCGGACAATGAAGGAAAATTCCACCAGATGGTTGCCAGTCCAAAGAGTCTTGCCCTTTATTATAAGGGATGGTAGGTTTAGTTGAGCCATGCTAGTGGTTCAAAGTGCAGAACAGATGTTTGTGAAAGGGCTTTAGGTAGGTTTGAGACAGGGATTTGTAAGTGAGCATTAACTCTTTAATCTGGGAAGCTGCAGGAAACCAGTGCGAGTGAAGCAATAGGGCTGATATAGTAGAACTGATTCATGTCTTCAGTTGCTTTACTTCTGCGCTCTAACCTAACTGAATACCAATCATTAGCTGAAGGCAAGGTGGATCGATGTTCTGTCTCCGGAACTGTTTAGTGATATTCACCAGGCCTGAGGTGAACAATTGTTTTAGTATGTACTGCATGGGAAAATTAGAACTAAAACAAGGTTTTATGGTTTATTTTTCAATTATTTAGTTATTTATTTATTTATTTTTACTGATTTAAGCATTCTCCTTTGGAGGGTAGATAATGTTTATTAGAATATACTGCATGGGAATGACAATCTGATTGGTCCATTATCTTGAGGCTAAACATATTTACTATGAAAGGATAATGCGTGAAACCCTCATAGATCATCACGGCCACTTGAGCAGGCAGCATCATCATTATCACTCTTTATAATGAAAAATATAAACAATAACAGTCTCATTCATTCATTCATTCATTTTCTGAACCGCTTTTTCCTAATTAGGCTCGCGGGGAAGCTGGCGCCCATCTCAGCCGACAGGGCGAGGGCGGGGTACACCCTGGACAGCTCACCAGGCCATCGCAGGGCCTTCAGTCATGCAACCATTCGCACTCACACTCACACCTAGAGGTGATTTGGAACAGCCAGTTAGCCTACTGTGCATGTTTTTGGACTGTGGGAGGAAACTGGAGTACCCAGAGGAAACCCACACAAGCACAGAGAGAACATGCAAACTCCACACAGAAACGCCCGAGCTGGGAATCGAACCCAGGACCTTCTTGCTGTGAGGCGGACGTGCTTAACAGTCTCATTTTAGTTTTTTTTTCTGTAGTATATACTAGAATTTTTAACTAGTTTGCAAACATATCTTTACTTGTGGTATATATGACTACAAATGTGTAGTGTGGTTTACATAAGTATACATTAATTATAAATATATATATATATATACATATACACACACACACACAACCATTCGCTTTCAGTCTCACACCTATTGGCGATTTGGAACAGCCAGTTAGCCTACTGTGCTTGCTTTTGGACTGTCGGACGAAACCGGAGTACCCGGAGAAAACCAACACAAGCATAGGGAGAACATGCAAACTCCACACAGAAACGCCCCGAGCCCGGGAATCAATCCTGGTACCTTTTTGCTGTGAGGTGAATGTTCTAACCAATGAGCCACTGTGCCGCCCCCTGCATGATTAAAAAAATGTAAATAAACCATAAAAAGTTTGTGTGGATGTCACTGAATTGAATATTCCTCTCGACTTTCCATCTCGGACGACAGCCACCTTCTGCAATATTGTTAAGTATCCTGAGATACGGAACCAGCCGGATCCCCCAATTCCACAATATATACATTTTTTGTGTAGTATATACTTAAAATATTCACATGGCCAGGCATACAAATAGTAACTGATTCATGTTCAGTATGTATTTTTTCTTGATCAGGGTAACAGTGGATTGAGAGAGCACCAAGGGCAAGGCAGGAATACATGGCCATTGCAAAGCATCACACACACACACACACACACACACACACACACACACACTTGCATGCTCAGTCACACCTAGGGGCAATGTGAAACATGTTTGTGGGAGGTGGAAGAAAACCCACTTATACACAGGAAATAACCTGAGAAACTCCACACAGGCAGTAATACCAAAATAATCTAAAGCACCATCTGACTCTTTTTACTAAGACACTTAAAACTAGTAAATTGTGTTATTTTAATAATCTACAGCATGTACGCAGCAATTCCTAATTGCCTTGACATTTTATGTATTACAATTTTGAAATTGGTGTGAAAGTGGTGTGAAATTGTGCTACATCATCATTATTGTTAGGATTTATATTTCCATCAATTTATGGTGCCAGTGTGCATTATACTGGATAGAACTCTCAGCTGTCGAGAAAAAAATGGATGTGTATAGGGGTTTAATTGTGGCCAAGACCTCTGGGACTGAATTAGAGTGCCATTTCCATGAATAAGCATACATGTGTGTGTGTGTGTGTGTGTGTGTGTGTGTGTGTGTGTGAGAGAGAGAGAGAGAGAGAGAGAGTGTGTGTGTGTTTGTGCGAGTTCATCTTGGGAGAATGGGGGATGGAGGTCATGGCTTCCTTTTCCATACGTGGAATGCCTCCATAGGTTCCTGTTTAGATAGGCAGCACTCTCTTTCTCTCTCTCTCTCTCTCTCTCTCTCTCTCTCTCTTTCTCTCCATCATATGCTGGCATGAGTTTAAGTGCTGCTTATTTTCAGATGAGTGATTGGTGATAAGATGAGGCATGGATAGGCTCTGGGGAGAGCTTCAGGGAGGTAGCTTATCCTCCTTACTGGTACATGTGTAAGTGAGCAAAATGAGACAGAGGCTAAGTAAGATGGGGGAAATCTCGCCTTAGAAAAGCAGAGGAGAAGTTCTGAAAAGAGTTTTGGAGCAATAGGCAGAAAGGAAGAATGCAAGAGACAGAAGACGACTGAGAGTCTGAGTCAGTAATGCAGAGCTTTGTTGAATTCAATGCAGCCTTCACAAAAGATATCTCAACAAAGCCCCGAGAGCTGAATGTCTGAGTGTGTAAGCATGTACAAGTGTGTGTGTGCATGTGTGCATGTGCATGTGTTACAGCATGTCTACAGATGTCATGACGTGGTGACCCAATCTTCTGGTTTGTTAACAAGGCACACTGTACCTTTAAACAAGAAAATGAGGTGCTTTGTTTTGGCTGCCGGAGCTCAAGCACAGACTTTCGAGTAGTGTTTTGTTCTCCCCACCTTCACTTTCAGTAATGTGGCTTTCCAACAGCCCGTTTTTGCAATTTAGTTTTTCAAGCGGTTTCCTACAGGCATTAACAAAACCGCCATCACTCAAGGAAAATACAGCTAAACACACAAAGCTTTATGCACCAAAGTAAATGTACAAAACAGGTATTTTTTGTGGTATGTGAGTGTGTGAGGCTGACAAAGCCGTGCACAGGGAGGGAGTTTCACTGTAGTGCTCTGCAGTGCTTCTGTACAGCTGCAAATCTGGAGAAATAGAAATTGTTTTGCAGTAAAGACAGATGGGGGAAGTGGAGACAGGATGATGGTATAGAATCTCACACAGTGCTATAGAACTCAGTCCATTTAACTGATTAGTGTGTAGACTAATGCACCTCAGAGACAATTGCTCTTCTTGGAGTTGAACAAATTCTGGACCGGAGCTTACAGACATTTGCTAAAAGAGAGGGGAATTGATTTATGGCAGGCTTACCTCCAGCCCTGGAGGGTCCAAATCAGCTCATTTTCTTGCTTAGAGACATCCGATTTATCTCACTACTTAATTACCAAGCTTACTTTCACTCATTCACTCGTTGGCCGAACAACTTAATCTTGTTAGGGTCACGGGGTACTCAGGGGGTCTCAGTGAACTCTGCTCGACGGCGCGGTACACCCTGAACAGCCCGCCAGTCCATCGCCGGGCAAACACAAATACACACACACCTAGAGGCAATATGGAACAGCCAATTAGTCTAATGTGTATGTGTTTGGATTGTGGGAGGAAACCAGAGTTCCTGGAAGAAACCCATGCAAGCAGGGGAGAACATGCAAACTCAACACATCTTCTGGTGACTCAGCTATACCAAACATATGACCTCAGTGAAGATACTGAAACCAACCCCAAAAATTCCCCCCCCTCGTGTTCTTTCTTGAACAGGTCTAGCACACTGTGTATCCATCACACTCAAGCAGCTCTGACAATGCCTTTCTTCACTCCAAATCCTTGGACCCTTGGTCTTCATTCTCAGGAGTGTGTGAGGGCATGATGCCTTACAATTATCCTCTCAGATCATTAAATGTATTAAACGTGCAATGAACAAAGACTTCAGTAATGTGTGTGAGAGAGAGACAGACTTAAAAAGAACATGTGGGTGGTGAATCCACATTAAATAGCAGATGAGCTGAAGACTGAGAAAGGCTAAGGAGAGCAAAAGTGCATTAGGTAAGGAGGGAAAAATGAGTTTTGGACAAATGGAGTTGTGAGGAAGACAAGTGGTAATGATGAAAAGAGAGAAGGAGGTTACCAGGGCTACCAAGGCAGCATGCTTTCATTGAAAGCTTAGTGGAATTTTTTTTTTTTTTTTTGCACTGGATGATGTGAACCACTCATGGAGGTATTAAAGCAATTTAGTTTAAGAGCATGATCAAACCGGTAACCTCAGGCATCAGTTCTGAATGTCAGGAGAAGTGCAATATCAGTCAAGTATACTCCTGAAAGATGTCTCAAATCAGTCGGAAAAAATTTTCCTTGAATTCCCTGTTTTTAATGCATTTAAAATACTGTGTACTCTACCAGACCGCATCCAACCCACCACTGATCGTTTCTGTATAAAACACCACTGCAAAGAATTCTTACAGTTCCATGTAGAACTCTTTAAAAAAACACTAGATTCATTACTCTAAAATAGGTCTGTAATCAACATTTCCATTGTTGAGTTCTATGAGCAGGACTAGTCGAGATTGAGTCAGGATTAAGTCTTCAAGGGGGTTGAGAGCAAGAGAAGTTCAAGTCCAAATGACTCATAAATTGAAAATCATTGAATCCTTTTTCGAGGTCAAGCCTGTACTTTAACGTCATTTGTGACTTGCGTTATTGTTCTTGAAAAAGGAATCATTTCATGCCGACCTTTGTGCATGTGAAAAGACAACTACACTAACAGCTATTTATTTATTTATTTGTTTATTTATTTATTAGCCCCTTTATCCTTCATTAGGGTCACAGAGAAGGCTGGAGCCTCTCTTAGCTGACTCTGGTGGAGTACACTCTGAACAGCCCACCAGACCACCGCAGGGCAACGCACACATAACCATTCACAAACACCTGGGGCAATTTAAAATATCTAATAAGCCTGATGTATTTGGATTGTGGGAGGAAACTAGAGTACCCTGAGGAAACCCACACAAGCAAGTTGAGAACATGTAAACTCCACACAGAAATGCCCTCGCTGAACCCGGGACTCGAACCCAGGTCAGTCTTGATGTTAGGCAAGTGCTAATCACTACATCACTGTGCTGCCCTATTATATATATATATAAAAATTTAGTCATTTCCAATTTCCACCCATAAAGAATTGTCTCCCTGTCACCTTATATCACTATCAACTAAGGAGGGGTGTAAGCAAGCACATGCCCCCTTCATGACAATTGTTTCTGCTCCCCTCATCTTTATGAACTGCTGCACATGCGCATTCGGGCGCATTAGTGACCCGATACACTCAGAGGAAAAGCAATATCTATCCCTTTTGTACAAATGAGCTTTAAGACACCTGTGCCACTGACTCCTGTGCATGGACAGATGCAGCATTAACCTGAATTTCAACCTGCAATCTCAAGCTAAACAGTCACACACCTTCTTGTTGTGCTACTGTTTCAAATTCTTAAACAAGACCAAATTGAAAAAGGCCAACACCCAAGTTCAAATGCCAGAAATTCCAATTCAAAACGTGTACAGAAACTATCGTGGAGTCTAAATGTTTTGAATCCTACAGCTCTCGTGTACTGTACAACTAAAGAGCTAATATTAAAAAGGCAGATAAGAAAGACTGTACAGAACATGCTTGATTTTTTTTTTTCTGCCTCAGAGGAGATTTCCGTGCTGTTGGTGATTACACTCAGGAAGCATTCACGTTTCCTGACAGTAAAAAAGACTGATGAAATGCCACTGAAAAAAATTGTGTAATATAATCAAATTCGTACTCTAGAGCAAAAGAATGACATTTTCCCTTTGAAAAAAAAAAAGTTTTCCATATGTCTTTCACAGCCCTTTAAATAAGATGTAAATTACATCTCTGGATGGTTGTACTAAACTATATAGGAGCTAAAAAGCTATTTGAGTTTCATAAAACATTGCAATTCATCAAAGTCATTTTCAGTAGAGGAATCAGAATGAGACTAAAACACTTCAATTTAATTGCATAAAATTTCCTGTGATATTTACAGTGACATGATGACAAACATGTGCATGAGGAGAAATGCTGATATACAAATTTATGTGTAAAAACAAATCTGTTTAAAAAGCCAAGGGGAAACGCATGGATAAGAATACAGTAGCTGATATATGCACAGACACAGCTTGATAGTACTATGAAAAAAGTAAGATACTTATGGTCCAGGTGATGAGCTGTCAGCAGAGACTGGGCCCTGAAAACGCTCTACTGAGGACATGTCCAGGACGGAAACCTGGCCCTAAGGCGCAGCTCAGATGTCTTTTAACTGGAGTGTGAAGTTGGTGTCCTTGGTCTGTAATGATACCTTCTGGCACTTCATCATGCCAGAACACATGATGGAACTGCGGCGCATGCATTTTATTGGTACTAAACTCAAGGGCATAACCTGATGATGCCATTCAGAATTTCTACTCAATGATCGATGCACGCACCGAGCTGCAACAGTTTGTCACATTCTGCAAATCCACAATGTGAAAGAGATGTAACTGAATATGAATTCATGATCAGGAAGGAACACAATGTCGCGCAAACATAAAAGTATGGGTATGAATGAAAGGTGCATATTTCACTAAGACTGAAATCCTGCTGAAATGTTTATACTGGAGCCCTGTAGGCATGGAACATGATTTGGTTGGGATGGGATGGCTGTCCCATGTCCGTGCTACAGAAAATACTGCAGAAAATTCAATAAGGTTGCTGCTTCACTCAGTTTATGCTAATTTGCTATGTATCGCTTACTTGCCTTAAGATCAGCAGCAATATAAATTTTTTTTTTTTTTAAGATTTATTATAAATACAGAAATTCAAACACAAAAAATAGAGGCTCATACACCACCACTCAGACTCGCACAGAATAAACAACTCACAAACTAACTTAGGGATTCAGACTGATTTTTGTTAAGCAAAACAACACCAAACATGAACAGGAACAAGGAACATGAACTTGTTCAACGTATAATTAAACTAAAAAGACAGGTGATATAAATTAAGGTGGAAATCAGTGAATAAGAGGCAGTGAAAAGAAAAATCAGTGTTAACTTTCTTTCTTACAATCCAGACTGTTCAGAAAACACAGGGGAGATTTATTAATTAATTCATTCCTTCTCTGAACCACATAATCCTAATAAGGGTTGCGGGGAGGCTGTCGCCCATCTCAGCCAACTCTGAGAGTACACCCTGGACAGCTTGCCAGTCCATCGCAGGCCAGGGAGATTTATTCATTCATTCATTCATTCATTCATTCATTCATTCATTCACTCACTGATTTATTTATTTCCTTTACGGCTGAAGATTCATCTTTTAAAGGAGCCATGCTACTCTTATAACACCAGCCTCAGACACCAGTCAGTAGAGATATCTATTGGGAGCTTTGCTTTAAAGCAGTGCATAAATCCATATATTAATTTATGCAGGTGTAAGGAAGTGGCCAGATTTGTAGTTTGAGCAGAACAGAAAGACCCTGTTTATTTAAATAAATGTGCAGTGCTGTGTGATGCAGCATCAATAAGAGCTTAATTTATTAGGAATATTTACATTTGGGCATCACGGTGTCGTAGGGGTTAGCATGTCCGCTTCACAGCAAGAAGGTTCGAGTCCCGAGCTTGATGAGAACGTTTCTGTGTGGAGTTTGCATGTTCTCCCTGTGCTTGTGTGGGTTTCTTCTTGGTACTCCGGTTTCCTCCCACAGTCCAAAGACATGCACATTAGGCTACCTAGATATTCTCAATTGCCCCATTGTGTGTTGGCACTGTTTCGGGATGGACCCCACCTTTTCCCAGAGTTGGCTGAGATAGGCTTCAGCCTTCTCACGACCCTAATAAAGGATAAAGCATTTCAGAAAATAAAATAAATGAATTACTACATTAAATTCACATGATTCTGATTGGACTATTATGGTATTCAGTGGTCTATTATACTTTTATTACAGTAATTAGCCATACAGTAAGCAGGATAATATAGAGTAAAGTAGTCATAGTCACAAAATAATCCCCTTCAGGGTGATGCAAGTCCCTGATCTCCCTGTCAGGGGTTATTTTTTGCACTAATGACCAAGTTCCTTACATATCACAGGTAGGCAGAAGCACAATGCATTCTGATATGAATACCTTGAGAAATAAGCTAAGATTCATATTTTGCAATGCCTGAGAACACAGTGATATAAAAAAGCTTAGGCTTTGGCCATGCTCACTTGTGGTTTTAAATAGATAGAGGCATTGTATTACATCCCTACTTCAACAACCACTTTCCTATTCTCATCACTTACTTAATATATTTCCTCCATACCACCATAACACCAACTAAATAACAGGATATGTATTTCTATAGAATATACAATTATATGGATGTAGTATTTTAAAGAAAGAGATTAATACAGTACCTTATTGACCTTAATAAAGTTCATTCAGTCCTGCGTGAGATATCATTGTTTGGACTGTAGTGCCTGTGGCTGGGGTTGTGGGTGTAAGAGAGAGTTAAAGATAAAGCGTGTGTACTATTGAGTTGTGGTGGGCTCACTGAAGCAAAATATTTCACTGTAAAACATGCACCCAGGACAGGGCAGGTGTTATGCATTGATCCATATAACTGCAGCACAGAAATCCCACATGGCGAGATGGTGTTTCTGCCAAGGATCTCTTAGGACGACAAGAGTTTTCAGGCCAGGCCAGACCACTAACATCTGATATGATCCACTAGAATTAATGAGCCAGGCTCTGTATGTCTTTCACTAATTTAGTTTCTAATTTAGTTTTCTACTCGTCAAGTATTGCATCCCTATCACATGACCACGACCATCCAGGGAGCATGCACATGCTCTCTGCTGCCACCCGTATCTTTACAAACTGCTGCACATGCACATTCACAGGCACTCTGAGGGATAGCGCTATCCACCCCTGCTATCCAACCCTTTGTACAAGCAAGCTCACAGACACCCATGATTGGCTGGTGATCGCTTTGAGTGACAGGTATACCATTCGCCAATTAGCTCCTGGCTGCAGCATTAAGCTCGATTGGAACCTGGGATCTTAAAGCAGATTTTTAATAGAAACACTTTGAAGTTGGATTTCAACATGCTGAAAAACTGCACTTCTGATGTTGTTTTTTTGTCAGTGTAGATTTTATTTCTTGATTAAGTAGCAACGTTAGCTCTGAAATGACATGGTTTCCCCCAAGATTTTTCTCTTCATCCAGAAATTCCGTGTGTTATTAATCAGACTGTGAATGTTTCTTATGTTTCTTTCTCACGGGTTATAGAGTGAGCTGCCAAGAAGCACATGTCAGAAAACAAGACCCTCTCCAAACCAAAAACTGGTTTACAGTCTCATTTTTGCAGCCGCACTCTTTGTGTGAGAACACAAATTGTCTGGCCTATAAAAGGCAAGCATGCCCTGCTCCACTCCACTGACGGCACCACCCAAGCGCTGGAAGACTGAAACCTGGGGGGTTTACCAAGTGGAATTTAAAGGGAACATTTGAGAATCACAGCAAGGGTTGAGTATAAGAGAATGGAAAAATGTCTGCATCAATTTATCAAAAACAATACAACTCATAAGTGATCTGTCTATATTGATTTGTAGTATGACATGTCTATTAGAGGTGTCTGAAAATGCTCACTCACCCATCTGCCTAACCACTTAGTTCTGCCTGGGTCACAGAGAGGCTGGAGCCTCTCTCAGCCGACACTGGGTGAAGGTGTGGTATGCCTTCGGTGACGGCTCACCAGTCTATTGCAGGCAACACACACACAAAACCGTTCAGACTCACATTCACACCTAGGGGCAATTTGGAACAGCAAATTAGCCTAATGAGCATGTCACTGGATTATGGGAGGAAACCACAGGAAATGCACGTAAGCACGGGAAAACCGTGCAAACTCCACAAAGAAACATGCTCGCTAAGTCTAGGACTCGAACCCAGGACTGTCTTGCTTATACAACATTTGTCAAATCAGTACAGCACAGAAAACTTGTGGTTAGAGTTAGAAATGTCTGTGTAATGTCTAAACAAAGGTTAGTGTTTCAACTGCATTGGAAAACATTAAAGGAACAATGGTTCTCCAGGAGATTACAAAAACATACACTGTATGGGCTTCCAAGACTGTAGCAGAATCAGCCTAAAATTGTGATCTTGAGCTAATATTAATCTTATGATACAGCCAGGGACGCTGAACTGTGAGCAATCTAATCTGAACCGAATCTGAATCTGTCTCTGAGGATCTAGACTATGAAATTCTGCCTTACTTCTTGGCCAGCTGATACGAAATGAATGTCTGTGAGAGCTCTTGGTATTCGAGTGAATAAATCTCAGATCACTGGTAATGCTATGCAGATGTGTAACAGTGAAGTCTGCACTGAAGCCGGCAGCGAGTGGACGACACTAGTGAAGTGGATGAATTTCATGTGGGTGGTTGCCTCATTGATTATGTGTCAAGGGCAGATTAGAGCATGTAAAGATTCCGTGCACAAAGGGATGGAATAGATTACAGTGGAACGTAGTTCCTTTAGTTCTGGCTGGAGCCCCAGTTCAGCTTGAATGATCTGAAGTCAGTAATTGCACAGCAGGAAGAAGCCAGCTGACCAGATGTTGGCACCCTCTTGTTGTAGGAGACACAGACTAAAACCATACACAGTTTATGTTATGATACCAAAATCACATGCATGTGCATGAAAAAAAAGGCTGTAAAACAAAGATGCATTCATAAATTCTAAAGATAAATATGATATAAAGAGCAGTAAACATTCACCCGTTCATCTACACGAAGAACTTTAACCTGGTTCAGGTGACGAAAACACATGACACCAGTCTATCACACACATATACACACTTAGAAGAGCCAGTCGGCCTACTGGCATGTTTTTAAGAGTTGGGAGGAAACTGGATAACTCTGAGGAAACCCACTGCGGACACACAGAGAATATATGGAGCTCTACACAGTTCTGGAAACCCTGGAACTGTGAAGCAAGAACAGTACCTACTGAGCCCGTCAGCAGCAACAGCAAAAAAAAATAAATCAGGTCCACATGTAACGTGGTCAGCGTTCGCCTTTAAAGTTTCATCAGTTCCCTCCGACACACTGAGACTAGTTCTATAAGTAAATTAGCCAGCGGGTTGCTTCAAGGGGAACTTGCTACAGTTATTCCGCACACTTTGTGTTCCATTTGTTTCTGTCTTTGCAGTAAATCACAAGTTGCCTTGGTAACAAGATCAGGACTCAAGCAACCCCATACCACCTGTTGCACAACTCCATGCCCTTCGTTTAACTAAAATGAGTTCTTTAAAGTACGTATCGAAAATAAAGGATCGAGATCTAAACTTTGCTTTCTTGTAGATAAACTTATACATATGATACAAAACACACAGGGCTGTGCAAGTCTTTGGAACGCTATTTTTAACTCCCGCTACCACTGAAGAGCAGGAACTATTGAAATGGGTCTGTACGTCTGTCCAAAATATGGTCATGGGGAGGCTGGCGCCCATCTCAGCCGACTCTGGGCGAGGGCAGAGAACACCATGGACATCTCACCAGGCCATCATAGGGCACAAACATGCTGACGTCAACTCAATGGCCTACTCTTTACGAACAACAGCAACGGTTCTTTGACATGCCTCTCACCACAGACAGTGAGAGACATGGCTGGCCTTTGATAGCCCGGTTAGCCACACTGGGGGTATGGAATTTTATTTTATGATTTATGCATTAGCGAGTCAGTACAAAAATATTCTAGATTTATATACATCAGTCTTCCATGGCCTAAAGGTTAGAGAAGCGGATTTGGGGCCTAAAAGTCGCTGGTTTGATTCCAACCAGCAGTAAGAATGGGTGGCGGCGGTGGAGTGCATTGCACCCTCCCTTCCTCCACCTTCATGGCTGAAGTGCCCTTGAGCAAGGCACCTAACCCCCACCTGCTCTCTGGGCGGCCTCAATGTGTGGCAGCCCACTGCTCCGAGTGTATGTGTGTGTGTGTGTGTGTGTGTGTGTGTGTGTGTGTGTGTGTGTGTGTGTGTGTGTGTGTGTGTGCTTACATTGGGTGGGTTAAATGCAGAGCCAAAATTTCCCTTGCGGGATTAATACATTATATCCAAAATTTAAAAAAAGAAAGAGAGAGACAAAAACACAATGAAGCAAGTCCAACCATCAAAATCTCCAGGAGAACTGAGAATGGTCCTGCAAGGCAATCAGTGAAACTTACAGATCATTATCTTGTAAAACCACACACACTATACCCTAGGTGCTATATTTTTAAAGCGAAGGGTAATAACACCAGATATGACCTTTATTTCATTATTTGGTGTTTACTGAGATTTATAGAACTGTTTTTTATGGGCTAAGGTAGGGTACACCCTGATCAGCTCACCAGAGGGCCAACACACACACTCAACATTTACATTTACACTCACACCTGGGGGCAGTTTAGAACAGCCAATTGGCCTAATGTGCATGTCTTTGGACTGTGGGAGGAAACCGGACTACCTGGAGGAAACCCACACCCAACACTCCTCACTGAAACACCCTTGACAAGCAAGGGACTCGAACCCAGGACCGTCTTGCTGTGAGGCAGACATGCTGATCCCTACAGCACCGTGCAGCCCTAACAGGTAATTTAATTATTTATAAGTTAATATGAGGCGTCTCTGCATGTGCCTGAAACTTAAGACTACCTCTAAGGTTAAATTGTATGAAGGCATCTAATGGTGCCTGAGACTTCTGAACAGTTCTGTACAGGAGAACACACACGTCTCTGAACATTTCTGATTTTAACCACATTTTTTCAAAATAATGTTCTTAAATTAAATATTCGGGCCTGAAAATAGAGTGGAAGATTAATATCCTGTGAGGAAGCTGTTATTCTATGAGGTCATAGGTCATGATCCAGTATCATATTATCCATGTAGGAGAATGACAAGTCACAGGACATGCCAAGTGTTCATGGCCTGCTTTATGTGGCTTGATCTGATTATGGTTTTAAAGGGGTAATGAACTTTGACCTTGTGTGTGTTATCTTCTGGAACCACAGAAATCTTCTGGAGTTTTTGTTTTGTTTTTTTTAATCTCTATGACTTTGTGATGAATGGTTCATATGAAGTTCATACGAACCAGTTAGTGTGGTTGATTGACACACAGCAAATTCTACAGGGTTAAATTAATAACCAAGGGGTAACAGTACATCGAGTACTGGTTCGACCCGGACCTCAGATTACTGTCTCTGTGGAGGTTTACACATTCTCTCAGTATACATGTGGCTTTCTTTTAGATTTTCTGGTTTGCTTTCACCTCCCTAAAACATGCTAATAAGGGAACTATCTATGCCAAATTGCCCTTTGGGGCGAGTGTATTCCAGCCTCATGCCCAGAGTTCCCAAGACAGACTCCAGATCCTCCACAACCATGACCAGGATAAAGAGATTACTGAAGATGAATGCATTAGCGTGTATGGCTTTGGAATTTTATTTCAAAGAAGGAAACAAGTTTACACACATCATTCATACATTTCTGGAACAGAAGTTTAAAAAATGGTAAAAATGCTGTTTACTATTCACTTGCTCACTCATCTGCCAAACCACTTAATCCTACTTGGGTCATAGTGGGGCTGGAGCCTATCTCAGCCGACTCTGGGCGAAGGCAGGGTTCGGTGGACCACCGCAGGCCCATCACACAGACGCAACCATTTACACTCGCACCTAGGGGCAATTTGGAAGCTCCAGTTAGCCTAATGTGGATATCTTTGGACTGTAGGACGAAACTGAAGTACCCAGAGGAAACCCACACAAGCACGGGGAGAACAAGCAACCTTCACACAGAAATGCCCTCTCCAAGAACGGGACTCAAACCCAGGACCTTCCTGCTGACATGCTAACCACTACATCTGTCCTAAACTACAAATTCACTTAATAATAAACAATCCGTTTTGGAGCTAAAGATTAGCGGCGCTGCGTAATCGCTGCGGGTCCAAAAGTCATCGGTCTCACCCTCGAGAGCAGAATGGACTCTGCAATCCAATGAGAGATTACATAAGAAGCAGAGCAGCCGGCATATTCCCTCAATACACAGGCATCTTATCTCCCTCGACACACTTTCTAAGGTCTTATCCAAGAAGGGAGTAACCAGTTGAGCTGCCGCTGCCAAAGTGCAGTAAGGTTACACAGCATGACATGGGTGTTTTTGCCTTCTTTTTTCAGTGGTTAGAGAATGCTGCTGGAGAGGCAAGCGATGTTAATGGATAAGAAATATACCTGGGATTTAATTAGTTCATTAAGAACACGGATCATGTTTGCAGCAGCAACTGAGAGGTTTTGTTTCAGGCACTGCATCAAGTTTCAGCAGTAAAGGTTGTGACAAGGCAAAGAGAGTCCTTGACATTCCCTCAGAGAGAAAGTGTGTGTGTGAGAGAGAAGGGGGGGGGGCAGACAGCAGCAGTGTGACACACTAACGACGTGCTGGGCTGATGATAAGGTGCTACTGTGGCAGACGAACCCCCTCCTTTCGTACACAGCGTGTGTGAGAGAGAGACAGAGAGAGAGAGTACATGGTGTGTGTGTGTGTGTGTGTGTGTGTGTGTGTGTGTTTGTGTAAGAGAAAGAGAGATAGAGAGAGGTACATGGTGTGTGTGTGTGAGAGAGAGAGAGAGAAAGAGAGAGAGAAAGAGAGAGAGAGAGAAAGAGATATATAGAGAGTGAGAGGTATACGGTGTGTGTGGATGTGTAAGAGAGAGATAGAGACAAAGTACATAAAGTATGTGTGTGTGTGAGTGAGAGAGAGAGAGAGAGAGAAAGAGAGAGAAAGAGATAGAGAGAGGTACACGGTGTGTGTGTGTGTGTGTGTGAGAGAGAGAGAGAGATGCATAGTGTGTGTGTGTGTGTGTGTGTGAGAGAGAGAGAGATACATAGTGTGTGTGGGTGTGTGTAAGAGAGAGAGAGAGGTACATGATGTTTGTGTGTGTGGGTTTGGGTGTGTGTGTGAGACAGAGAATGAGATATAGAAAAGAGAGGTACACAGTGTGTGTGTGTGTGTGTGTGTGTG
>JAOUQZ010000016.1:6427007-6441067 GCA_028564935.1 Neosilurus hyrtlii | reverse complement strand
TGTGTGTGTGTGTGTGTGTGTGTGTGTGTGTGTGTGTGTGTGTGTGTGTGTGTGTGTGTGTGTGTGTGAGTGAGTGCTGGAGACACTGTCCTTCATCTGGAAGCAAAGCAATAAACCTACAGTACATTGGTGATGCATGAAGACAATGACAGGGTGTTGTGGCAGAGTGACTCTAATAGCAAGACTCATTGGTGCTCCAGACAGCTGAAAACACTACATAAGTGACTAAAGAAAAACAAACGCAGGCACTGGGTACCAGGGAAGCTTTTTTACATCAGACTTCATGTCAGAAGGGGATTTAATGCTCTAGGCAGTACGGTGGTGCAGGGGTTACCAAGTCCACCCCATAGCAGCAAGGTCCTGGGTTCAAGTCTCGGGCTCGAGCGACGTGTTGGTTCTGTGATGGACTGGCAAGCTGTTCAGGGCCTGCCTTCGCCCAGAGTCGGCTGAGACAGACTCCAGTCCTCCTGCGACCCTAATAGGATTAATCAGTCTGGCAAATGAGTGAGTGAGTGGGTGGGTGAGTGTGGGTGGCCTTGTGATAGACTGGTGAGCTGTTCAGGGTGAAAACTGCGTTTGGTCAAAGTAGGCTGAAATAGGCTCCAGTCTCCTGGCGACTCGAGTAGGATTACGCTTTTAGGGTTTGGCAAATAAATGAATGAATTTTAGGATCTGATCCAACCAAAAACTGATCAGTTAACAGATGTCGGTATGGTCGGACCACACACACACACACACACACACACACACACACACAGATGTAAGAAACAGCAGCTGCTGGAGTGGAAGTAGTTCATAGACTAGCAGTAGCTGGGAGTTTAATGAGGACCTCACACCAATGTCAGAGGCAGCCATAATTACCTCACTGCAGATGCTGGAGGGAAGGAGAGAAGACACACACACACACACACACACGGCCACATTCATCTAATTTTGTCAGCAGAATACGTATGTTTAAATGTCCTCTTAGCCACAGGTTAAAGCCATTAAAAACAAGCATTGAAAAATCTCGGGTGAGCATCTCGTGAACACATTCCGAGGCGACCTTCACAACAGGAAATACACAGCTCTTTACGATGAAAAATAGCAATGCAACATACTGTCACTTAATCAATGACAGGGCCCTGAGGATGGGGGTGGGGGGTGGGGGGTGGAGGTGTCTAGTGTGCCGTGGATGGTGGGATTAGGGCGGACAATTTGATAGTGGTCAGACCAATGACTCGGCTCCCAGGTGCCAGGAAGCCTGGTCAGCTCTTCTCTAGGGGGGTTGCTTTAATGACACCATCCGTCTCACCAGCAGTAGAGAGAGCTTTCGCAGCCATCATCACCACATCTGAGGAGAGAAAAGCCGAGATGAAACTGATTCTCTGTGTGACTGAGGTGGGGCATGCTGCAGGCACGACTCTGTTGTGCTCCGTCACGTCACTCCAAGGGCTGCACGAGTCTTCATGAATCTCATTTCAACTCATTCACTCACAGGCCTCACATTGCTCTCCCAGCCGCTCTGTAAAACTGATATCATAGCATGCCAATAAAACCCTGGCTGAAATCTATCACAGGCTGTGCGGTAGCGTGTGTTCGCCATGTCAGATTATATGATGAAGAATCTTTAGCATTAGACCTATGATTAGAGGAAATTACTGTGTTCTGCATCCGTCATCAATCAACGCCATCTACTGCTTGTGCAGAAGATGGGCTTGAATGAAGGGAAACAAGTCTTCAGTATAACTGTACAGTATGGCAGAGAATTAAAAATACATGCTTTATAAGGTTATTGGGAGGAGTGTGGAATTGTCCATGGCTGGGGTAAAAGAGGACAGCATGGAGTGCTTGAGTGAGCTTGAAATGACAAAGATATGATAATCAACATGAGAAAGTTAATGTTTCATTCATGTTTCGAAATTTCCCTCCATGTACCTGCAGCTGTTCTCATCTCATATCTGGTGAATTTTTTGAAAACCGTCTCATCCTTCTTGGGTCGCAGGGTGGCTAGGGCCTATCTCAGCCAACTCTGGGCGAAGGAGAAACAGCTCACCTGTCCATCACAGAGCAACACACCCAAACTCACACCTAGGGGCAATTTGGAACAGCATGTGCATGTCTTCGGACTGTAGGAGGAAACCAGAGCACCCAGAGGAAACCTGCACAAGCATGGGAAGAACAAGCAAACTCCAGACAAAAAGACCCTCCTCGAGCCTTGGACTCGAACCCTCCTACTGTGAGGCAAACATGCTAAGCACTACGTCACTGTGCCGCTCTGGACAAAAATTGCATGTTGTGGAATCATTCTCCAGTTTTGAGATGAGGTCAACATGCACGTTCTGGCAATGACAGAAATGTTTTATTAAATTTAGGGATTATAACTGCTCCTATGGCAGTCATCCAAAATCCAGAAAAAAGACAAGTGTTCAGGATCAGAAGAAACTTACAGAAGAGCTTCAATCATAGAAGAAACCGAAGGGGCGCTCATAGAGTGTAAGGTTCCTCCACCAGGCTCTTATGGATTACTATAACTTGGCATCGTTATAATGAAATGTCTCCACCTTGTGGATGAACAGTTTGCCAGCTGTTTAAGAAAGGGGTTTTTATTTGGGATTCATGGATTTTTGGATCAGGTCCAAAATTTAAAGTGTAAGAAGGCCCAGTCCTCACAGATCAGTAACTTTTGTTATTCCTTCTAATAAAAAAAACCCTTTATTAGATGTTTGTAAAAATAATAAATCCTTGAATCTGAATTGTGATCTGCATTAAAATGTTTCAGACTCATGCCCCGTCCCTCCACCAAGTTTGGTAAAAGAAACTGGTTCACTAGTTTTTGCATAGTGCCGCTAACAGGTAAACAACAAACAAATAAATGAACAGAGGTTGGTATAACCTCCCCCAACAAGCGTCTTGGGACCACTGGTGTAGTGGTTAGGGTGCTGGGCTCATGATCGAGTTGTGGGTTTGAATCCCTGTTAAACGCCCACTGTACTAAGACCCCTGGGCAAGGTTTTAACCACAAGTGTGCCTTTGTCCACCCAGCAGTATAAATGGGTACCAGTAAAAATACATGGTAGGTAACCTGCGATGGACTAGCGTAACTCGTAGTCACTTCACGCTACGTAAACCAGGGATAAACTCCACCTCTGATGAGCCAGTAGGCTCGGGTGTTAAAAAGCCCAACAGTGGAGATTACCAAACAGTGGAGGTAACAGTGCTAAATGCTAAACAATGCTAAAACTTTGTTGAATATGGTATTATTGATTACTGTGATGTGTTATCGTTTTATGAGTGAAACCTCGGAACCATATCACACATTGTAAGATATCAGTTACATTGTCAACCGTTCTCTTTCCTAGCTACTTCATATCACTTTTTAAAGCACTTGGCAGCCTTCCTTCTGCCTACCTTTCTGAGTGTCTCCATCCTTACATCCCGTCTCTCACCCTCAGGGCCTCTGGCAGAACACTGCTTGCATTTCCTCACACCAGGCTTTTCTATTGCTACTTTCACTTCTCTTTACACACTCAATCATGAGTACTGTTCTAAAGCAAGCCACAGATATTTACATTTACATTTACAGGTATGGACGGATATTTTCTTTCACAGGCACAGAGTATCCACTTGCTCTAGGCTTTGTAATGTGGAGAGCAACTTTTTAAAGAAGCCCATGAGAGGATATTTAGTTGGCCTTGGTGTGTGCTAGATCTTCACTTGGACTATCAGCTCAGGGTTGATTAGAAGTGAAGATCTACAGGCTGGGACTATATGGACTGCATGGACCTGACTCTGGGTATGGACTTATTCCTAGATTATCAGGCTTATCTAGTGTTAAAAGGACCGCAGTGTCCTTGTCTGCTCTTCGCATGGCAGCTGACAAAAGCCTCGCCGAACTTGTTTCCATCTTATGGCTGCAGGGTTTCATACCAACCAAAGCTGGAGTTTAATCAGTTGATTGGAGGCCAATACGAATTACTAAGTGTGCTTCCTATTTGGACTGAACGATGGGCGCCATGGGCGGCACGGTGGCATAGTGGTTAGCACATTGCCTCACAGTAAGAAAGTCCTGGGTTCGGCAGGGGCGTTTCTGAGTGGAAATTTCATGTTCTCATGCTTGCGTGGGTTTCCTCCAGGTACTCTGGTTTCCTCCCACAGTCCAAAGGCATGCACATTATGCTGCCTGCTCTAAATTGCCCCTAGGTGTGAGTGTGAATGGCCCTGCAGTGGACTGGCGAGCTGTTAAGGGTGTTTGCTCAGAGTAGGCTGTAGGCCCCTCACATCCCTAGTACGATTAAGCGGCTCGACTTTAAGACTTACTCCATCCAATAAAGGGGCATCATTCTGCTTTCAGTATGGCTCTGGTGATGTATACAAGCTTCCAATACATGTTCAGCTACATTGTTTACAAGTGTGCAGTTTAAACACTGCAACGTTCTCAAACATTTGCTGAACTGTTTAATCCTGTTAGGGCCGCTGGAACCTATCTCACCCAACACTGGGTGAAGGCGAGGTGCACCCTGAAAAGCTCTTGCAAGGCCAACACACATAACTATTCACACTCACACGTAAGGGCAATTTGGAACAGGCATGTGGATGTCTTTAAACTGTGGGAGTAAACTAGAGTACCCAGGGGAAACCCACACAAATAATAAAATAAACCCACACAAATTAATTAGCCTAATGATGATTTAAAAAAAAAAAATTAAAGCTTATCTAGTAAAAAACAGTCACACAACCCATTATTACTATATTAGCGATCAAATCATAAAACAGCGGAACCTGTCAGCACGAGGCTCTCTGATTCCTTTACAAGAAAGTAAATGTTGGAGAAACACCTGGAGGTGAGCTGTCAATCTAAAAAGGGAGGAAAAATGGAAGACTCCAGAAAAAAATGGTTTAAATGGTAATGGGGTAACATCTTTAGCAATAGCTCAGCTGGAACTGTAATCTCTCCCAGCTTTGCACTCTTTCCCCTGAGAGCTACTCAGGGCTGCAGTTGACATTTCCTGCTGATGTGCTTTCCCTACTCGTTTATCGTTCTGAGAATGCCCCTTGCTGTTTTACTTCCAAAGAGACGATTGCACAACTGGAACAAGCTAATCTTCCATTACTCAGCATCCAGGGTGAGCTTGGTTTCAACACATTGGGGATGTGAGCACTGTCGCACACTACCGTTCTGCTTGTTCCAAAAGTGACAAGGCCCTGAAATGCCAAGCTAGACTCAGGAAATGAGAACAGAACCAGGTGGTGTACGGATTTATTAAGTACAGTTTATTTTTATTAAAGCACAGGCAGTGCAAAAATATTTCATACAAGCTATGATGAATTTGAAATGTAGAAAAACGATGAATATTTAACATGTATTTTTAAACCAACTGCATAACATTACAATAATACCTTTATTTTAAAGCTGGCATTGGTAATCTGAATAGCTAGCAAAATTTGAACGTAGCATCTCTTTAGGTCTCTGGCTAAACCCTCCCCCAGCCTCAGAAGCCCTTCTAAAGCCGCGCCTCCTTCCAAACATGTGCTGACTGCAGGTGCATGCACGATAGGGTGACGACCGAGCAGGGAGACATGGGGGCATTTGATTGGATATCTCTCAACGGACCATGAGGCAGTGATTGGTTGGTATATTTACAGGATTACAGTGAAAAAAGATGATGGGTGTTTTCAGATTTTATTAATTATTAATTGGTGTATACCAATATACCAGTCTGTGTATACAGCTAAAAAGTTCCCAACCCCAGCTTTAAGTGTTTGAATCGAAGGATATAGTTCTCCACTAACTGCATTTTATCTTCTTAGATCCCTGTGAACACTCACTGATTCACCTCGTCCTCGTCGTCACTGTCCAGTTCGTCAGTATTCAAGATGCGTACGTTACACCGTCGATGCTCTAGCACAGCTGGCTTGCTTGCTGTGACTGTAATTTCAAGTCCATCCGGAGCTACAGGGAGCTGGGAGTCATCTGTCGTTCTCAATCCCTTCCCCTCTCCGTCTTCTTCTCTTGCTGCGCTGCTGAAGGGAATGGTTATTTGAGGCACGTACTCTGTGATCCTCAGCTCCTCCTCCAGCCTCTCGCCCAGCTCCTGGATCATGATTTCTCTGTGTCCAGGCTCCTGAGTGCAGTAGCAGGTTGTTTCTACTCCTTTTTGTTCCTTATCTTCACTCTCAGGAACACAGCGGCCAAGATCATCATCTTCTTCTTCTCTACTGCTGCTGGAGTATTCCTCTTCTTCCTCGCTGCTGCTGGACTCATCCTCCTTTTCACATTCTTTCGCTTGCTCTCCCTGACCATCCTGGACCCTGATCCTTATTTTCTCCTCCTGTTCCTCCTCTTCTTTCACCAGCTCAGCAGCTTCCTCCAGAATCTGAAGCTCCAGGTCTAGGTCTTTCTTGTGCAGCTCAGCTTTGTGTAAAGCTTCAGCCAGTGCCACCATGTGCTTGGACCTTAAGGAAAAAACAAATGTGACAAAATGAGATTGGAGAAAAAAAAGAGTTTTTACAGACAGACAGGAACATAAAAATTAAGTAATGATAAAAAAATGTAATGTAAATGTTTCCACTGACACAGTTCCCTCTATCCTGGGATCTGTTATTTTTTTTGGCAGCGTATTGGGTTGTTGGTATTTCCTTCAGCATTGTTACTCTGCTTTATCATTCATTAAATTGCACACTTTGACCTAAAAAAAAAAAAAAAAAATTCCAAAAAAAAGTTCCAAACTGAATTCACTGTAGCACAACAGCGTAGCGGTTACCACATACATCTTACATCAAGAAGGTCCTGGGTTTGAGTCCCGGGCTCAGTGAGGGTCTTCCTGTGCAAAGCCTGCATGTTCTCCTCATGCATTCCTCAGGGCACTCCAGTTTCCTCCAACCGTCCAAAGAGATGCACAGAAGGCTAATTGGCTGTTCCAAATTGCCCCTAGGTGTGAGTAGGAGTGTGAATGGCTGTGAGCGTTGGCCCTGCAATGGACTGGTGAGTTATTCACGGTGTACCCCACTATTGCCCAGAGTCGGCTGAGATAGGCTTCAGCTTCCCTGTGACCATAATAGGATTAAGCAATTATTGATCATGTCTTGGGTAGTTGTTAAAGCTTCTCCTGCACTCTAATACTATACTCATCTTTAGCATTGATTACAGTGCGGCACTGGTGCTTCAGTTGGTCGGTTGAGGCTCAGCAACATTAATGTGGCAATAAAATGAAGTCAGCTGATGATCTGAATGTAGTGAATGAGCAGGTTATCACATCAATAGACCTGATGGCACAGATATAAAATGGGGAATCGAATAATGAGAATCATTTTCACATATGTATTGGCACCTCAGGGCCCAGACCTGAAACCTATTAAAATGTTCGGGATGTGCTGGAGAAGACTTTATGGAGTGGTTCAGTTTTTCGCTCATCAGTTAAAGATGTTGGTGAGAAATGAACCCGACACTGGATGGAAGTAAATGTGGTGATCTTGTGTTGCTGAAACAATGCCATGGTGAGTATGCACGCCCCGAGCCTGGGAATCAAATCCAGAACGTTCTTGCTGTGAGTCGGACATGCTAACCACTGCGCCACTGTGCCGCCGCTAACACTTCTCAATTATTATCCTTTTTGACATTAAAAATACTCCTGATTTGAAAATATAACACTGGATCTCTTAGGCTTATTACCAGTTATGGAAAGTCACTGGGTCTAACCTGGCCACACCATTGTATGAAGTCTGTCCACACCGCCAGAGTAGTGAACAGAACACAACAGCATCATACAGCATCAAACAGCATCATAATTATTATTATTACCCCGAATAAACTAGACAGTGAACCTTTCACACGGGGGATAAAGTTCTTTTGTTTCTAGGCATGGCCTGTCAGATATACTTAGAGTTTTGTGTGTGAGTAAGGGAGGCGGTGTTAGTATTCACCTCACAGAAAAGCTGTCACCATGGCTACTGTTGGGAGAACGCTGTAGTAGCACTTCAGTGCATGCTTATCAGCCCTGTTCTCTGGAGGAATAATTATTTTAGGAGCGAGACGGATTCTCACACTTGCACACAGACAAACTTACTTGCACAGACACCGTTTGACATATATTTCAGCAAACCCCCTGCTTCTGACATCCCAATTTCCCTGCAAACATTTGCGTACATGCTACCTGTAAAAGAACACAATACTTCCCAAGCAAGTGCAGTGCTTTAAATAAATACAACAACTTGTTCCACTTTTCAAGCAAGGGCTACAGGGAGTAACATGACAAAGCTCCCCTTCGAGAGGGAGAAAACTATCCTCTAGTCTACAATGTGCTGTATGTAAAGCTTATAATGCAAGGAGGCCCCAGAAGCATGCATTATTCATGTGCTAAACAAGTCCGGGTCGCTGCCAAAACTCAAGTGGCTGCTACTGAGCACTCCAGATAGCTAGTGGTCTACATCGGCATTGTGATTATCAGAGCGTCCAGAATGCTTCCGAGGTCGCGACTCATTTGCCTGGGGGTGGGTGGGGGGGACGAAAGGAGATGCAGCCATCGCCATTTCAATTAACCCACCACTGGGAAGTGAGATGCCTCCTTATTAGGGAGCAGGGCTAATGATCTCCCGCTTGGTGAGCAGAGCGAGCTATTCAGAGTGGGAGAGTTCAGCTAATGCCTCTGGAGGAGGCTGTTTATACAGCGCTTTAGCCTCGAGTGCTACAGCTCAGAAGACACAGGTTTGAGGACGGTATAAGACGGAGAAAAGAGCAATCTGTTACAGCGAGGCAGGGGAGCGAGTTAGGGAGTGCGCAATTGAGTCCGTGCTTGCGTACTCATGTGGTGAAAGACTGACAAGGTAAACAAACTCCACAAGCCAAGAATGCTTGAATGCACAAAGCCTCCCACGTTGAGAGAGAAACCCACAACAGCCTTCAAGATAGATTTGCAGTGATCGTGCAATCAATAATGCCCAACATGCCTACAAACACAGACGAAAGCATCCCTCACAATGTAATCTAATCTCCTGAGAATTCCAAGTCAGGTCTGAGACTCCCATATGTATAAACGCAACACAATTCCATGGAGTAGAAATACTGAACTAGGATCACATTGCTAATGGTCAATACCAGACCAATGAATAATGTCCTTCAGGGCAAAGCTGATTAAGCAACAGCTTTCTTCTTTAGAGGTGTTCTTTCAATATGGCCCCAAGCCATGAGCTTCAGACGATCGTGAAGATGGCAAGCGCAACATGATCCCATAAACACACCTGAAAGCAACTGTAGAACCTCCTCCAGTGGAGCGTCCAAGTCCATAAAAAACAGTGAGGTGCTTCCTGGAGCGATGTTGCTGCAGGAAATCCCATGGAAGTATCGGCACTTCAAACACACGCAGTATTCTCTTTCTCCCCGTGGGAAGTCATTATTGAGTTAGTGCTGCAGAGGCGTGCTTGTTTTTTCTCTCTCTCCCTCTCTCCCTCTCTCTCTTTCTCCTCCTGTGCTAAGAGAATGTGTGTTTACGGTCCAAACAAAAGCTCCTTTTTGGGAAGGGATAATGTTGCATGCAATTCAGTCACTGGAACGGCGCTGTTGTGGCTTGCACTAATTAAGTGACGAGAGCCGGCTTTTAGGGTAGGGAGAGGGAGAGAATTAAAAAAAATAGCTTGTCATGACGAGCAGCAATGGTGGTGTAGTGGTTGGCATGTCCGACTCACAGCAAGGAGGTCCTAGGTTAAAGTCCCTGGCTTGGCGAAGGCGTTTCTGTGTGGAGTTTGCATGTTCTTCTCCTGCTTGCATGGGTTTTCTCCGGGTACGCCAGTTTCCTCCTACAGTTCAAAGATATATACACCAGGCTAATTGGCTGTTCCAAATTGTCGTTAGGTTTGAGTGTGAATGGTTGTCTGTTGTCTCTGCAAAGATCTGGTGAGCTGTTCAAGGTGCACCGTGTCTTTGCCCAGTGTTGGCCGAGATAGGCTTCAGCCTCTCCACGGCCCTAATAGGATTAAGCGTTTGGAAATAAAAGTGAGTGCAAACAATACACCTGTGGAAAGTGAGTTAATTTACTATGATTGAAGGAAAGAGTGAAGTAAAACTGAAATACTCCGAATCTCTTTACTCGGCTTCTGCTGAACAAAGGGAGCACACGTGAGGATGAAACACACCTGCACCTTTCAATGACTTAATCACTCACGGAACGCTCGGAAATGTTTTTCAAGTACCTAACACATTCTAAATGTGGTTTATATGCTCTTTCAGATTCATGGTGATTATTAGGAATATAAAATATTACGACACAAGCTTTCAACGGAACAAACAGCCACTAATAAGAAATACGACCTGATGAACTGATCTCACATAGTAAAACTAAGCTTACAATATCCGACAATGCCATCGACACGCAGGAGGCAGGCGAGAAAGGCTCTGGGGTTTGAGGGATGGCACACACTCTACTGTGTTAGTTTTAGTGACACTCCAAATACTAGTGTTGGGATGATCAAGCCAAAGCTCAAGTAATTTATCGATAAGAGCCATTTCCAAATGTATTCAGTGCACATACTGTCGCTCGAGGCGCTATTTTAAAAAGTAGACCACAGGGGTCCAGACGCTCCCACCGAAAGGACCATTTCATTACATGGCAATATAGAACAGACATACCAAGTTTGAAAGCCCCAGCTTCAGCGCGGCAAGTAAATGCTTGGAAACTAAAGTGTGACAGACAGACGGACGGAACCCAATCCTATAACACCCGTGCAAATTTGTTTTTGCATATTTTCATCAGAACGCAACACAATCGTACATTTTTACATGTCAATGTTGCAGCCCTGCATGTTCATTTACTGGCATATTGTGTTTACTGTGTTTATTTCTATCTACCCTCCTAGTTACTCTGGTCTACCAGTAATGCACCTTAACACAGGTTACCATGCACCATAAAGCCACAACAAGAAGAAGAGGTTGCTCAGCCTGTCACACCGTAAAGTTCTGTGTTTTGTGTTGATGATTTATAAATAACCTACAAAATAAATCATACCCATCATGTCCCAGGGAAACTTTCACGACAAAACAACCACCAGGAACCGTTCTTAAGACACCAGCAACAGTGGAGCAATGGTGGCGATGAAGAAAGGGAGGGTGAAGAGGTAAATATTCAACCTATTCCTATTTCAGATTACAAATAAATTACTCGACCTGACCACCGATAACCCGAGCCAGCTGTACACTCCAGATTCCCAACACTACCAAATACAATACGTGTCTGTGAGATCATGTATGTGAAAGAGGACGGATAGCGAGTGTTGGTGCATGGTGCAGCAGTTCATGATGGTGCGCTTGGATGGATTCACCCTGAGTTGTTGGAAGGTTTTAGCGAGAGCTGGCTGGTGGATGGGATTTGACAGCTGGCTAAATTTAGGAGAAAACAGGATGAGAATAGAGGGGGTGGTATTAATCAGCACCCAGCTAGGGCCTTTCTATTTATAGTCTGCATGTTCTCCCTGTGCTTGTGTGGGTTTTCTCTGGGTGCTCCAGTTTCCTGTCACTGTCCACATTAAGTCAACTGGCTAGTCTAAATTACCCCTCGGTATGAATGTGAATGTGAATGAATGAATAGTGTGCGCAATAAATTGACGACCACTTACTTGTTTTTAAATGTACAACAGAATGCAGACAGTCACTTTGTGTACTAGCCCTGAGAGTATACCTCCCCTCATGCTGAGCCCGAAAAGTCCTGAGAGCAGAAAATCTGCCCTCTACAGCAATGGGGCTCTTCCAAAAGAGCACAAACATTCATGTGCACTGGAGTTTCTGGAACAGTGGATCTACTGGATCGTTACATGCAATACTGTGGATGGCCTTTGAATATTGCTACTGAAAAACAGACCTGCAGAAATATTCTATTTGCGAGCATTTAAAAGGAAATGCAGAAGTACTCTATGCAATGCGTCGCCAGAAACCTTTTTAGTGTGTGCGTGAGCTGTGATGCTTATCCTGTACCAGCAGGATTTTTAGAACTTTCTGCATTTAGTACTAGGCAACTGCAGAAAGTTTGGTCCAAATACATGAAGGCATTCATCCTGCAGAGCATGCACAAGGTGTTTTGAAGATGACCTCGTGATTGGGGTCTTACAGCAAGACTCTCGGGCTTGGTGAGGGCGTTTCTGTGTGGAGTTCGGGTGTTCTTCCTGTGCTTGCTGGGTTTCCTCCTACAGTCCAAAGACCTGCACATTAGGCTGAATGGCTGTTCCAAATTGCCCCTACATGTGAATGTAAGTGGTTGTGATAGGCTCCAGCCTCTCTGTGACCATAATAAAGGATAAAGTAGTTTGGCAAGTAAATGAATGTATACGGGCATCATGTGACCTTGAGCTCTGACCTCAGAACCTGTACCAGTGCATAGGCTTGAACTGGTGAAAGCTGGGAAAAAATTGGTTGAGGGTTTTAGTAGATAGAGTTCACAAGGAAGTTCAGACAGACAGACGAACGGACAGGGCGAAAACCACAGTAGGCGGAGGCATAATAAAACCATTGTGTTTGACCCTTTCCAGAAGATGTCTTGCATTAATTACAGTGTCGCTCAACACTAGAGGATGTTTAAACTTTTACAAAGGAAACAGTCAAGTTTATTTATTTATTTATTTTTTAACTCTCGCAAGCTTCAGGGAAAAAATGACGGCGAGTACAGGGGCATGCTTCCTACAGAAACAGTGGTTATTATACAAGATGTCTGAACAGAAAGTGCTCAGACAGCTACAGTAAAGATATCTCAAGTATTTCTAAGAAATAAAAGTGCCTTGGTCTTTCATATAATAAGCCAAATAAGCCTGAAACTTTTTTTAGTTTTTACTTTATCAACATTATGACCCTACAAAGCATTCTGAACCATTTGCAGCTTTTAAAGCAACACACTAAACCTTTGAGCAACACATCCAATACATGTCTCACAAAAGGCCAAAACAAAGAGCATTGCCTCAAAAGACCTTTCAATTCAGACAACCATCTGAAGCCAATTTCCTTGAAAACCAAACGCCTACACTCCACTTGAGACGTTTCCAACTTTATTTCCCTGACTGCTTCTCAAGTCTTTTATATTTTGATTGCCCCTTATGCAGGTAGAGGCTAAAACTCGTTTTCCCACAATTCCCCACAGTAAAGTGATTTAATACTAGCTGACAGAGCTCAAGTCCTCTCCAGGGGGTGGACTGAATGGTTTTCCAAAGACCTGACCCACATGGCCCTGCAGGCCACCATCTTTGGCAGTGCTCTAGGACTACCGCAGAGAAGCTTCTGTCCTGTGAGAGTAACGCCTGGCTTGTCACCAAAGTTCAGACAATGTGCCATTTCTTGCAGTGTAAAAGAATAAAAAGCCAAGTCCTGACGTCCAGCGCCCTGCGTTGCCATGGTTCCCGGTTGAAATTCAATTGACCCTATTTCGAAGTTTGGAAACAACCAGAGAATACAAGTCAAAATGACAGGAACTCACAGAAAACGGAGCTCGTCTTATCTTGTTGGCAGAAATGGAATGAAGAAAATCCATGCTGGGGTGACTCCAACAGATTCAATAAGGAGGAAAACGAACCAAAGTACAGTCTGGCAGCACTGCTGTGAAGCTTTGGCATGTTGATAACTCGCTAAAGACACGTTGAAATGAATAACATGGTGGAAGCATGCCTGCAGTCTCAGCCTGGGTTGTTTTTTTTTTTTTTGGATGAAATGGAAAGCAGAGATTCCAGTACTGCAAACTTTCTTCTGAATCAAAACAAAGCTTGAATGGATTGGACAATCCAGGTTAAAGTGGAATATGAAATGAAAGCCTGAAAACCTGTCAGTCAAAACAAACCATGCCACCCTCTTACTCAAGATCTAAGTACACATGGACTAAAGATTGGAACTGACATCTCTAAGAGCTGGGCCATATTAAAGGCTACCTAAACCTAAACTTATTAAAAGCTTGCATGCATAGTATACAACCCTGGTCCTGGAACTGTTATTACAACCTTAAAATCTTTATTGAAAAAAGGAATGATAAACGCTTACATAGGGGGCTGTGAAAAGTGGGGCGGGAGTGTAGTTGAAGCTACAATTCCGATAAATATATATATATATATATATATATATA
>JAOUQZ010000016.1:6393775-6410036 GCA_028564935.1 Neosilurus hyrtlii | reverse complement strand
GCTGAGATGGGCGCCAGCCTCCCCGCGACCCTAATTAGGAATAAGCGGTTCAGAAGATGAATGAATGAATGAAATTGTCCCTAGTTGTGAGTGTGAATGGTTGTGTGTGTTGCCCTGCGATGGTCTGGTGAGCTGTTCAGGGTATTCCCTGCCTTCGCCCAGTGTCGGCTGAGATAGGCTCCAGCCTCCCGGTGATGCTAATAGAATTAAGTGTGTTCGGTAAATGACTGAGTGACAGAGTGACGTGTTACTTCCTACAGCACGTCTGCTCAGCTGAAAATTCACAACAAAGACCAAACCATTAGAGTAACCTGAGCTCACAACTCAACAACAATGTAAGGAAGGTCTAATGAAGATACAAACCCATACACATACAGCGTCACTAATCTTTCATCACCTCCTGACATAATCACATCAGTTGATCACCACTGAGCCAAGGGTCTTCTGATGATGGCGTAGCGAGGGTTATGCCATTTCAGGCATTTCTTTTCATGTGTGTTTTGAGCAAGATTTTATTTTACTTTTAAAATTTCTTGCATTTAGACTCATGAAAAACATGGAAATATAAATAACCACAAGCTGAAATTATACTGGACGGAAGAAAAGGCTAATCTCTCACATTCTGTGTATCTGTGAGGTTATTTTTATTAGTTTTTTATTTGTGTCGTCCTCCCTCCCCCATTTTCTCCCCTAATTTTAGTCATATCCAATTTCCACCTATCAAGTATTGCCTTCCCTATCACATGACCACCACCAACCAGGGAAGGGCGTAAGCATGCACATGACCCCTACGTGACATGCGATGCTAGCCACCCGCCTTTTTACAAACTGCTGCCTATGCGTATTTGGGGCGGTCTAATTTGAGCGCTATCCACCCCCTCGTACAAATGAGCTCACTGTTGCGATTGGCTGGCGATAGCTGTGATTGACAGGGAAGTGAGCATATGCCATCCCTCCCTCCCATGAGAGCTCAGCCAATTTTTGTTTTGTTTTTTGACAGATTTATGTATTTTAATGTCCTAAAGGGGGCTGAGGAATTTCTCACAGTTAAAACTTCATATTTAAATGAAATATTCTGTTTCATGTGTAAGGAATTCTGTGGCCCCATGCATGAACCTGATAAGCCACATGCTCTCAAAATTTTAGCAAAGCAAAGCTTTAAACAAAGCTGTTGATAATTGTCTCAGTGTAATTTTCTGATTAATAGGAGACATACGTACAAAACCATCATAACCCTCAGATCCATGTCGGGTTGACTGAAATTTACAGATTATTGTATTCAGATGGGACGTTACAGTGGCAAAGTGGTTAGCATGTCTGCCTCACAGCAAGAAGGTCATGGGTTCGAGTCCCAGGCTCAGGGCGTTTCTGTGTGCATGTTCTCCCTGTGCTTGCATGGGTTTCCACCCACAGACCAAAAACATGCACAGTAGGCTGATTTGCGGGTCCAAAATCGCCCCCAGGGTATACCCTGCCTTCACCCAGAGTCGGCTCACATGTCCCCAGCTTCCACACGACCCTAATTAGGATTGAGCAGATTAGAACATAAATGAATGAAATGTATTCAGATTTGTACAATTTTTTTTAAATAAATCTATGGATTATCAGTTTCATGCATGGGGCTACAGAATTCAAGTCCAAATCATTTAATAAAAGCATGCATATCATTTATTTTAATTTGTTTTTCAATGGGTGTAAATGACTCAGTATTTGGGGTAGACGTTAGTAGTATACCCATTGAAGTGTCCCTGGGGAATTTGCAAAAATGCTCTTTAAAAAGATCAGCGGTTCCGTCAGAAAACGTCAGTCCTTGTTTCCCATCAAGTATGTGCGAGTGCTGCTACGCTGCTCCTACAATTATGCATGTGTAGCGACGTTTCCTTCTTCATTGGTTGTTCCATCCCGGGAAGTGACGTAAACTTGTTGTTTTGTCCTATTTTCTGGGCTGCGTGCAGCAGACACTAGTCTAAGATAACACATTATCGGCCAGTGCCCAGCTGTGTGTCTCCAGGAAAATGGCGGACTGTAAATCATAAGGCTGCACAAACAACAAGTGCAGAAATGACAGAAAACGTAACATAACATTGGCACAGGGCCGTACTCTAAAAACGTTTCCTTTCGGACACAATTCAGTATGCTGCGAAGACCACTTCAACCCGACCTACTATCAGCGTCACCTCCAGGCAGAACCACTTGGCACGAAGCCGAAGCTTTTACGTCTAAACCCGGACGCTGTTCCTACGGAATTCCTTCATAAAAAGTTAAATGATGATAACAGACGGGAGCAGCGCTTCGCCAAAACGGAACCAGTAAAGGGTTAGAGCCTTTAATGTAATTTAATGTAAATGTCGCTCACTAGGGCGGCACAGTGGCGCAGTGGTTAGTATGTCCGCCTCACAGCAAGAAGGTCCTGGGTTCGATTCCCAGCTTCTGTGTGGATTTCGCATGGTCTCCCTGTGCTTGCGTGGGTTTCCTCTGGGTACTCCGGTTTCCTCCCACAATCCAAAAACATGTACAGTAGGCTAATTGGCTGTTCCAAATCACCCCTAGGTGTGAGTGCGAATGGTTGTGTGAATGATGGCCCTGCGATGGCCTGGCGAGCTGTCCAGGGTGTACCCCGCCCTCGCCCAGAGTCGGCTGAGATGGGCGCCGGCCTCCCCGCGACCCTAAGTAGGAATAAGCGGTTCAGAAGATGAATGAATGAATGAATGAATGAATGAATGTCGCTGACTGCTTGGTTACTTGTGCTGGACGACCCGCCCAACGAGTTCACGTCACTTCCGGAAGAAAATGGTTGTTCCGCATTGGTTCAGCCCCTGCTAGTAATCCACGGGATAAAACTGCCCAGTATGGAGCTTTTAATGGTCTGTAGCAGTAAAACGTATAACATTACACACGAATTATGCTGTAAGGATGAACAATACTGCTACTCTTAAAAGCATAAAGACACATGAACGCTATAGTTAATGTACACTCTTCAATCATTACACTACTAAACATGGTACACACATCACAGATTATCCTCATGTCAGCCATTATTTTCACTGGAGCAGTTTTACTTACAACTCAGATCTTACAACACGGTGTTAATTATCCAATGGTGCTGTCTGTAGTATAATAAATCTACTTAAACCGCTTGACCTTTCCATACCTTTGAAGATGGGCAGTTAAACCACAGCTTTGAGCATAAACAACACCCCAGAAAGTCACAAATCTGGCTGTGTTGTCATCCCACCACTATACAGCCTGTTCACCCACCACTGTGTTACCAAGTGTGACTCAAACCCCCTCAGCAGCTCAGCTGTCGTCATCACACTTGTGGGCTTTTTGAGAATAAAACAGCTAACTAAGAAGGATGAGGACTTCTCTTCTATAAAACAAAACCCAGGATTAAGACGTTCAACATAGTACAGGCCTCAGTAGGAGGAGAGATCTACAGTAAAGAATAAATCAATCTGAATCCTCTACCTACACTACAGCAATGTATTCAATATCTCAAAAAACACACACACACACACACACACACACACACACACACACACACACACACACACACACACACACACACACATGCATAGTATTCAGCACGTCCGCCTAACAGCAAGAAGGTCCTGGGTTTGAGTCTCGGAGTTTGCATGCTCAACCCTTGTGTGGGTTTCCTCTGGGCACTCCAGTTTTCTCCCACAGTTCAAAGACATGCACGAGGCTAACTGTCTGTTTTAAATTGCCCCTAGGTTTGAGTGAGGTCCTCCTGTTCTCTTTATCTATGTCTCTCTAGTCTATGTGAAGTGCATCTGTCAAACAGAACTTGCTTTTGCAGTGCTTTCTGGGTACAGTAAACATGGGCCAAGTATTTAAGGAACTGTAGATGACAGGTGTACAAGTAATTTCATATCGCCGTTGGTTAGATATCTTAAATGCCCAGCTGGGTTGACCTTCAGCTTAAGTTGCTGGATTTACTCCTTTTCCCATCCTTATGAGGGGGTGTGTTCTTGGGAGTGTACCCTCCGGACACCATTCTTTTAACTTATGTGAGTATGATGGTTGTGTGCGTGTGCTGATTGTGCAATAGACTGGCGAGCTGTTCAGGGTGTACCCTGCCCTTGATCAGAGTCAGTGGAGATAGACTCCGGCCTCCCCACAGCCCTGGTTCCGTGAATAAATGGAACTAAGAGCCCCAAACATGTTCCGCATAACAGTACCCATGTACACAAAGCAAAACCCATCTGCCAATGTTGAAGTAAAAAAAACTCGAGTGGCCTGGCCACAGTCTGACCTCAACCACACAGGACACCGTATGAGTACCTGAGGTGCAGTTTCAGGGGTTTTACTGTAGCAGGATTGTTAATGCTACATTGGCTAGTCTGAGGATTTCAGAAACTGCAGATCTCCTGGGATTAAAACATACAACAGTCCCAGAATGGTGGGGAAAAACACACTCTTTATACCCTCTCTGAGCAGACAAGCTTCACAAGCCACACAGAATAGTGGATCTTCAGGTGATCGGGTTAAACTGAGATCTACTTGTACTATCCACTGGTACAGAAACGTTGGTTATCGTTACTAGTTACTAGTGTGTGGAAATAGTAAAGATCGACTCGAGCACACGGTACCTCCAGCCAGCTTAACGTCCCGCTGATTTTTCTGATGGTCCATGCCGACTCCACCTGTAATACACAACCACCATATGTTATTACACATGAGGCATAACATCCATAACACACACACACACACACACACACACACACACACACACACACACACACACACACACTTTATTAAAACATGTCTGATTCAAGTTCCAGCCATGTCTGATAGCTCTTTTCATAATGGCACCAACACACTTTTACACCAACACATTCACATCCTTCTACAAAGGAAACACTATAAAGGAAATCTGAATGGTTTTCCAGCTTTTCCGAGAGGAAACCGAAGCACAGATGGTAAAGAACGTTTACAGTACTCAATGTCATACATCCGGGATGCAATCCAACAGATCTGTTTACAGGAGCTGTACCTCGGGTCCCTGTGGAGTTATAGCTTCAGCATCTCCAATATATTTAAACCTGTGATTTAAAACTTGTATCCTCGAAGAAATAAATATTTTATATACTATAACATCTATATTTATTATGGACATGGGGCATCAGATTAATGTCTCTTTAAAAAACATTGCTCTGTGGAATGTATGTACAAAAACTAAAATACCAAGAACTCAGCTGAGATTTAATTTATACATTTATATATTTACAGGACATTAAAGGGGAAGATGACACTTATTAATTTCAGGCAAAAACCCAATATTAAAATCTGTCTGTGTAAAATCTCAGTGTGATAGCTGCAATTTAAAGGTTTTATGGGTAATTATTATATAACTAAATCTCAAAACGATGACATCATCAAGGCCCGAGTTAACAAGAATTATTTAAGCCGGGCTTATAGATCTGCTGTAAAAGCCCGGCTTAAATAATTCTTGTGATATTTAATCATAACTCATATATTTTTCATTTCCACGGATGTTGAAGAGATAATAAAGAGAATTTTACCACTCAGTTTTTCTTCCACAATTTCTTACAGCCATCACATGAGTGAGGAAGCAGTAAAAAACAAGGAAGCAAAATGTGGACATGACTTTATGGGGTGGCTCAGTTTTCTCCCTCATCGATTCAAGACGTCGGTGAGCAATGAACCCGATGGAAATAAATGTTAAGTTGCTTAAGTTTGTTGAAACAATGGCATGGAGATCAAGGCTCAAGGCTCTCCAAGAAAATATTAGACTGTCCGACCTTTGTTTTGGCCAGGAAGTATATTTCTCCACTGCACAGGTAATAATTTCCATCCCAAGCATTTAACTCTCCAACACAAATCTGCCAATAAATGGAATGAACAGATCAAAATCCTGTACTTGTTCACTTGAGCCTTGATGACATCATCATTCTGAAACTCAGTTTTTAGATAATTTTCCATAAAAACTATCGACCTGAGACTTTACACACAGAAAGAAATGAATCTAAAGATTTAAATAAGTAACGTTAACAAGTGCCGTCTTTTCTTTTAACAACATTTGGCCCCTTGGTGACACACACACACACACACACACACACACGCACACACACACAGAGGATATAAAGCACAATGTTACTGAAGTAGAGTCTTCAGGTATCTGTACTTTATTTATTTACTTTTCTGACACCTTCACTGCAAAAATCTAATCAAGATTTAAAATATTATCTCAGTATATTATTTCCATTTAATTTTTGTGTTTTTTTTTTAAACTTTATTTCTTTACTGAGAGTTTGTTGGCTTTCATGTAGAGATCGACATCGGCTAGTTCGTTATTTATTGTGCGTATTGCACTTTCTAAGTCTTAACTTGAGTAGAAGATACTAGTATCATCTGAGAAGAGCATTGACTCGATTTGGTAACCATTGGAAGATCGTTAACATATAGTACTAACAATAGCGGTCCCAAGATTAAGATAAGCTTTGAGGTACACCGCACTTAATAAGCCATGCATCAAAACAGGTACCATTAAAAAGAACATATTGGGATCAATTTGAGAAATAACTCCACTCCAGTGCAGAACCTCGAATACTGTAGTGTCCGAGTTTGGCAAAAAGAAAGCAGTGGTCGGGGTATAACTTTAACTTCGGTAAAATAATTACTTAAAGTAAGGTGGGATGAGAGATGGTGAACTGGATTATACATAATGGACTTGTCAGAGAGAGAATTTTGCTCAATAGGAATAAATAAACGAGAATTTAAACGGTCACTATCATAATGTAACGGGCCATGGAACATTTCATATAAGACAACATTGAAAGACGTTTGATCTAATGAGAAAAAGGAAATGCTAATAAATAAAAAAGTTCACTACTTATTGTAATTGTTGCAGCCATTCTGTCACTCCCTCTGGTTGATTAGTTAAGTGAGCACTGCCTGCTCCTCCTGAGCTAATCTTGCTAGAGCATTTTAGCTTAATGGGCCTGGTGTGGGCATCCCTGTGCAGAGAGATAGTACCATTTCTGTTCCAGAAGAATTAAAATTCGTATCTTGCTTGGAAACTTTTTACGTCTGCGTATAACTCCGTAACTGCATCCTGGAGGATAGATGATCCACAAGCATGGCCCTACTCAGGTCTGCCTCCTCCGTTAGCCCAATATCGACAGGATTAACTTTGCTCATGTGTAAATTTACATACTATTGGTTTCGGACCAGGTCTCGTGGCCTTGCGGGGAGAGACAGGGTGAGCAAGATCAATATAATTTATCATTACGATCCCTCCCAACTGGTTGGACAACTTGACACAGAGGTCACTGTTTTCAAATGCATCCTCGTTCTCTTTAAGCTCGGGAATTCCGAGCAGTCTGATGTTGAAGCCATAGTACTCTTGTATGTTCCTGATAATAGTTTCAAGCTTTTTTTTTTTGTTGTTGTCCGATATGGTGAGGTCGTCATACTCCCTTCCCTGGAAGTCGAGACTTTTTTCCGCCTCGGCGCTTAGTGAGACAGCGACATTGCGATGGTCGGCTTCCTCCTCATGGGCAGAGAATTTTTCCTCTAGCCTTCTAAGGTCTCGTTTTGCATCGTCTAACTATTTTTTGGGATCCCTGCTACCTCTGAGAAGTGAGTGAAGTGATTAATGCCTCGCTTATAAATTACAGATTTAAATATGGCAAAGAAGTAGGAGCACTCGAACATACGTCCGTTCTGAACCGCTTCCTCCGTTCTACTTTTTTTTTTTAATCTGATGGGTCATAGTGCTGTCCTTCACCAATCTATGTACAGTATTCTACAGGTTCTACTAAACCTAGCTGTTCATATTCAGATATTTAGGTATTATGGTTCAGAGAGGGGTGGCATGGTGGTGTAGTGTTTAGCACGTCTGCCTCACTGCAAGGAGGTCCTGGGTATGAGTCTCGGGCCCTGGCATTTCTGTTTGGAGTTTGAATGGCACTCTGGTTTCCTTCCACATTCCAAAGACATGCACATTAGTCTAAATGGCTGTTTTAAATTAGGTGCGAGTGTGAAAGGGTGAGTGAATGGTCTGGCGAGCTGTTCAGGGTGTACCCCACCATTGCCAGTGTCAACTGAGATGAACTTCAGCCTCTCTGCGACCCTTGTAGGATTAAGACAAGGCTCTCAAATTCATTCCACAAAGAGTCGCTGTGGCTGCAGGGTTTGGTTTCAACTTGACTGGTCAATCTATCATAGATTCATGAATGAGTGAGTGAGTTTCTGAGTAGAGCATGAACGACAAGCTAAAGTGTGAGTCTGCGTGGTTTGAACGTAACACCTGACACTTGAATCAGGACCACAGAACAACAACTGTTTAATCAATAAACATTAAGCAGCACAAAAGTGCAAACATTAGGAACAGTAACCAGTATGGAAAATTAGCACCTGCCTAAATTTCAGTAGGGTCCATAATAATGAAAAATCCAGCACTACTGTGATGTTTAGTACATAAATACACCTCCTCCAGCACCCACTACTGAGGTATATTTAACCTCACATTCATAATAAACACATCATGGATCTTAGAATAATTACAATTACTATTAGCGGAGCGAAATGTCACGCGGCCGGAGCACCATTGACAAGGAAAAAGTGTTGAGCTGCTTTTGGAGCCTCATGAAAAACCTATAGCGTACATGCATTATTATTATCAGGCAGTAGTTATACTAAAAATAATTAAAATGCTTCAGAAAAGTCGGCGGTCTGGAGAGTGTGAGTATGTGATGTCAGGCGTAGCGACATGTCTAACGTGAGTACGTACACCTCATACAAGTTTGAAACGTGAAGGGAAAATACTGACTTGAAAACAGAGACGAGGCGCTAAATACAAACAACCAGAATAAAATGTGAAGATTTTTAATGATTAAAGTGTCTCTACTCCGCAGGGTTTTTATCCCCAAAAAGGAAAAATATAAGAGATTGTTTCTGAGAGAGAGTAATATCGAGAACGAGAGGCGTATAATACCCAGGTCACGTGATGCGACGTCATCAATAATGATGTGAAATAAATAAAGAATTAATGATATTGCTGTGTATTTGAAATGTTCTCTAAAGCTGCGGGTTCTAAATAGTGGACTAAGATTGCGTGTTTGCTTCGCTTATTTTTATTCCCTTCTATAAACGAGTTATTAAAATGAATTCATCTCGATATACGTAGGATACGTGGATGGGGTTTGAGAGTCCCACCACAAACCTGTTAGATAAGAGAAATCATACGAGCGCGCCGCGTTTAAGCAGTGCCTCGATCCGTATATTAGTATTTACTACACAGGAACGGAGCAATCTGATTGGTCTTCTATCTCAGGGTTAATTAAGAACTATTCGAGGGACGTTGCTGAGTAGTCACTGAGAGGGAACACTGAGAAACGTGTGGAGTTCACGTTACCTCCTCTGTAACAGTGAAATATATAAAAATAAACTACAGAAATCCTGATTTCATTTGTTTGTTTATGTTCCTGTGTGGTTTATATGAAAATAATTATTGGCCCCGGGCTTCGTGGATGTGGCTGAGTGAAATATTCCACGGTATTCACCTCTCCTTCAGCATATAAGAGTTAAACAACTGAGACTCAGAGAGAAATAATATCATTCATCTGAAAAAGTTTACGTACGAGAGTGGCTGAGTGGATATTACATAATAGACGATCTGTTACCGCCATTTCATCAGGATAGTTTTATTCTGGAGTGTTGACACAATCTAGAGTCGCTCTTGTAATATATACATGACAACTTGATCCAGACTCCGTATGCTTTAGGTTTGTTTTTTTGTGCTGCGCTTATGTAGTCTTTTATTAAACCTGACACAGTAATCTCTCTTTTTATTTTAAAACACTACCGCATTCCTGCCTTGTGACGGCTATTAATTCCAACCTTAAGCTTTTCTGCTGCACGAGGCGCTTTGTTTATAATCCGTGATTGTATGATTCAGTTTCTGTGCTCCATCATAAAGGTTGTGTTGGAACAGTTGTAGATTCATACCATGGTGTAGATATACTGTAACACCCGGACAACACCCCTTGGCGGATCCATGATTCTCAGCAACACATCAACGAGTAAGCCCCTCTTTACATATCGCAGTGACACAACCCAAGTAAACAAAGGCTGCTCGTACATTGTGTTCTCCTTCTGTAGTGCGCACATCGTAGAGGTAGGCCAGGATGATGTCCACTAAACCAAGCCAGACGTGGTATCTGGTGGCCTTATCCAGCACGTAGGAACGATTGTTGAATTTTCTCAGCTGTTCTTTTTCTTCATCAGTGAAGGTCACAGCTGCACAGAGAGAGAAAGAAAGATTCAGGTCCCCTCTGATAACAATCCAACTTATTATTAATAATAGCACAGTTAGATCATCTCAGCAGTTACCAGGGCATTCTGGGCCATTTAGCTAGAAAGGTTGAGTCTGTCTATAATGCTGCTGGCAAATGAACACAATCCTACATTTTGGGTTTAAACAGTGACCCAAACAGATATCATGAATTACACATCTAAGTCTACAATTTCCACGTACATTCAGGTTCTCCCCGTACTTGCGTGGGTTTCCTCCGGGTACACCGGGTTCCTACCACAGTCCAAAAACATGCACAGTAGGCTGACTGGCTGTTCGAAATCACCCCTAGGTGAGGGTGTAAATGGTTGTGTATGTGTTGCCCTGTAATGGCCTAGCAAGCTGTCTGGGGAGTACCCTGCCCTCGCCCAGAGTCGGCTGAGATGGGCACCAGCCTCTCCGTGACCCTAATTAGGATTAAGCCGTGTGTGTGCATATGAGTGAGTGTGAGAGTAGGCGAGTGAGCATGTGTGTGTAGGTGAGAGAGAGTGTGTGTGTGAGAGAGTGAATGTGTGAGTGTGTGTGAAAGTAAGTGTGAGAGTAAATGAGTGAGTGTGAAAGTATATGAATGAGTGTGAGAGTGAGTGTGTGTGTGAGTGAGTGAGTGAGAGTAACTGGATGTGTGGGTGGGTAAGTGAGTCTGTGTGTAGGAGAGTAAGTGGGTGGGTGGGAGAGTGAGTGAGCGAGTGTGAGAGTAAGTTGGTGGGTGAGTAAGTAAGTGGGTGAGCGAGTAAGGTAGTGAATGTAAGAGTAAGTGGGTGGGTGAGTGAGTGAGTAAGTGGGTGGATGAGTGAGTGAGTGAGTAATTTGGAGGGTGAGTGAATAGGTGAGTAAGTGTGAGAGTAAGTGAGTGAGTGAGTGTGAGAGTAAATAGGTGGGTGAAAGAGTGGGTGAGTGAGTGAGTGAATGTAAGAGTAAGAGGGTGAGTGAGTGAGTGAGTGAGTCAGTAAGTCGGTGAGTTAGTGAGAGTAGGTGGGTGGGTGAGAGAGTGAGTAAGTGTGAGAGTAAGTGGGTGGGTGAGTGAGTGTAAGTGGGTGGGTAAATGAGTAAGTGTGAGTGTGAGAGTAATTGGGTGGGTAAGTGTGAGAGTAAATGGGTGAGTGAGTGTGAGAGTGAGTGGGTGAGTGAGTGAGAGAGTGTAAGAGTGAGTGAATGAGTGTGAAAGTAAGTGGGTGGGTGAGTGAGTGAGTGTGAGAGTAAGTGAGTGGGTCAGTGAGTGAGTGTGAAAGTAAGTGGGTGGGTGAGTGAGTGAGTGTGAGAGTAAGTGAGTGGGTCAGTGAGTGAGTGTGAGAGTAAGTGGGTGAGTGAGTGAGAGAGTGAGAGAGTGTAAGAGTGAGTGAATGAGTGTGAGAGTAAGTGGGTGGGTGAGTGTGAGAGTAAATGGGTGGGTGAGTAAGTGAGTGGGTGAGTGAGTGATTGTGAGTTAGTGGGTGAGTGAGTGAGTGTGAGAGTAAGTGGGTGAGTGAGAGAGTGTAAGAGTGAGTGAATGAGTGTGAGAGTAAGTGGGTAGGTGAGTGAGAGAGTAAGTGAGTGTGTGAGTGAGTGGATGAGTGAGTGTGAGTGAGTGAGTGTGAGAGTAAGTGGGTGAGTGGGTGAGTGAGAGTGAGTGAGCGTAAGAGTAAGTGAGTGTGTGAGTGAGTGGATGAGTGAGTGAATGTGAGAATGTGGTCTATATACAGAATGCACACTGGTGTTTTAACATTTGTTACATGTACACTGAAATATTAAACTTTAAATAAAATTATACTGATCAGCCATAAAATTTACAACATTATGAGCACTGACAGGTGAAGTCAATAACATTAACTGCAATTCCACTATCAAGCCAATTCCAGGTGAGTTGACAAGAGCCAAGGACATTACCATTTCCACTGTACCCTCAGAGGATTGATCGCTCCTTCTCGAGGCTACGTCGACGATAGAAGTCTGGAGAATTTGGCCTGACAATTACGCATAAAGCTTTAGTGGTCATGTGAAAATGTGTTCATATTTACCCTAAGAAAAGAAAAGGAAATAAGTCTGTATAACTTATTTGTAACTATGAGAGTAATTTCCTCTCTGTTAGGTAGAACAGGTTTTAAAGCAGGGGTGTCAAACTTATTTTCATTGAGGGCCACTTTAGGGCCAAATAATCACTGAACATCAAGGGCAACCATGAAATCTGCGTGAAAAATGATTCATTTAGGTATTTGTCCTCTTTTCCTTTATTCACTTCACCTTTCTCGACAACACCGTACAGAAACCAGCCAGCCTGAAATCTGTCTCGAGTCATGAATGACTAGCTGTTTAGTTAAAATAGGTTGGCGCCACCTAGTGGATGGATGATGAATAATGGTTTCATGGTAATGGCTGATGAAAAGAGTGTACGATATTCATATATTTTGTAAGTTCTCAAGCCACATAAAATGAGTGGGCATTGAGTTTGACACCTGTGTTTTAGACCGTAATTCAATAATGCTGTGGTTAGCGCAGATGAGCTTTTGTGTTATCTGTGGTTTCTCCATGGAAATAATTGATTAAGGACCTGGTTGTGTTTGCTGTGATGGACATTTTATGTAACTTGTTGAGCACCAGAAAGAAGGGTTCGACCGTCTGACCTCAGATTCAGGAGGAGCAGTGTGTCTGTTGTCTTGGTCGCGTAATAGTAGGTCAGCTCTTTACTCTTGCAGAGTTACTGAAGGGGATCATATGGGAGTTTGTGTATCTAGTCTACTTGGGTTTTGTAGACTTGAAGAAGGCGTACGACCGTGTCTCCTGGGGACTCCTGTGTGGAGTGCTGAGGGATTACAAGGTACCAGGTTTGCTGTTGTTAGCTATCTGGTCCTTGTATAACCAAAGCGATAGCTGTGTTCGCATCCTCACCAACAAGTTAAACTCATTTCCAGTACATGCTGGACTCCACCACCGTTGCATCTTGCCACCAATCCTGTTTGTGGTATTCATAGACAGGATCTCAAGGCGTAGTTCTGTTCTGACTCTTCAAAACGTGACTGTGAAGCAGTAATGAACAGTTCACCAAGTACAGCTTATTTTCTGGTGATGGGTATTTCATGTAAGTGGTGGTACACATTTTAATTTGTTATACCATGCTGTGTCACACAATTGCTCTCAGTCACTGTGTAGCATACCACACAGACATGCAATCTGGTTATGACGACTCTTGAATACTCTCAGTCTTTAGTGTGATGAGTGCTTTCACTCGAGTGGACTGTATTGTCGGTTCTATATTTTTACTTTCAACCGAGATTTTCACGCAGTACCAATAACTAGTTTTTTCCTCCATGCAGTGGGCAGCCCACCCTCATTTAGAATCGATACAGTAAATCAATAGCAACATGCATGCTGACTGTACGCATTTCACGCTGCTTGTTATCCCTCGTGCTATTTTATTCACTCCTACTCAAGACAAATGAACACACTAAATTGCAGGGTGCACACACTTCGTCACGGTTTACGACTACTCCTAACAGACGATGCTGAAGAAGAAAAATACTTGCTGTGAAAATGAAATCTCAGCTGACAGCTGCCTGCTACTCCACATTCCACCTGACTAAAGAGATCTTATTTACATATTGTGTGGGAGATTCAAGATCCGATCATATCCTAATGCACACAAAAAGCAGAAATTGCTAATATTATCAGGATATAAAAGGCAGATGGATTGAATCATGCATTCTTAGGGCGAAAGCAAGCAAGTGAGCGAGAGAGATCGGTTTATTATATCTTATTAATACTCAGACACTGATGGGATTAAATACACTATATGGACAAACCCTTTTGAACATTTGACCATCATGTAGCTTCTTCATCTGCTACTGGGTTACAATTTCCCTTTACTAGAACTAAGAGACCTGAACCTGTTCTATCTTGGCCGTCCCCCCTGTGCACACGGTGAGCTCCATGAAGACACACCTTTCCCAGGTTGGATTGGGAGAACGTGAGTCTCTTACACAGAGCACTGACCCCAACCCCACTGAACACGTTTGGGATGAACTAGGATACCAACCCGTGTCCCCGCCTGACATCAGTACCTGACCTTAATAACGCACTTGTGGATGAAGGACCACAAATCCCTACAGCCCACACTCCAGAATCTAATGGAGAGCCTTTCCAGAAGAGAGAAATGTATTATAACAGTAAAGAGGAAGGAAAACCTGGAGTCCAACCATCAGGACACACATACGAGTGTTATGCTTACGTGCCCATAAAGTCTATAGTGTAGGTGTTTTAACAAAGCACAGTGAAAGTGAAAATATCTTTCAGTCATAAATGTTTATTTTTATGAAATGGTAAATAATGTGGTGGATGTCACTGAATAAAATTCAGACATAATGTAGAACTGAACAGGATCGCTCAATGAAGAGACATGCGCTGGACGTCCCATTAAATACAGACTGACAGAAAAGCAACAACAGAATTCCATTTATTATTTTAATACCAACTGAGGATTAAGGGCCATCCTGAAGGGCCCAACAGTGATTGAGATTGAACCTTAGATGTTCAGAGCAGTAACCCAGAGCCCATCTTATTTAATTTTTAAGAATTATGTGGTTTTTTTTCACCTGGCGAGACTTTAACGGTCTGCTCTGAGGAACAGGCCTTGGGAAGAAGCCATGCTGTGTGGCTGGGGCGCGAGACTCCCTTCTTACCTCAGCGTTTAGCACACGGAAACACAAGAACACTATAACGAACACATACCAAACCTAATCATTTAATGCATTATTTTTCCATTTTAAAGTGCAGTGATAATGACCCCGCCCACCCCGAGTGACCATGACAAACTATCCGTTGTTTTGACCAGGGATTATCCACTCAGAATAATGATTTCAATGCTGAGAGAACAGACCAATAAGATTGCGTCGATGTCCTAATAAAGAAAGCAGTAACAGAAAGATTCTCAGCACGCTTCTGTGTACAGAACAACCATTACACTAGTTACATTAATTAAAAGTCATATAATATCTGAAATCGAGCATGCCTGTTTCATGATTTATTCTTCTTATTACAGATAGCCTGTGGGCAGTACCTCCTACGTTCCCTTCATCTGTCCCTCAATAAAATAAGAATTTGGTTACTGCTGTGCTGTGGCAGGCGGAATTTTCTCCCTGCAGCACATCTTTCTCAAAACCCACATCAACACACAAACTATGTGAGGAAAGATGAATGACTGTTCTGGTGCAAGCGCAAAAACAAAACACAGGCATACAAAAGAAAAGTTGGACTCTGGGAGGCAAGTTTATTACTCAGAGATGGATCACTGCAAATGTTTAATGTGTGCAGCTGAAATAAGTGCACAAAGAGGGAATAAATGAGCTTGACTGATGCCTTGATAGTCCTCCAGGGGTGCGGGGTAGGAGTGCTATGGGGGTGGGGGTGGAGGGTTAAAGAGCGGCTGAAAGTGATCATCCCTCTGGCAGCAGTATAGGAGAGCAGGCTGCCTCAATACAGAGCACTTGATATACACAGGCAACTGATCTGGGATCTGGAGGCCATTACACACACACACACACACACACACACACACACACACACACACACACACACACACACCACAAGGTTGTTGGCTGCAGCTGGGTCTTGGCTCGGCTAGAATCTGCTGGATTCCTGCAACATGATGACAGGAACTCTATCTCTCTCTCACTCACTCACCCTGTCGCCCCCTCTCTGTCTTTCTGTCTCTCTCTCGCTCACTCGCCCTCTCTCCCCCTCTCTGTCTGTCTGTCTCTCTCACTCACTCTCTCACCTTTACACAATCAACCCCCCCCCTCTCTCTCTCACATACACACACTTAACCCCTCCCTCCCTGTCATTCTGTCTCTCTCTCTCACACACTCAACCCCTTCCTCCCTGTCTTTCTGTCTCTCTCTCTCACACACTCAACCCCTCCCTCCGTCTTTCTGTCTCTCTCTCTCACACACT
>JAOUQZ010000016.1:6369562-6383046 GCA_028564935.1 Neosilurus hyrtlii | reverse complement strand
AGAGAGAGAGAGAGAGAGAGAGAGAGAGAGAGAGAGAGAGGGAATGAGAGGGGGAAGGGGGCAGAGAGATAGAGAGAGGTAAGCGAGAGAGGGAAAGAGAGAGAGAAAGATAGAAAAAAAAGGGGGGGGGGGAGAGAGATAGTTTGGGGTGGTGTGTATGCCTCACTGACTAAAATACCCAAATGAATCATGGTGCACGTCAGTTGCAAAATGACTCTGCAATTTAACACCAAGGCAAACCCTGCTCTGAGTCACCATCGAGTTTAAGTAACTAAAACTGACCACAAGATCCAAACAGCTACAATCCTCGTACTCGAGCCAGTAAATTACGCTGCCATTAGTGATTTTGTTACAAATCCCCCATATCCCACACTCCGACAGGGTTTTTTTTTTAGCAACGTGATGCCACCTGCTGGTTCATTCTGTCAACAAGGCACTGGAAAAACGGCCCATTCCGGCTTTTCAACTGAGAAGCACGACAAGTTCAGATTTCTGTGAACTGATGAAAAACTGTAGCGCTGTCTTGAGGTTAAAGGAGGAAAGCTTAACTACTGTCTATGAAAACCAGACGTCATGTCTAACACACATACACACGGGTTGACATGCTAAAAGTTTAACTTCATCTACAGTGCAAAAGAACACACAGCTGCACACCTTATAATTAAGAGTAGCGTTAAGTCATATAAAGGAAGGAGTTTTTGCAGTTAACTTTCATTAACTGCATTTTTCCAGTATTTATTTAACACTGCTCATTACAAAAGAATCAAACAGGTTAACAGCTCAACACAGTGGTACACTGACAGCATTACATCACAGGATAACCCCAGCACTGCTGCAGCGTCATTTAACAATCTGTTGATAGATGAAATGACGAGGAAGGATACCTCACAGGTCCCTCCTTTTAAAAAGTTCCCCGATCCCTCCCTCCCGTAGTTGTAGCTAATTACCACCCATACCCGTAAGTATTATGATTATTCCTCATTGCATGTGACCATCACCAACCAGGCAGGGGTCCAAGCAAGCACGAAACAAGGCCAAGGTGACCTATATTCAATCCCACCTTATTTGCCTCTGAGGGGGACCCATACACTAAATTTGGTGATCCGAATTATTTCCTTCCAAATTACTGCACTAACAATTCATACAAATGGAGAAAAAACAAAAGAAAGAAAGAACGAAAGAAAAAAGATCCACACAGAGTCCTTTACCATATATGGAAGGAAGCCTCGGGTGGGAAGGTGCCGTGAGCAATTTCCACCAGACCTAGGGGTGTCCATGTGTTCGCTCCTGCGGTTGACTGACGTGTTTCACACTGTGCACCTTTAAATATTCACCAAGAAGCAAGAAGCTCATAATGCTGTCAGGTACGGCGCAGATTAAGAGGGCAAGCCGTATTTAGCATTGACTTTTGTACTCTTTACTTGAACACATTAAAACAATATTGATTTTTATTCATCTTATCACACTGTATCATACTGTTATAGTTGCGGAAAGTTAAACTTGAGCCGCGACGGAAAAAGATCAATTCTGAATGAAGCGAAATGCTGACATCTTATTAGTTTAATATAAATGGATCATTTGGAAGTGAATTGAACAAATCACATTTCACTACCATGGAAACGAGATCCACAAGATATTATGCAATATCAAACCAGAAAGAGAAGGAAGATCTCACAGAACGACAGGAGATACCTGTGGTACCTATATTACCTACAACAACAACAATAATAATAATAATAATACTATTAATAATAACAATAACAACAACAATAATTTAAACAAAACTAAAATTAAACAAGGATTTTTTGGCATGGTTTTTGGCTATTTGTGTCACCATAAGTAACGTGAAATGGCAATAAGAGTATTGCACACTTCGTGGTGCCGAGACGCACGTTTTCATGTATACATTGTGTGGGTGCACTTTGCCGTTCGGGCCGCATTATATGCAACGGAAGAAGAAGAAAAAAAATAAAGAACCCCATTTTTCTAGGGTGAATAGTAATATGTATCTGCCCTTAAGCAGCCACATAATAATAAAAATAACAATAATAATAACAATATTTCAATAAAAATAATAATAATAAAAGTAATAATTTCAATAATAGTAATAACAACAACAATAATATTAAAATAATAATAATAATAACAGTAATATTAATAACAATAATATTATTGCACAACAATTTTTGCAACTGATTTCTGTTTAGTGAAAAAAGCAAAGTCAGTCGTGTTTTGTTCTCAAACCATTCGATTTTATTTGATTCTCTGCATCAGAGCCTCGTTTTGTGACATTCGCAGAAATTTCAAACATGTTTTGCGATGGGTTCATGAACCAGGCGGCCAAAATGCTATGCTGCGAATGTCGTGTCGAACGCCGTAGATGCTCACATAGAGATTCCCCCCAAAACAAACTTTTGCTACTCTGTAATATTGGACTGTTTTCCTTAGGCAAATTTAGGAATGAAAAGAGCTGCGAATTGCCATTCACTTCAGTCGCTTTTCTATTGCACCTGTGGTGTGATCACCCCTTACGGAGAAAGCTTTTTAAAATAAGCCCAGGAAATGTGTTTATTAGTGAAATTTTCCTTTAAGGCTTTCCCTCAGGATGTCAAAATTAATAACCCTTATTTGCAGGTCTGCATTAACTAAACAGTCAGCCAGTAAGTAAGTGTGAGTCATGTATTTCAACTTAACGCATACTTTAAGATGTTTACTCACGAGATTCAGTGTCCGAGTCTGGCTTCATCTCCATCCACCATGGTTTAAAACTGAGATGAACATGTCTCATCTCTTCACCTTCATATAAATCACACCTGTTAGGAATAAACATAAGTCTCAGACAAGATTGTTTTTTTATGGGGGATCAGATATACACAGAACACATTAGTGGATATGAAGAAGTTCCTGCACAGGTTCATCTCAGGTTACAGACTGCTGGTGGATCTGTACCTGTAATTCTACAATGTTTATACTGTTGTTGTTTTTCATTTTAATTTTCTAAAGATTTCATGATAAAATCCTTTGCATTTTCTTTGAGAGTTTTATTCATCTAAAAGTGAATTAAAGAAGAATCTGTGAGTTCTGTCTGTATATCTGGCAACCTTTCCCCCGAATAATCCCAGTCTACTCTTACTCATGGGTGGCATGGCGGTTTAGTGGTTCGCATCATGGAAAAAATGTTCTGGTTCGAAGGTGTTTCTGTGTGGAGTTTGCGTGTTCTCTCCGTGCTTGTGTGGGTTTCCTCTGGGCACTTCAGTTTCCTCCCACATACCAAAGACATGCACATTAGGTGAACTGGCCATTCTAAATTGCCCATATGTGTATGTGTGTGTGTGTGGGTGGGTGTGTTGGCCCTACAATGGACTGGCGCTCTGTTTAAAATATACTCCACCTTCACCCAGTGTTGGCCGAGATAGGCTCCAGCCTCCCGATATCCATAAGAACAATTAACAATTATGCACAGAAAAAAAACAAAGAAACAAAGAAAAAAAAAAAACCTCACTCTAAAATTAGATTTTCATGGCCTATTCATTTATAGCTACATATTTTTAATTATGACAGACACAGATGAGCTCCCAGCATAGGCAGGTGCAGACGTATGAAATGTCGTCTCTTTAAAGCCTTTACAGATTTGTTGTAATACTGTGCAGAAACATAATTAAAAAAGCTAATTAAAGTAGGATCTTTATGGTAATATTTACACATTTTAACGACGACACTGAAGCAGGTCAGGTGATCCATGCTCTGAAGCAGCTAATAGCTCTGAGACTTTATGTAACTAACAATGTCTGTTCCATAAAGGTGTTTACAAAAAACAAACAAAATAAAACTAAACAAGTTTTTTATACTTTATATTTACATATTTTTATCATGACACGAAGACAGGGAAGGTGAACTCCATGCTCTTCCTGTATTGCTTTGCAGGGAAGCTGGAGCTGACTCTGGGCAAAGGCAAGGTCCATCCTGGACAGCTAGGCTAAAAGTTTTGTCTTGCTAATGGCGTCTGTTTGGAAACAAAAGTAGAGTAATAAACTGAACATAAACTGTGCTCCATAAGGTTGTTTTAGTATCCGCTAGGTAGCCTTGTGCTCTCAGCCAGCTAAATGACGTGTGTTTAGTTTCTCGTGTTTCCCTCAAGGTGTTTTGGTGTAAATTATGGAAAACGCGAGAAATACAAAGTGAAACAAGATTCTGCTTATTTTTCTATTTTAATGCGTAATAATGATGACTCTCCCTGCACAAGTGCCCATAACGTGTCATATTCATTCAAGCATTATCCAATCGGTATATGATCCTGAGATAGTGGACCAATCAGATCACACAAGTCATATCAGTAGGATATACTAATGTCCATTATACCAAGAAAGCACACCAATTAGATCACACTATACCAAACATATGTGTGTGTGTGTGTGTGTGTGTGTGTGTGTGTGTCTGTCTCAACAAACAGAGGTGTTACAGTTTCATATTAAGCATTATATCCTGATCTAAAGTACCAATGCAATGATATGAATAAATGATAAAATGATAATAAAGCATAAAGAAAAATGTACTATCAAGGTAGAAATGACAAAACATAAAAAATAACAAGATCAAATCCCATAATTGTGCTTACTTTCCATTTAATCTATTATATTAGGCTGAATTGTTAAGATTTGAGAATTGTGCACCCAAAAAATGTGGTATTCCTGAAAATCCTGCGATGGTCCTGAGAACATCATTTATTCAGCCACTGCAGTTTTATATTTTTATGAACTGATAGTTTTATGACGGTTAGTATATATTATTAAGCAGGTACCCTTGTACAGAGCGACCCGGAAAAGTGCCTTGTAGTATCAGTCTAAAACACATCCTTATCCAGAGGACTTTGTGGAAACCTGTCCTTTTATCATTGGGTTAAAGAAAGTATAGAGCCAACACAAACCCATAAAGTAAAACAAATAAACCTAGTCATTCAATTACGACTAAAGAACTAGCACATAGCTGTAAGCCAAAAACAAATGCTTCAGCTTACAGGAGATTTAGTGCAGGATAATTAACAACATTATACAGTAAAATAACTGGAAACTGAAACAAGCTTGCCTCTGTACGCCACTGCAGTGGATTTTAAATAAAGCCACAAAAAGCAGACAGAAGTCTACATAAAGTCTTCATTCAAGGGGTTTAAGAAAAATATAGCATTTACCATTTTACCAGTATTTTTCACACTGTACCTCCATTTTCACAGGATGAGAAATAATTTACAAACTTACAAATATAACCATAATCTTTAATACTGTGCACTGTTTAACCATCTGAACTCTGAAACCCAAAAACATCTCCCGACCTTTACAGTCGTCACCTTCAGCTGCTGCTTGTTTGAGGGTCCTTGAGTCCTCAATATATGAAAAGCATGCTCAGCTGAGTTGATTCACTCATTTAAGAATGTTCAGACAAAGTACATATCTATGCCATTCAAAACACGCTATTACAACCTTCTTAGTGGAAAAAAAACAACCATAAAAAAAAGAAAAAACAAAACAAAAAAAAACGTAATTCTTGCATGGGCCCCCACTGTACTGTAGAGAGTGGAGCGAAACTGAAGTTAAGGCAATAGACCTGCAAATGTGTTCTGCATTAAATGTATATGACATACAGTGGGCCTTGAAAGTTTGTGAACTTAAGAATTTTATACATTTTTGAATAAATATGACCTAAAAATCCTAAAAGTAGATAAAGAGAACCCAGTTAAATAACTGAAACACAAATATTTTACTTGGTAATTTATTTACTGAGGAAAATAATCCAATATTACATATCTGTGAGTGGCAAAAGTATGTGAAACCTTTGATTTCAGTATCTGGTGTGACCCCCCTTTTAGGCAATAACTGCTGATTTTAGCCCATTCCTCTGTACAGAACAGCGTCAACTCTGAGATGTTGCCTGGTTTCCTTGCATGAACTGCTCGCTTCAGGTCCTTACACAAGATCTCAATTTGATTACAGTCAGGACTTTGACTTGACCATTCCAAACCATTAACTTTATTCTTCTTTAACCATTCTTTGGCAGAACAACTTGTGTGCTTAAGACCATTGTCTTGCTGTATGACACACTTTCTCTTGAGATTCAATTCATGGACTGATGTCCTCCCATTTTCCTTTCATATTTGCTGTTATAATTCAGAATTCATTGTTCTATCAATTATGGCAGTCCGTCCTGACCCAGATGCAGCAAAACAAGCCTAAACCATGATAGAGCTACAACCATGTTTCACAGATGGGATCAGGTTCTTGTGCTGGAATTCAGTGTTTTCCTTTCTCCAAACATAATACTTCTCATTAAAACCCAAAAGTTCTGTTTTGGTCTCATCTGTCCACAAGACTTTTTCCACTAGCCTTCTGGTTTGTCCATGTGATCTTTAACAAACTGCAGACAAGCTGCAATGTTCTTTTTGGAAAGCAGTGGTACTACATTGTTGTTCGGTGTTCACCTGATGGTGGACTCATGGACATTACCATTAGCCAATGCGAGAGGGGCCTTCAGTTGCTTAGAAATAACCCTGGGGTCCTTTGTCAATACACTTGAGTGTGTGATACACATCCACAAACATGTGTTGACACTTCGATAGATCAGTGCCCACTCACACTTGATTATCATCCCATTGATTGAAAACACCTGACTTCCACCTTTAAATTACCTGCTAACCCTAGATGCTCACATAGAGAAAGATTCCCTCCAAAACAAACTTTTGCTACTCACAGATCTGTAATATTGGACTGTTTTCCTTAGTAAATAAATGACCAAGTCTCAATTATTTCACTGTTCTCTTTATCCACTAAGGACTTGTGTGAAAATCTAATGATGTTTTAGGTCATGGTGCGAAAGGTGTCGCAAATTTGTATTTTTTTTTACTTTTGCATATCATGAATGATCTTCAGACCACATGGAATAGTTCAGCGAGTGAAGAAATTAAAAAAATATGTGAACACAAAACCTGAAAGGTTAAATGCTATAATCAAAGTAAAGGGTGTCCACACTAAATATTGACTCTTTTTCTCAGAAAAGAGACCGTTATTTTTCTTATTATGATATATTGTTGTTTGTTTACTTATTCGCATCAATATGATCCGATATTACATGAAATAAATACTTAAATAGTACCAGGTTTGTGATTTATCTTCATTTTGTTAAGTGTATAATCATCACTGCATCACAATATTTTTTCATTTCTTTACTCGCTGAACCATTCCATATGGTCTGAAGTTCATTCATGCTGTGCAAAAGTCACAAAAATACATTTTTTAGATTTTTCTGAAAATTTGGTATTTTCAGTGTTTTTGTGTATTATTCATACTTTTACCTCAATATACTTGCTAGAATTACTTTTTTGGTTCTCATTGTCCAAAATAGTGTTGTTCAATAAATTTACACCAAAAATTACAGAGAAGTAATTTTTTACTTCTTTTTATTAGGAGCCCTTTTACACAAAAGTGGTGGTGTATAATCTTCACTGCGCACTACTGTGTAGCAGGTATGGCTAGTTTTAGTTCACAAGACTTTATCTGATATGTTAGTTTAATATGTGTATACTGCTATTGTTGCTGTTATCTTGCCTCATTGAAACTAACAGGTCTATATCTTATTCTCATGATTTTGCACTCTTCCCACTTTTTTACAGATTCGTAGATGCAAGTAAAAACCACCTGATAATGAAAATATACATATTGTCAGTGTAACAGGAGAATCTGGAAGGCTTTCCTTTCATTTCCTTTAAAAGTACTTAGTTGTTGACAGATAATCTTGTATGCTTTGGATCACTTTCATTTCCTTTTCCATACTGTTTTTTTCCTTCATCTAAGTTTTATCTCTCCAACAGGTCTTCCAGAACTGGGCAGGCTTTCTAAAAGTCAGATCTGACCTTTCAGTTCCTGAGTGTTACCTGTGCTTTGCATCTTGAGAGATCTTCTGGATCTTGCGAAGTGATTTTTTTTATGTGGTTGTCCAGGTTTTTCGTGTTCTGAAGTCTTTGTCTCTTTTTTAAATAATGTACCAAATTGTTAACTTTGTCACTTGCATTGGTACATATTTGAAGAGTATACTGAGAGTTCCCATGCACAGCTGCCAACTACAAATTCAACATTCAAACTCAACTCCAGGCCTTTTAAATCTCCTTAATTTGTAATGATAATGCTACTCAGTTAATTGTCCCTTTACTTTTGAATCTGTCAAAATGGAGGAGCCATGAAAAAATGTATGTAATTCCTAAAAACAATGAATAAAAATTGTTCTATCATTTAATTTTCTGTAATGATTTATCCTTAATTAGTGTTGAGGGGAGGATGAAGACCATCGCAAGGCCAACACACACACATTTTATATATATATATATATAGACACACACACACACATATACAATTCATGTTTACATTAATGCCTAGGGCCAATTTGGAAAGGACAATTAGTCTAATGTGCATGTCTTTGAAATGTGGGAGGAAACCAGAGCACCTTTTATTTCTGGTCATTATATCTTCCATTTCTGTTTTTCAGCCTTTCCCCCAATTTTTTAACATTCTCTGTGCGTTTATTATTTTGGACTTCTGTGGCCACCACTAAATGCAAATGAGTTGTGTCAGGAAGGGGCTCACATGAGCTCGTGGAAAGTCAGCAGTTACATAAGTTTTGCAAATCTCAATATGCTAAAACAAATAAGCAAAAATAAGTAAAATATTTGGAGCGTCTGAGTTAGACTCAGAGAGGAGACCCACTGAACTAAGCAACTACAGTATATCAGGCAGAAACTGGAAAAAGACCCCCCCCCCCCCCCCCCCCCAAAAAAAAGGAACAAAAAGAAACTTCAAATAATTACTAATACTAAAACTAATTTATTCACAGCTCATTAACTATTGCCTCCCTATCATGTGACCACCACCAACCTGGGAGGGTTTTAAGTAAGTACATGCCCCCTCTGTGCCACGTGATATTGATCTGCTTGCACGGGGCAGCTTGTCACACTTGGAGGAAAAGCACTATCACCCTTTTTGTATGAATGAGCTCACAGATGCCCATGACTGGCTGAGGATCGCTGTAAGTGACAGGAAGGTGAGTGTATGCCATCCTTCGCTCCCATGAGAGCTCGGCCAGTTAGCTCCCAGGGACACCCGCCATGATATCAACCTGAAGATAATTTTTACTTTTTTTTTTTTTACATTTCTTTTACAAACAATAATTAAAAAATATGAAGACAAAGTCTGGTGTACAGCTCCTCTATTTCCCCCAGGCCATAAGATCTGCCTCAAGTTTTCTTCTGCCTCAAAAAAACTGAGAGAACCCTGACGCAAATTGAAAGTAACCAGTACCAGAAACAAAACAAGTGCGTCATTTATGTCAGACACTCATATTTTACTTTGAGTAAACTGACTTTTCCGCTAGGTTAACTGAAAACTAATCAGTGTAAATCTCAGACTTCACCTTCAACACCCCCACACTGCACAACACATTCAGCCTTTATTATTCTAACTATGTTTATCATTAAAGGCTTAGGAAAAAAAAAAAAAACTGACGTCATGGGGACTTTCATATTTTCCAGTGTGTCAGTGTGTAATGAGTATGTGCTCAGTAGCTAACTGAACGGTGGTTACACTTACAGATAGTGGTCGCTACAGAATATGGTGGTCTCGGCATTCAAGCGATCAGATCTCCTCTTGGCAGGGGTGGAGTTTTCTGGGTCTTCCACATCAATCACTTCTGACAACTCCTCCTGATTGGCACACAAAAGCAAATTTGTCATGTAATTTTTCAAAACAAACAAATAAATAAATAAATGCAATTATTTCCTGCCGCATGCATGGAGTGCAAGCTTCGAGGAGTGGAACCTGTGATGTATCTTTGAATTTTTATCTTTTGTTCGTCTGGTCTGAGCATAAAACTCTCATGAACCTGAAACTCACTACCCTTCTTATATTAATAAGTTTCATAATGTCTTCAGTTCAGATTTTATTAGCATTCTTTAACAGTGAACTATATTACAGTGACACGTTATGGATGTAACCAGCATGTTGATTATTAACAAAAGTGTCAGAAAAATGTCATTTAAAGTAGAGAAGTGGTATTTATTTTTCTGTACTAAAGACATGAGCATCGGGTTAATAGGAGGAACTTGGAGTTGAACACAATGTCCTGACTTTCTGAAAACTCACATCACTCATTCGCTGATCCGCTTAATTCTACTGGGGTCGCAAAAAGGCTGAGCCTATCTCAGCCAACTCTGGGTGAAGGCAGGGTACACCTTGAACAGCTGGCCAGACCATCACAGGGCCAACATACATACACACACACAAGCTTTCACATTCACACCTAGGGGCAATTTGGAACAGCCAATTAGCTTAATGGGCGTGTCTTTGGAATGCAGGATGAAATCCAAGCACGGGGGCAACATGCCACACAGTAACACCCTCGCCAAGCCTGGAAATCGAACCCAGGACCTTCTTGCTGTGAGGCAGACATGCTAACCACTACACCATCGGCCCGCCCAAGACTTTCTGAAGTGTTTTTTTGTTTTTGCGCACTTGAACGCTACAGTTTGTGTTTTTTATTTGTGTTTGTTCTTTATACCTGAAGTCGAGAGAATACCCCAGTCCTGAGGTTTCCGAAGCCGTATTTCTGCAGCTTGTTCAGCTCTTCCTCTGTTGACTCGATGTATGGCTGCTGTTCTACCTGCCAATCAAAATCCTCTTCTTCATCCTTCTCTTCCTGACATGCCTCGCTCCTGCTGCATGCTCCTTCAAAGTGGGAGAGGAATAAAAAAGTGAAACAGAAACCAGTAACAAAGACAAGACAGTAGATGGGTTGGAGTGACAGAAAGAGGAAGTTTGGGACATGCGTTACATTCTAACCTACCAATCTCCTCCACCAGAGGTTGTGCACATCTGGAACCTTTCGGGGCCAAGAGACTGGTCAGCATGCTAAGTCCCTCAAACTGCTGTCCTGTTGTCTCCTTAGGGACTCGCATTGTGAAGAGTCCTGATATAAACACACAACATTCTCTCTTAAATATACTGAAGATTTTTATTCTACATGCAAAATATCTGGTTGGCACGTACACTTCACAGCAAGGTGGTCATGGATTTGAGACCTGGGCATTTCGGTTTGGAGTTTGCATGTTCTCCTCATGCTTGTGTGGGTTTCCTCTGGGTACTCAGGTTTCCTCCTGCAGCCACATGCACATTAGGCTCACTGGCTGTTCCAAATTGCCCTTACGTGTAAGTGTGTATGAACAGTTATGTGTGTGTTGCCCCTGTGTTGGACTAGCAAGCTGTTTAGGGTGTACCCTGGCTTCACCCAGTGTCGGCTGAGATAGGCTGCAGCCTCCCTGTGACCCTAATATGGCTTGGGGAATTCAACATATACTAACACTGGTGTATTCCTAAGATCTTATTCATACACTCAGCATCAATGAAAACTTAACACTTACAATGCCACACTAGTTTTAGATTTGAGTTCAGTATTCATATTTAATACTCATACCTGGGTAGTTATTGAGCAAAACAAGGGGAATCTGAGTGGTTGTTTTGCCATTGACCTCCTGTCACACCTGACTGCACTTCAATTGTAATTAAGCCAGGCTGTTTTTCATTGTCCTGGACGCCATTATGCCTCGACCGACATCGAGCACGGAGTCTGTTGGAGGGTGGAATATCGATTTGACAGGTGGCCTGTAGAATGGGTTCTCACCCAGTGAGCCCCTAGAACAACCTGAGACGACGTGTTTCTTGATGTGTGCCTGTGCCGGAATAGGTGGGAACTGGTGGATGCTTTGCACCAGGAATGGGCTATCATACACGGTCATTACTTAGACGTTGTGAAGCTAATGGCACTTATATTGACAAGATATTGAAATGGCATGAATTTGAGCACATGCTAATGTTAAATTTCAATAAAATTATGACATTTTGGAATTCTTGTCACATTTTGGCAAAACTCAGAGAATATCTCTAATAACCGAATATAAAAGTTCAAGTACCTCCTTAAAAATATCCTACCACACAGAAAAAAATTAAAAAAGTGTTAACTTCCATGACCTCACATGACCTTCCTTATGTTAGCACACACACCAAAGAGAATAAACATTTGGAGATTAATCAGTACCTCTTAACTGCTCATTGTCCTCATGACAAATTCCTTCGTTTCTTTTGTCCAGTGTTCAAAGTGATTGTCTTGTGTATTGTACATGTCTGATAGCATCATGTGACTCGAAAGGAAATTTCCTGCTGGCGCTGGATAACTTCATTGGTCTACTTCATAACAGGCTCATGAGATGGACTCTGTAACCTTGTCCTTAGTTCAATTATGGTCAAATACATCCAGCACTTTTAACATTAAACAGCCCCAAGGCAAAGCTGCTTTAAAGAAACTCTGTGTCTAGATCTTAAATCTAATCTGAGGTGTTCTATAACAGATTATTACTGAATTACTCCATGCATATGTACTGGAGTGGGCATGGCAGAAAAAAACACAACACTGAAAATCAAGGCGCAGTAATAGTGCTTAATTAGAACTGCCAACAGATATGATCTTTAAAAAGCCCATCAGCATCATACCGTCAGAGGAGATACTCAGTTAATAAGAATGATAAAGACGGGGATCAGTATAGAGAGAGACTGGGGGCTATGAGACCAGTTAAAGCTGCGGTGACGATGTGAAAGTGATGATGAAATGATGTAGTTTGTTTGATTCCATGATGAAATCACAGTGGGAATTTTTATTTTATATTTATATTTATAAATGTGCAAACTATTTTTCAAGGAGGAGTTCACAAAAATCAGATTCCACAGTCATATTCAAACAGCACTGCCACAGTACTGCTTCATTTCCTGTCTGTCAGACCGCGACCAGAACTGTAGTGCAGTGGCTCACAGGCATGAATGTCTTTGGGTGTCATTACTTCCCATTAGCAAAGACACATACCAAATTTTTGGGCAATGATTGTAAGAGATACTGACATCAATTTCCAGCTTCCTTCATAGCACATTTTCGGACATTATCCATCTGTACTGTAAAGAGTCATCCTTTCAGTTCGCAGCATCTGAGCAGGAGATATAGTTTCATTTTTCAATACTTTTGTTCAGTATTGAGTAGAAGCACCCTTTCAAGCTTATACAGCCAACAAGTTTTTCACACTTGGATTTGGGCCACTCTGCCATAAAGCCCCGATTGGTGGAGGGCTGCAGTGATGGTTAACTTTCTAGAACTTTTTCCAATCTCCCCATTGAATCTCCAAAGCTCAGTCATAGTGATCTAATAGTGATAGAGCCAGCTCTAGGAAGAGTTCTACCGTGTTTCCCCGATAATAAGAAACTGTCTTAGGTTTTTTTTTTGGCTCAAAAAACACCAAAGGGCTTATTTTCGGGGTAGGTTTTATTTTAATTAAAATTAACAGCAGTTTCAATAAACAGGTAAGTGATTCCTCCACAACTGCTTTCTTGTACTCAGCGGTGTAGCTCTTCCTT
>JAOUQZ010000016.1:6331155-6343722 GCA_028564935.1 Neosilurus hyrtlii | reverse complement strand
TGATGATGATGATGATGATGATGATGATGATGTGCTGGGTGTTTAAGTGTAGATAGTGATGATGATGATGATGATGATGATGATGATGATGATGTGCTGGGTGTTTAAGTGTAGATAGTGATGATGATGATGATGATGATGATGATGATGTGCTGGGTGTTTAAGTGTAGATGGGGTGTGTTCTCGGTGGAGTGTGGATGAGAGGGGAGATCAGGGTAGTGGCGGAGGTTCCTCTTTAGTTTTCGCTCTACGCCGTTCTGTGTCACCGGCTTCTTTCCACTTGTGACGTCACACACGCCATATTGATTTTTTTTTCCGCGTTCCCCTCAACAACAGCCATTAGCACGTCGCTTCGTGGTGGAGTCACACGCTTGGAAACATGGAAATTGACACTCTTCTCGAGGCTCTGAAAGGTTGTGGTTGGGTGTTTGCTTTATTTATTAGTCCGGATTAAGGCCGCTGAGGAAGACCGACCGGCGGAGTGAGAGCCAGTGCTGGCGGCAGTACAGAGACGCTGTTGCGGTTAGCCACCGCTAACAACCCTTCACGTTAGCATGAAGTGTTAGCACACTCGCTGGGGTTCGCCGAGTGCTTCCGCGGGCTGGGATTTCACTTGTCGGGTTGTCGTGAGTTAAATAGCGAGTTTGTGTAGATAAATCGTGTAATCCCTCTGAGTTTTCGCCTTGTGGGTTTACTCAACGCGCGGTGTTAGCGGTTAGCTGCTAATTGGTAGCTATTCCGGTTTGTACTGTAGACGGGAGTTAGCTTGCTAGCTGCGTAGTAGATCCTCTAAGCAATACTGATTAAAATGCCTCAGTAACAGGCGTTGTTTTTTATTTGTTTTGATTGTTTTGAGTTTGTCCGACTCGTATTATTTCATTAGTACTTTATCAGAGCCGAGACGTTTCTACTTTTTTTTTTTTAATAGAATTTTAAATCCTTGAATCTTGTGATTAGTGACTAAACTTTGCCTCTGAAAGGAAATTCTGTAATCTGTCAGTGTTTAGTGTTGATTGAATAGCTGGAGAAGTTTTTTTTTCATCGTGTTTTATAGTTTATTTCTAGGCTGAGACAGAAGAATGTGGAAGTTCAACGCTGTCCTGTGTTTCTCTCTGTTGTCCTCAGATTTTGAGAAGAAAGGGAAGAAGGAGGTGTCTCCTGTGTTGGACCAGTTTCTGTGCCATGTTGCGAAGACTGGAGAGACCATGTAAGTGTCGGGCGGTGGTGGTTTAGAGGTTAAAGCGAGTTAAAGTTTACAGGTTAATCCGAAGGTCATTGTTTCAATCCCCACTCAGCAGTGTTGGGCCCTTGAGCGAGGCCCTTAACCCTCAGTTGTATGAAGATGATAGTTGTAGGTCGCTCTGGATAAGAGCGTCAGCCAAACGCTGTGTGAACGGGATTAAGGCCTGCTTAACTGCTCAGTATCTTTCAGGTTTTATCTCGAAGTCTGATTGGACTTTTCTTCTTCTCGTTCATCTTAAAATGTTTTAGAACAGAGTTTAAACTGTGGCTATCTGTGCTGGGAATACGAACCCCTTTGTTTATATTAATGTCAACAGATTCTGAATTAAAGTTGTGATTTTAACAAGTCTCAAACATGACCATATTTAATTCTATTTTAAAGATCCATTTAATCTAAACAAGTATATAGGATGAGGATCATTTTCTTGCAGTTGAATGTACTGGTGAACGATAGACACGGGTCTGGCAGGTTAAATTTGCTTGAATATGGTGAACGTTGGCAGTCAGCCGCTGGTTTCTGATGTATCACATGCAAATTTGCAGGGGTTGAAGGACACGATATTAACGATATATTGCATTGAGACATCAGAGAAACTTTTTATGCTTCTAAAATTGTACTCTGTATACATTATCTACATAAAGTTATGATTTAAAGCATACCGTTATTCTTGGTTATTCTCAAATTCCAGCCAGGTGTCCCACCGTGACACTAGATACCCCTCTTATATAAGCACATTCAAAATTACAACTGGTGAATGAAATCTCATTGCCAGGTTTCGAAAATTTGTGTATTTACAAGACTTTTATGATAGAGATTAAAGCTGTATTTACACAGGAAGCAACAAGGACCATGTGAAGTCAGTGGTTGCCAGGGAAATGAGCAACAAGAGGTGACATTTTCTCAAGCGGTGTGAAGTGGGCGGATGTGGAATTTACCTGAGACTGAACTTTCACTTGAGCGATAACCAATCAGAGCTTAAAGATACCATTGATTGACAGATGCTGTCAAAAATGAAGTTCCCCAAACTCTTTTCCTATTTGCTTCCATAGACTGCGTTAAATAGGCGATTCCGTGTGCAGTTCAGATGTTTGTCCTGTCAGGGTCTTTCAGGGGCCTTGTCTGGTTTCTTTTTTTTATAGTGTACATGTAGAATGGGTGTTTGTGAGGCTGTTGTGTTTCTCTGCAGGGTCTCGTGGTCGCAGTTTAAAAACTACTTTCTGTTCAAACTGGAGAAGGTGATGGAGGATTTTCAAGCTTCAGCACCAGAGCAGAGAGGACCTGCAAATCCGAACGTGGAATCGGTTCCATTTGAGGAGATGAAGGAGAGAATATTGAAGATCGTGAACGGGTACAACGGGTGAGTATGTGTATCCGGGTGAGACACATCACAATTTTTTTAAAAGCACAAAGTTTTTCCCTCCGATTTTAAAAAAAAATCCTAATGAAGTTAGGTGTTACATCTGAATAAAATAAAACTTGGCACATCTGCACATGATACTATATTAGATTGACACATGTCACACAGGTGTCTGCTCCTTTACATGAGCGATTGGTGTGTGTGTGTTTGTGAGCTGATCTGGTGGGCTTTCTTCTGGCCTCTTCCACATCAAAAAGTCGATGTAGAACGCTTAAAGGACATCTGGCTTGAGCATAGGGTTCATACTAGAATTGATTCTTGATTCAAGCTGATATTTGATTCATAACCATTACAAACAAAGGGAGCCAATTTCACAAGTAACTACATTCTTCTATAAGCTGGAACATCTCTTCTATAAGAAATTATATTACTAGACAGCTGGTTTTGTAGATGTACTGATCCGCTTTGCTCGTTCAGAGTTGGTAGGGAGTTTAGTGAAACTGCTCCTCCGGTTCTTTTAGCTCCAGGTGATGGCGTAAGATGTGGACTCGGGGATTTGAAGTGTTCCCGAAATACTTGACTTTTATTTTGCCCACCGATTTTTTTCAAGCTCCTTCTTACCCGGAAAATGTAAAATCCAAAGTGCACCCAAACATTTGCCTTCAGCGAAGACGGTGCTGGCTGTAGGCTGAAAGCTAGTTCTGAAGCCACCACTCACTGTAACAGTTCACGACAGAGGCCGTGTCTGGACAAACGGTACGCGCTGTGAATAAAGTTGGAAATGTTTGAAAAAAAGTGTTCTTAAAGATCGATTCTTGAAAATTTGGATCAATTCAGAATGCTAATAAATATGAATCGCAATTCAGGCGTGAATCGATTTTTTTTTTTTTTTTCTTTTTTTTTCGCACCCCTAGTTCATACCAGTGTGTAAGTCTGCAGTTTCTCTCCATTTTACATTTGTGACTTTTCCCATAATGCACCGCTTATGATGCTGTCTTGTTGGGCAAACAGAATGCATCCAGGATTGATTGTACTCGGATTTTAATATTTACAAATTCGTCAAGATCTATGATAAACCCTTGTGGTTTGACAAGCTGTTCGGATCCTGAGGAAGCAAAGTTTTTTGGTATTCCTAAAATAATAAAACACTGCAGAAAGAGACGCTGACAACAGACCAGAAATAATACAAAGGCAGTTTAAAGTGTGTTCTGATTGTTTCATAAGTGGTAAATATGTTCTCCTTGTCTATAAATTTGCTTTGGGTTTACATTCATAATTTTAGAATGTAGGTCTTCGCAAAACTAAACAGATAAACATTTTCACATGCAATACCAACAGGTGGTTTAGAACTAGGGGTGTGTGTATTTAAATAAGGAGGCAGATAAGGACATCAGTATTTAGCAATAAATTTAAATCATGCACAGAGTAATTTATACAGTTTTATCTGACATGTTTCAGTGTAAACAAGTGCTGCTCTAAACACGAACGATACAATGTGCACTTTAGTTCACATCTGAAAAAAGTGTACAGGTACTTGGTTCCACTGTAAAGTTCCCTATTCTCTAGTGAATATCTGATGTTTTTTATCTTCTGTACTCAGTTCATTCTGGATGAATATTAAGGTTTCCTGGTGAAACCACCCCAGCTCATGGGCTTAGTATCTCTTATTCACCTGTTCTACATCATTGTTTTAGTTTTATATCTGTTTAAAGTAACAATGAGATGGTGTGACTGGAGAAACAATCTTGTGTATATGTGTTAACTCGATGGCGTAGCAGCGATTGGTAGAAAGTGTAAAAGTCTGAAGTGTTAAGAAACAGAAGAAGGGATACGATTTTAAGAGAAATAAAAAGATGTTATTAGGGATGTGTAGGGGGTTGTAGAGAAAATTTTTAGATTCCTCCCTAATTTAATTTTACTATGTAAAGTTCCATTGTGACAGTGTCAACTGTAAAAAGCGCTTTACAAATAAAACTGACTTGAATTGAAGTATTAATATCGTGGTGGCCGGTGCAGGGGTTATTAACACTCGCGTACAGGAGGAAACAAATGGGTTCTGAAAGACATTGTGGTTCCGATTCCATTTTATTTTTAAGAGATACCACTGTATTTCATCTTTATTTACCTGGAACTGAATGGACTGATTTAAGTTAATTCATTTGGAATTTAGCAGGACAATCTATTAAATTGTACTCGCAAAAGAACGTGCCCTTGGCTAGTTTGCTGGCCAGCTAGCTTCTATACTGTTATCATTGACTAGGTGTGATGTACTGAAAAACAAGCTCATTACACCCCTGCATGTACATGTGTGCTGTTGTCACTGAACCATCTATTTATCACCCATGGCCATAAACTCAGACTGGGAATGATTTACTTTACCCAGAAAAACCCTTCTATTGTTGATAACAGCATGGTGCGTGTCCTGTACAAATCCCCTGCGGAAATGACATACCCTTGCAATGTCTTGTGAGCTTTCAGTTCAGCCAGCGTGAACGCACCTTGTGTGTAAACATGGTAGTTTATCTTTTCAGTATATGTCACGCCTGACCTCACTGTCATGCCTGCAGTAAATTCACTCTTTCCATTGCATGCAGACCTTTTCCACCACTTACCTTCACTTTATCTAAATACTGGGGTTTTGTGATCCTATCGGAGCCGTCTCTATAAAGTACCTTCCATATCCATTGACATGATTGACTGCTTCGCTCTGATTGCTCTACCAGACAGCAATGCACGCATGGACTGATGGGTAATCAAGCAGTTGATGGGAAAGGGTCTTGTGTTTTACTGGGTGTTTGCTTACAATTTGCATTTCAGCTCTATTCCTGAACAAGTACTACTTTCTTGTTTTGTTTTTTTTTTTGTTTGTTTTTTTTTACTTTAGGTTTCTCTCTCTCTCTCTCTCTCTCTTTTTTTTTTTTAATAATATATATTTTTAACCTCCCTACAGCTTGTATTGTTAGATCAACCATGTCAAGTGGTAAAGAAATCATAAAGAGCTTCCCACCCTGAATTTAAGCCTTCATATACTAGCTATGTCAGTATTCCTGTTCACATTCAACCCCTTTCCTTTAATGATCATTAAATTTCAGGGGCAAAAGGAGTTTTTGTGAAAGGCAGTTTTTGTATTGTCTTAGCCCTGTAGAGGTGCACTGTGTACTGAAAATATCTACGTGTGGTTGGGAGATGAGAGCAGGTCGGCCAGACGTTCAGGTCTAGATCAAGTTTGCAATTTTATTAGTTTGCTAATAACCTGTCAAATATTAGATAAATATTTAAAAGAAGGCTGTTCCCTAACACGACGTCATAGCAGATTGATGTGGTATTTAAAGACTTTTTGTAAATACCTTATTAGAGGAATATTATAAAATGTGACATGCACCAGTCAGCCATAAGAATCTGTATATACTATATAACCAGTAATGAAATATATGCTCTACTTTTCTTTCCCAGTATTCCATTCACTATCCAGCGTTTGTGCGAGCTCCTCACAGATCCCAAGAGGAACTACACAGGAACAGAGAAATTTCTCCGAGGGGTTGAGAAGGTAAGAATGGATTGTACTCATTCATTCAAATGAGTTTGATGGTATATTCGTTCATTATGGCTTTGACCCCAATAAACACATTCCTCATCTTTAATCTTTAATCTGGCTATCATGTGTTATTGTTTAGAAGCATTTCATGGTTTAAATACATGTTTATAACAGAGTGCAGTCTATTCCCACCTGACTCCTACAAAGAGGCGAAAATTTTGTGAGATCTAATATGGTGTATAATTCGTTTTAATTTCCACCTATATTTGCTGATGTTTCCTTGTTTTAAATTTGCTAACAGTCACTTTATGGTGAGGCATTATGGGTACTCAGATTGTGTCGGAAGTTTTGTAAATGGATCATTACATTTATTCAGTGTTTCCCAGATAAATACTCGTACTGCTTATGTAGTACTAAGCTAAAACTAGTATGGTATAATCCACAGGGTGTCTGATACTCAATAGGCATTTAACGGGGCAGTGACCATTTAACGGGGCAGTGATCTACTGCAATCGTAGTTTGTACCACAGCGCACAGTAACGGTTGGGTTGTAGATACTTGACCATTTATGGAAGTATTCAGATTCGACCTTGAACGTTGTCTTGACTTTGGTAAGTGGCCCTTTAAAAAAAAAAATACAGTGAATAGCATTAGGTCAGTAATAATCACCATAATGTCCTTAATGAAATATATTAAATAAATAGCCGATAACTTGAATGGAGCACGCAGCATGTTATTTTCAACATGACCATGACCTCATGGTGCACTTTTTTTCCTCCCCTGTTTAGTCATCACCAGCTAATGTGCATCTCTCGTCAAACGGTCACCAGCATGTGAGAACACCCTGCTTCCTCAAGCTTTTTTTAACTGCTGCTCATGCATATTCACACATTTCAGAGGAAATACCATGAGACGTAGACGCCCACGATCGCCTAGGCGACAGGGTAGTGAGCATATCCCATCCCTCCCCTGAGAGCTCGGCCAATTAGCTACGGGTGGCTGTGTGCATCATTCTGGATTTGAACTCCTGATCACCAGGATGATGATGGTGCACACTGTCGCTGCGCCACTCGGGAGCTCAATTCATGGAGCACTTCAGTCGAATCAGCATGTTGTTTTGTAATGGCTCTTAATTTTTAATTGATTTTTAAAGGACATTAACATTTAGTCCTTCCATTTTCTTGTCAGTAACAGAAACTAATAGACTATTTTTATTTCTAGAAATCGCATACTTAAATTTTTAAATAAAATTCATCTTCGTTATGTAATTTTTTAAAAGAATTACTTAAACTTGTGGAACAGATTTAAATTGGTAGTAGTAGGGTAGATTCCTGTGCAATCCAGAATTACATTCAAGAGACCGTTTTTGTGCTGGCAGGTAATGTTAACCTTTTCACCTGCTGTCCATCACAACTATTTTTCAGTCCTGTGGGCCTGTCAATGCGACGTCATGTCCAGTCCCAACACGTTAACCCAGTGATTCCGTTTCCCACATGAACCATGGCTGAAGTTAACGTTACCAGGTCACTGGGGATGGATTAAGGTTTCAACTTTAGGTTTTCCCTACATTACCTTTTCACACCTTTGCAGTATAATGGAAATAAATAAATGTTTTTTAGTGTCGGAGACTGCAGTACTAAAGGAATCGCTGTACTTCTGCACTGGATATAAAAGGTTTACACACCTTTGGCGAAATTCTAGGTTTTTGTGAAAAGCCCAGGAAAAGTCACATCAGAATTTACTTTTTATCTTTTAATATGATCTATAACTTTTTTACATTTCAGCTGAAAAACAAGCAGTCTTTTAGTGAAGCCGTCCGTTTGTTGGTTTGGAGCTATTCTTTGAGTCGCTGTCAAGCTAAAACCCAGTTCCAGGGGAAGAGAAGTGGCACCAAAGCATGATGCCACCACGGTTCACTGTGGGTATGGCGTCCTCTTTGGGTCAAACATACCTTTGGAATTATGGTCAAAGCATTCAATCTGGTTGTCATAGGAACACAAAACACCCCGCATGCTTTCTGCAGACTTGATGTAGACTTTAGCCAGGCCTTGGTCACATGATACACAACTAGTTCTTGCAAGAAGTTCTGAGCACTGCCAAATATCCAGTTATTAGAGGGTGTGCACACTTATTCTATTACAGTAGTTTAGTTTTTGTTCTGTTCACTTTGCTCTTGCCACTGAATTGTACAGATTACAGGTCAAACTTAAATTCATTCACTAATGATTCCTCACAAAATTCTGTCATTTGAAACATTTTAAACCCCTAAATAGATGTTTTTTCTTAGACAGCCTAACAATTTCAACAGTGACATCTGAAGTGACTATAGAAGCTATAGCGTATTTGAACCAGAGCATTAATATGAGTCTGTAATTAAAGTTACAGACAACACTACAGGCAGAGCTGTGATTAAATTTAATCAGCATGTTTTGACGAATCAGACATCGGAATTCAGCCATGTTGTTTATTTGGTATATTTGCTCACTGATGATTTTTATATCCACATTTTTGTGAACTGTGTGAACCATGAACCACATGACTTTAGTGCCGCTCACCCCAAAACACAATGTTTTCCTTCCTAACCTTAAAGAGAACATAAATGATATTCGAGCCCATCTTGTCAGAAAGCTTATAGAGCCTAAAGAGCCTGTACCTTCACACACTAAGCAGAGAGGTCCGTCATTTTTGAAGTTTATTTTTAACACTAGCTATAATTTTTCCAATAATATATAGATTTAGTCACTGGCTATAAGTTGAGCTCCTGATAGATATCTGTAATCGGTGTACCAGACTGTTGTTGTATGCACTTCAGCCCTGGAGAAGGGAAAGAAAGAAAGAAATATGTCTCCCGTATGTTTCATTACTAGGGTCTGGGGTGATAGGACAGGTTAACTCGTTTTCTTTTCACTGCCATTCACACGCTGTTTTCCGCCTTCATTATATTATTTGGGAGTTAATGACTGTTCACGTTGATATTTGGTTGATTTTGCTTGGGCTGTCTTGTTTGTTTATTTATTTATTATTTTGAAGGTTGCTTTATTTATTACTATACATAACACCCAGTTGTCATCAAGTCAGTAACGGACAGAGGACAACCATCGAAGTCATGTTCCATGCCTATGGGGCTCGCTCAGGGGCTCAGCTCTTATTTGAAGTGTCCGTATGTTATCTACATTTAAAGAGTGCTGGAATATGACTAGCATGGTACTCAGCTATCTGTACACTTTGTTTTCCCAGAATGTCATGGTGGTCAGTTGCGTGTATCCAAACTCTGAGTAAGTAATATAATTTCTACTGACTTATTTCATAGTTTCTGCTCATATACAGCACTGAATGATGCTCATTGATGCCAATTTGTGTTGTTCTTAGGAAAAATGGATGTAGTGGTGTTAACAGGATGAATGGAGTCATGTTTCCAGGTACCACATCCATATTCACAGAGAGGTAAGTTCTAATTATGCTGTGCTTCATACTGTGCTAAGTGCTGTTATACCTGTTTGCTGATTTCACTCTTTCTGATATTGTGTTCCTCAGGAAAGTAAATGGGCCTGGAACACCCCGGCCAATGAACAGACTGAAAATTTCCTCGTCTAGTTCATTGGCCACTAACGGTCTGCTGGAGAGCACAGAAAACAAAGACTCGAACTCATCATCAGGCCACAGCAAACCTGTTGGGTATACCTCCCTGTCTCTGTTTTTTTTGTTGTCCATATGTCTGAATATTTCATTCTTTGAAACTGGCATTGATGTTCAGCTTGTTTAGCTACAGATTAAATATCCGTTGTGTAGTTTATGTATATTGGGATTAAAGCTAAATGTTAAGAGAGGTTCTGTGATTTATTATTTTTCACTTTTATATTTAGACCTGTGTGTGTGTGTTTCAGTGACGTGTCTGCGTCAGGCCTTGGGTCACCCTTAAATAACTGCATGAAGAGCAAGCATGCAGAAGAGGAAGACAACCCTGAGGAGGAGGAACAGGAGGTGAAGAGACTCAAGTTCAGTGAGGATGATGAGGAGGAAGACGCTGAAGTTGAATCAGATGACAAGACCGTTCAGTCGGAGATAGTGTCTGATGTGTCTGGAGATGCAGAGTCGTCGTCATCCATGACAAAGGAGAAACATCTAGGGCATGAGGAAGAACAAGAGGATGCCAGTTCAACAGCAACTTGTGAGGACCAAGGTACCCCCCACCCTCTGGAAATCTTCCAGCCTAAATGTGTTTGTCGTAAAATAGATAATTTGGGATCTGAATGTTGTATACCAGTTAACGTACAGGTGCATCATGAACACGTCTGTCCTGCTTTAACGCCATTATTAAAAGGAATTTCATTGGACAGGCAGATTAAACAAGTCCTTTCTTTTTTTTGCACTGTATAAGTATTAAACATTACGTGCATGAAGGACTGCTCATGGGTGGGTGCAATCTGAACCAGTATCAGCTCAACTGTCTGAGCCGTTATAATGAATGCTATCTTAAGTAATCCTATATTACGTTTGTAAATTTTGCTAAATGATTAGAATAATTGTTTTCTTTTGTAGAGCCAACCAGTACGCAGTCTGACTGTGCAGAGAGGGAAGCTCCTTCCGGCTCCGCTCAGGAACCCAGTGACATGGACCAATCAGAGCAAACGGCTCCTGCTTCCAGCCCTGACAGGCAGGACGTGGGAGAGGAGTCTAGTGAGCCAGACAGTAGCAGCAGCAGCAGCAGCAGTAATGAGCTTGCTGCTGGCCCTGCTGCCTCTTCTGACTCCACCCTCAATGGTGCAGATTCACCCACAGAGGGCAGTGTGGAATTAGGGGATCTAGACTTAGAAAACACAGACGAGCCAATGGAGCAGGATTAAGGAGCCCCCCAAACACAGACTTTGTAGCATAAACAACAACCAGCGTGTGGAGATTTGAGAACACACTAACAGTAATAGGATGGGCTCTTGAACTGGGGTTACCTTCTGGTCGAGTGTCACCTACTTTTTCCAGCTTTCTTACCTGTTATGGGTGGATACACTATGCTGGTGTACATATGTGATTTTGTTGTTTATTTCCTTTTTAATTTTGTATTGAAAGTTTTAAACTGGAAGGTTCTTTTCATTCTCTTTCTATTCCACCCCACTCACAGTTGGGTCTTCAGAGGCGTTCCCCTGTCTGTTATAGTACAGCGGAGGGATGACGCTCTCTCCCTTTGGTTGATCTCTTCTGTACAGGTTGTTGTGTGGGGGTTCTAGAGGTTTTTTTCCCTGTTACACAGATTATCTCCTGAACAGTACAGTTTCTCCTTGCTTATGCAATTTCTACGAAGACCCTTCACTTATTAGAGGTTGAATCAAGGGCCATAATTATAGGTTCATGTCCAGTCCCCCCCCCCACACACACACACAATTTTGTTTGTCGATTAAGGTTTGTGTTGAATGTCTGTATATGGACCCATGCAGAAAGCGTGATATGAATAGTTTCGTCTAGTCTACAGATTTGGTCCCTTTGTTTTCCTTTTTTAAACTCTTACTGTTACACCACAAACTAACAAACAGAAGAGTTTTGTATAAAAGGTACATATTCCTCATGGAAAAGATTTCAAGTGAAGGGCCTTCTTTTTCCTTTTCTTTTTAAAACATTTCACTTATGGCTTAATTTTTTTTTTTGTTTGTTTTGGTTTTTTTTTTTGTTTTTGTTTTTTTTTTTAGAAGCCAGTCCGAGCATTAGTCAGATAAGCTCAAACTGTGTATTTGTGAAAGTGAGAGACGGGTGTGTGAGGCGCTCTTGTCTGTACCATGCTGTCTCACTCACCAGTTACAACTGACTGCCTCTACTGCACCTGTACTGTTTTGATATTTAGAATTTTTAAATTTCTGTAGTTTTGTAGAACGTTGTGTTCACTGCTGTTTGTGGATCCATATTATTAGGATGTTTGTGTGTACTGAATGCGTGTGCTTTCAATGCAGTATTCAGGTGAAGCAATAAATGTTCTGATTTTAAATGTGCAAATGAGAATTTTTTTTTTTTTTCTCTCCCTTTACCTACAAATTTTTACTTTTTAATATACATGGAACATATATATGCCGTCTTTGCCGCACAGTGCACACACAGAGTACACAACATGAACTATCAAGATTTAGTCAAGATCATTTTGCATTAATTTACATTGTCCTTTAAAATTGCAGACACTGAACGGTCATGATTCGATCCTGAATTGGTGAGGGTGTTTCTGTGGAATTCGCGTGTTCTCCCATGGGTTTCCTCTAGGTATTGTGGTTTCCTCCTACAGGTGAAAAAACATGCACATTAGGCTAATTGGCTACTCTAAATTGCCCAGTTTGTGTGTGTGTGTGTGTGTGTGATGGTCTAGTGATCTGTTCAGTCACTGCTTAGTGATTCCTCGAATACTGAGGACTACTGCAGGGGGCAGAGCTTTCTCTAACAAAGCCCCACAATTATGGA
>JAOUQZ010000016.1:6287512-6297954 GCA_028564935.1 Neosilurus hyrtlii | reverse complement strand
GGCCTGACTCTTTATGTAATGGTACTTAATTACTTGCTTAACCTTTCTCATAAGACAGTAAAATATTACATAATTAAATTATTAAGTATCTATAAAAGTATACCACTTTGCTTATAATCATGCCTATGGAGCAGTCCACATCATAGTTTGTAACAAAAAGTTTTGTAATGTTTTAGGACTAGTGATATGGCGGCCGGCCTGGGTTGGCTGGCTTCACTTCTGAGCGCACTGACAAACTCTTCTTCTGGTTCTACTCTGTAGCCACCAGGCTTGTTTACTTTAAAATTAGCACTGTTTTGAGAGAAAGGACTGTAACTAACATGGCCAGCAAACTTGCATCATAATGTACAGTTGAACAGCACATTTCTGCTGAATGTTATAAAAAACCTATTGTTAATCTTCTGAAATATCTGAATTATCTCCAGAAGATAATGGACACAACAGTAACCTCAAGTATGATTGTATGTCTTATATGTATGGCAAATATAAAATCTTGCAGAAATCCTGCTGAGTCATTCATCAGAAATGTGCTGGTGGGGACAACTGGTTGAAATTTGATTGAATGACTCAAGCGTGAAAAAAAATGACCTGTAGTTTGAGGTTAACCATTTCCCTTAGGTCCCAGTACAGAGGGTAAATACTTCATACAGCTGAAGGTTAAATTACTGATTCCTAAATATATACAGTCACGTGAAAAAATAAGTACAACCTGTGGAAATCACTGATTATTTATTTATTTTACATATTTGAACAAGTAAATACTCAAATATGTAAACCCCGAATCAGGCACAGATCCAGTGATCTACTTTTGCATCAAATGATCTCCTGTTAGGCTGAATTTGCTGGAGTGGCTGGTCCTGAACAAATTAGCCTTTTTTATTACATCCACGCCATTTGTAGATTTTTTTTTTAGTTTAATTATTTATTTCAAATAATTTAGGAAACTTCTAAAACCCTGTTCCAGATTCAAAGGCATCCACAACCTCTTTAGAAGACATTATGGAGCTCTAAAGATCTTGGCATGAAGACACAAAGCAAAGAGAACACCAGACCCCAGATGTCAGCATTAAATAATCAACGGCAACTAATCTGGAACAAACTATTCTAATTTTATAGGCTTGATAATACAATGAATGTAAGGTTGTGATTACTCTCGCATACAACTAAACCGTTTTGTGTTTATTTAAATTATGAAAATGAATAATATATAGATTTAGGCTCTGGCTAAAAACCGATCTCTGGATAGATATTTCTGATGATATCTTTATTGATATCTCTATTGATAGGTGTCTGAGGATAGGTATGAGCATAGCTCCTTTAAAGATTGAATCAACTTCAGCCCTAAAGAAAACAAACAAACAAATAAATCTCCTCTTCAATTTCCCGAATACAAACTGGAGTGAAAGAAGGAAAGGTTAACACTGCGTTTTCTTTTCACCATCTTTCACTCACTGGCTTCCGTCTTCATTTGTATCACCTGTCTTTTTAGTTTAATTATCCGCCTAACGAATTCATGTTCCGTGCTCCCGTTCATGTTTGGTGTTTTGCTCAACGGAAGTCTTTTGCTGGTGTATGAGCTTTCATTTTTGGTGCTTCTCTTTTGTTATGAATACTTCTGTCTTTTATTGCTGACTGCAATGGTGCCAATCAGCAATACATAACAACCGATCAGCATCAACCCAGGCACAGACACTGGACTTCCACTGAAGTCATGTTCCATGCCTATGGGGCTCTGCTATAAAATTTCCAAAAAGTGTCATTTGTAGGTGCACTTTACCGTAGGTGAAACGTAAAGAAGGTGAAATGTATGCTGATTCACATATGCTTCGAAAATCAAAATACCTTTTGATACCTTTTTTGCCACTGAATGCATGTACTTCATTTATTAAAAAGGCAGGTTCCCAGTAATGCTTTATCTCCATAAATGCATAAAGCTGCCTAAAGAAATGTGCAAAATAAATATCCTCCACAAGAAACACCGGGATAAAAAAAAAACAAACAAAACAAGACAAAAAAACCCCGTCATGAATTATTTTTTAATTAGGACGTTGAAAAGAAGTTAATAAAAACTGAGAAAAATGCCGATGTGTTAGCCATTTAAATATTGTACCACAAAGGCCATGGTATCCAACTTAACATTCCATACATGCCATTTCATTTTCACACGTTCACAGAGCATGCCAAGGATATCAGTGGGGTGTGAATTCTTTCCTTTGCTGGATGGTCGAGTTTATCACTTGAGGAAATATTATTTCAGACAGGGAGACTAATATGGCCTCCACCCTGGATGTCCTAACACCTCAATAGTCAGGAAGCTGGCTCATCAGTGTACAGTTCTCATACCTGGCTCTCTCAGATGAGCTGGGATAATGGCCAATATGAGACCCTGTGGTTTTCAGTGCCAGAGGTGGGATTTCCTGCGGCTGAAACCAGATGTTTCCATATGATCTGTACCAGGTTTAGGGTTCTATGTCTCCGGGGTTTCCTATGTGTGTGAGGGTCATAAACTCCAAAAAAACCATCAAGCCCACAATTCTGGCTGTTCTGAATCTCTTCTGTTTAACATCTCTCTGTCAACTCAAGGTCAGATGATGTTACCACTGGTTGCTAAAACCAATGAATACAGCTTTCATTATTGAAATACAGTATATCTAAAAGAACAAAGGACTTGTTTTATTAAAGAAATAGACACACATGGGTAGTTTTTTGCTCAGGTGGAAATAATGAGACTAATGAAGACAAATGAGTATTGTATTTCCAAAAATGTAAACCTCATATAAACATGTGCAATCGTACAAACGGCATCTTAATTTGTTTTCTCCATAATTTTCTACCACTTCAGTCATTTCCTGTTATAACTCTCCCTATCATACGACTGCATTAAACCAGGCAGGGTGAAGGCTAGCATGTGCCTTCTCTATTATTTGCCAGCCATAACATAAATTTTGACTAATTTGTTGCTAATGCTATATCACAAGGCATCTGACCACACTCAGAGGAATGCACCGCGGTATACACAAACTTGGTTCTGCACACAATTGGCTAGTGTCACTGTAACTGTCAGAGGGGAGGGTAACACCATCCCTCTCACCCAGACAACACAGTCTTTTAGCTCTCTAGACGCCCCCAGGGATGCCTATTGCATTGTTGACATCAAAATGTACAATAACTGGCAAGCAATTTACTGCTGCACCTCTCATAAGCAAGGGCATTTCATCTCACTATACCTCGTTCTAGACCATCACACGAGCATAACAGCAGAAGAAGCTTCAAACCAAAGTGCAAAAATTTTAAGCACCACAGTAGATGTCTTATTCATGTATAAGCAGTCATTCTCTCGCTGTATGATGACTGCACACTGGATACAGAAACAGAGAAAAGGTCTCCCAGTGAAAATAATGTTGAATTACTCTGTGACAAAGGAAAACATTCTCACTGCTGGTGAGAGGATTTATCATCAGGAAGACCACCACTGCTTTATCCCCACTTTAATTAAAGCAGCATAGGCAGTGACCCCCTGTCTGGACGTTTGTTCTGATATGCCATCCATATTCATGGCTGGGTTTTTTTTTTAAACCGCACACTGATGCCCTACAGTTGGCAATGCTGTTATTTTAACTGCCACCACAGAGGGATCAGGAGCCAGATGCATGCTCCTAAAAATACATCTAAATCTCAGTCTCAGTTTTAGCATTAACTAGCAGGGTACTCAGAGAGTAAGGTCCACCAGGCACAAATGTATTAATATATCTTGCTATAGTTGTAATGAAATGTCTCCCTCTAGTGGCCATCGGATGAAGATTTTGCTCCATGTTAAAGATAGGGATTTTTATTCTGGATTTTTTAATGATCCCATGGACGGAACACTTCCGAAATTTAAAAAAAGAATTAAACCCAAATTTGATAAAAGCTTGCTTACATCATTTATGTCTATTCACAGCAATTTATTATGTTCATTAAATGTACTGGGATATACACAATGTGATGTATATGAGCAGATGCCTGTGTGATGTATGTAAATGTAATGTAGTATATTATGTGTAAATGAACTGAGCCTTATTTTATTTAGAAGTTCACTAGTTTATATCTGATTTGCTAGTTTAATATTTCTATACTGTATCAATTTTTCACTCTCTCGAGGGTAAAACAACAAACAGGCTAATGCAATCTATCCAAGAGATTTTAGCAACTTCATAACTTCGTAAGTGCAAGAAATGCAAGTAAAAATTACCTGATTTCTTTTCATTTCATTTTAACGGGTTGTTTCCACACCCAGGCCCCACCCCTCCAACAAATTCAGTGAAAATCGTTTGAGTAGATTTTGCGTAATCCTGCTAACAGACAGACAAACAAAGGGATGATGGTGAATACATATCTGGTAACTAAGGCAACACTGATAACATAATGCCACTCAAATGCATCATGATTATGTCAAGGGTTCGGATCATTCTAGAGAATATCAATGAATCAATAGGTTTTGTTTCTTAAATTTCAAAAGGTATGTGTCCATTAACAGTTTTAACAATTAAACATTTATAAGTATATCACTGGCTACATTTATAAACTCAAAGTGCATGAGAATAAAAGTGCCCAACGATGTGGCTAAAGCTTTACAAGGGAATTTATCTTCCTGCATTTAATACACTCTGTGGAGATCAGAGTTCAGGCTCAAGTTAATAGAGCCATGCCCTTAACATTTTAGCCAAACACTAAAGGAAATGCCATGCTATCCATCTCTCTGAGCTACAGCAAGATCAAGCAACGAAGAGAGGAGACAAACATCATGAATAGACACTGGTCCAGGTAACAACACGATCAGAGTGGATATGAAATCAGACAGACCCTACATGTTGACCAAAGACAGAGTGATTAATCCTAATCTTCTAATACCGTATGGTTTTAGATGGGATGGTCATATTTTAAATAATCTTTTAAGTTAGTTTTATTTCCAATAATAACAAAGTAAACTTGATCACGTTAACGATCTCCACTCACTCTGGCTTAAACTTCAATGTTCCCACACCAGAGATACAGAATGTGGCTTTGAAAACATTAAAAACATTCTGGCTGCAAGCATGCATTCATCAGGAAAAAACACCCATAAGTTTTGAATAACATGTTATCTTCACCTATCACTGCCTGTCCTGTGTGGGGGGTATTGCCAGAGCCCCACCGCAGACACAGAGCAGACGAAGAGGACGGAAGCAACGTAGCTGGCTGAAAATGGTGATGACATTTATTGTTATATTAAAAACAAACACGTGTGTAAACATTATGGGCAATATCAGGGTCAATGCAAATGAAAAAAGGTCATACTCATACATCATACAACAGCATACTTACTGCATTAGTCCTAATTTCAAGTAACTTTTTTTTCCAGCACAAAGTACTTTGGTTAGTGATTATTCTTTAAAAATATATCTGACAGCACAGATTAGATATCCTTTGGGATTTTGTATTTTTGCCTAAAATGTACAATACAGTTTTAAATCACAGAAAATGAATAAACGCCAATAAAAAGCTGTCAGGCATTGAGATCTTAGTGAGGAGGATAAACGTAATTAATTTAAACGTAAATAAATTGGCTGTGATGAGAGGTGGGACTTGGCCCAATCAAATGTATTCTCTTACTGGCTTTGCTATGTCTTTAGTCTTGGCACATTTCCAGGGAACACCGAAACAACCCTGCTGGTTAAAGCAGAACGTCTATAATAAGGGTATTAAAACCGGGTCCCAACCTTTGCCATGATAAGCCCTCCTTTAACCCCACTCTAGACAACTACAGAGAAGCCTAATAAAATCCTATTTACAGTTCATTATCCAAATGTCACGACAGTCCACTAGCCAGCTAACATATGTGACTTGTCAACGCTAGCTATTAGGCGGGATATTAAACGTGTTCATATTTCATCTGTCAGCCTTAATGAGATAGAAATGGGGTCTCACACTGGGGGAAGAAGAGTGCTGGACACCTTTCTTTCTGTCAGGTCTGGGCAGGAGCCAGGGTTTCGGTGGATACAGCAGGTTTTTCAGGCAGAGTAAATATTTTGGCTGATGATATGCTGGTTACGACGAAATACAGATAAACACAGAGGAATATCAGGTGGGGTTTGATGGGCATATTATTCCTAGTCTTCTGAATCTCTCTCCATACAATAAGTTAGGCATCTACAGCGCAAAGGAAAAAAATAAGGCTTTTGACGACCAAATTAATTATTTGATCACTGCTCATGGTCAAATCTGGACTGGCCAAAAAATTACGACAATATTACTAAATATATTAGTACAAAGATATACAAAATATAGTAATATCACGATTATGAAATGGCTCACAGTGCTATAAAGAACAACTTGGTGAACCTCTGATACTTAAAATTCAGAGCCAGTTATTAATGATAATGATATCAATAATGACGGACAATAGATCAACCCTTTAAAAATTCTGACACTGCTGCTGACTATTTACCATGTTCTACCAGTATCAATGCAAACCAATTAGCACGTTAAATCAAACTGATTATCCATTTAATTAGCATGACAAAGCCCAATTATTCCCATCTCCAGTTCCCCATGTGTCACTGTGCTTACTGATACACAAAAGGGTGGCTTTTAAGTGCCAGACTTTAATCTTTTTAGAGGACAATGAGAAAAATACATTTGTACCTGCTACCTATTGAACTCTTCAATTTCCTGTACTTAACCCACAGGCTAATGAATAGCCAATATAATGATGAGCATGGCGGAGGGGGGTGGCTCAGTGGGTAAGGCTCTGGGTTAGTGATCCAAAGGTCAGGTGTTCAAGCCCCTGTATCACCAAGCTGCCACTGTTGGGCCCTTGAGCAAGGCCCTGTTTTGTTGTGTGTATTTTAATTTGTCTTGTGATTTAGACAGCCGTCCACATAAAGTTACTTCCCAAAGGCGAATTATTAATCAAACTGCTGTTAAGAAATTTTCTCAATTATTTAAACCAAATTGTTTTGATAGTTGCAGTGATGCTGATTCTATTGCCCAGACTTTTAACAGCCACTGCATGTCTGTATTAAATGAGGTTGCTCCTGTTAAGCTCAAAATATCATCTAAAAACCCTTGCCCTTGGATGAATGAGGACATTCTATCCTTTAGGAGAACTTGTAAGGTTGAGCATTTGTGGAAATTCACTAAACTTGAAGTCCACAGACTGAATTTGAAGGAGTTGATCTTGTCTTAATGAAATGATTAAACAGGCCATATCTGCTTCTTTTTCTAATCTTGTGAGTATGAATAAGAGCAATCCAAAAGTCTTGTTTGATACCACTCATAACATTGTATCACCTTCAGCTCTGCTGGTGCCTGTGCACACATCAGATGACTGTAACAGACTTTTAAACTATTTTGTAAAAAAGGTTGATGACATCAGGGCAAGTGTTAAACTACATATTGATAACATCCCAAGTGTTGGTTTTCCGTTGTGCTCTTGGTCCTCATTTTCTTCTGTGACTTTGGAGGATGTTAAGGGGTTACTAATTAAGATTAAGCCCTCTTCCTGCCCACTAGATGTTGTACCCACATCACTGTTTTTAAAAGTGTTTGATGTTCTTGGTCCACATATTGTCAAACTGATAAACATTTCTCTTTCAACCGGGTCAGTCCCAAGCCTTTTCAAACAACCAGCTTTGAGTCCTATTCTGAAAAAGCCCAATTTAGACCCATCTGACCCAAGCAATTATCGGCCAATATCAAAATTGCCTTTTATGGCTAAGGTTGTGGAAAAGGTAGTTGCAGGGCAGCTGACTACATTCCTGAAAAGTAATAATATTCTGGATAAGTTTCAGTCTGGGTTTCGCAGGATGCACTCCACTGAGACTGCCTTGTTAAGGGTCTCTAATGATAAATTGATGTCTGCAGACTCTGGTCAGTACAGTGTATTGGTTTTATTGGATTTGTCATCAGCTTTTGATACGGCTGACCACAAAATTCTGCTACATCGACTACAAAATGAAATAGGAAATTCCGGTACTGTTCTTAAGTGGATTGGGTCATATCTGAGCAACAGAACCCTTTCTATGTTTGTAAATAATATAATGTCTGAAGTCACTCCCCTGTTACATGGTGTTCCACAGGGCTCAGTCCTAGGTCCAATTTAATTTCTTTTGTACATCAGCCCTCTTGATGAAGTTATTAGTAGCTTTAAAAATCTGTTTTACCATTTGTATGCTGATGACATTCAATTGCACTGCTCTTTTAATGATTCAGAGTTATATAAGGTAGCCGACTTATTAAATTGTTTATTGTGCATCAAGGCTTGGCTGGCTAAAAACTGCCTTCAGTTAAAATCTAATAAGACTGAAACTCTGATTATTGCTCCCGAACAGAAAGTTCCATTGATTCAACAACACCTTGGTTCTCTGGTCTTCTTTTCCCAGCCGAGTCTCAGAAACCTCTGTGTTCTGTTCGACCAGTCTATGTCTCTGGACAACCATTCTAAACTTTTGGTTAAAAATTGCTTTTTTCATTTGAGAAATATTTCTTAATCAAGTGCAATTCTACCCAAATCTGACCTAGAGATGATTATCCATGCTTTTATTTCTTTTCGTTTAGATTATTGTAGCTCTCTTTTTACTTGTTTTAACAAATCTGTAGTCACTCGTCTCCAGTTGGTCCAGAACGCTGCAGCAAGACTTTTAACAGGAACCAAAAGAAGGGCACACATCACACCGGTTTTATCCTCTTTACATTGGCTACCTGTCAAATTCAGAATTGATTTTAAAATTTTAGTCTTGACTTTTAGAGCTTTTAATGGACAGGCCCCTAAATACATCTCCGAAATGTTGATTCCTTATACCTCGGGCCGCAACCTCCGGTCCTCGGGAAGACCTGTCCTTTCAAGCAGTAGCCCCTAGATTATGGAACGCCCTGCCTGTCTCTCCGTGTGGCCGACTCTGTTGATTCTTGTTTGATTGCTGTTGACACTGTTATTTAGACAATCTTTTAGTTGAATGTACTATTAATTGTTATGAGCTGTTTGTTTTTTGTATTTATCTATGACTATTTTTACTCGCACTTTGTGATTTTTATCTGTGAAAGGTGCTATATAAATAGTTTACTTACTTACTTACTTACTTACCGTGTGCCCCCTCTGCTGGACATATGCATGAACTGCAGTATAACAGACACAGCTACAACTTAAAGCCCAGATAAGACAGTATAGCCTTTTTCAGACCTTTATTTTTCATTTCAGACACTAGTGAAGCACCAAAGTATGATTCCGAAGCTGCCCATTCCCCATATTCCCCAAAACGCTGATTTTGAACATGTGCACTGAACGACCAATGAGCAGTACGGCAGACTGAAGGATTCTGAAAGACATCCACCAATCAGCTTATAGATTAAAACCAGCATCCTAATATTGTCAGATTCCTTCTTGAGACCAGGCCCCTTTCTTCCATTGCTCCCTGGTCCAGTTCTAGTCCTCACATGCCCTCTTGTAGGTGTTTCCATTAGTGGATAGGGGTCAATATGGGCACTCTGACTGGTCCGCAGCCCCATACACAGCCATCTACAATACACTAAGTTCTGACACCTTTCCATAATATCCAGCATGCTAACAAGAGCTCATGCACAGCAGTGAGCCTTAAAGGGATTTTTTTCCCAAGACCTTTATTGGATGCCTGTGGTCTCCGGGCCCTCAGACGACACCGCATCTCTCATCGGCATGATTGTGTCAATGACATGGAATACTTCCAGAAACCACCGTGCCATCTGCAGATGCCGACTAAAGCTCTTATCATGCATAAAGGAAGTTATATTTGAACATGGTCCAGAAGAGCCGTCGTATCCTGTGGGCCAAGACTCATTTGAAATGGACTGTTTCAAACTGGGAAAGTGTTCTATGATCAGACAAGTCCAAATCTGACATTCTTGCTGGTAATCACAGACACTGTGTCCTCCGGGATAAAAAGGACGGAGACCTTCCAGCATGTTATTAGTGTTCTAGTTAAAAAGCCAGCATCTCTGATGGTATGGGGTGCATGAGTGCTTACAGTATGGTAGCTTGCATGTTTTGGAAGGAGCTAGGAATGCTAAATGGTATATAAAGGTTTTAGAGCAACATATGCTCCCCTCCAGACGACGTCTATTTCAGCAAAGGTCTTGTGTATTTCAGCAAGAAAAAACAACATACTGCAGCTATTACAACAGCATGGCTTCCTCAGAAAAGAGTCCGGTGCTGAAGTCGCATGCCTGCAGTCCTGATCTTTCACCTATAGAGAACATTTGGCGCATCATTCGTTCATTTTTTGAACCGCTTAATCCTAATTAGGGTTGCGGGGGAGCTGGTGCCCATCTCAGCCGACTCTGGGCGAGGGCGGGTTACACCCTGGACAGCTTGCCAGGCCATCGCAGGGCCAACAGTCACTCAACCATTCACACTCACACTCACACCTAGGGGTGATTTGGAACAGCCA
>JAOUQZ010000016.1:6252832-6266726 GCA_028564935.1 Neosilurus hyrtlii | reverse complement strand
ACACACACACACACACACACACACACACACACACACACACACACACACACACACACACACACACACACACACTGTACCATCTCTCGGACACTATGCCTTTTTTTAACTCATTGTTATCTGCCATGGCTGTAGATAAGTTTTTCTCTTTAAGTCATTTATTTATTTATTTTTAAAAGAGCTCAGCAGACCCACCTGTGCTTGTTGAGGTTCAGACACCATATAAAAAAAACTGAACAGGAATGAAGAATGAGCTAAATCCCAATGTGAGTGCTAACCCTGGCTTTACATGCTCAGCTGTGCTTATATTTGTACAACTGTGTTCAGATCCCTCTGGCTCGCTCACACTTCGCTCTTTCTTCCCCAATTTTACCCCAGCTTCCCTCCACCACAGGCGGACCCAACTGCCATAAACACAATTAGCTCAAGTGAAACCTCATAAGTGCCATTTTTACGCTTGGTGTGGATCACAGTGCTGATCTGCAGAACGCTAGCTAATCTCACAATGTTTAGTTAAGCGCTCCTAATTGCAATCATTTATATTTAGGGCAAAATATTTAAAAAACAGTCTGGGTTGATGGTTCTAATTGGCATCACTGATGTAAGAAACAACTTGCTATATGAAGTGTACAGGGAGTGGAAAGAAAGAATCAGCAGTGGCGGTCACAGGACCGTTTGTGTGGTCTGGGCGAGGTGCACCGAGGTTTGGAAATGAAACAAAATGGAATGGGAGGTTTTACGCAGTGTTCCTGGACACATGGGCTGCGCTGTTCTGGCCCCAATAAACATGCCAATAGGCACTTCTAAATCCAGAGCATAAATATAATAGGCTACGGTCTCACTGGTGCAGTGAAAGATCTTTTCTCAGTACATGATACCAATATTGTTCTTCCTGAATGATATACAACCTACTGAAAAAGAGAGCAATATACAACTTACAAATTGATACAATATATCACAAATAAATAAAAACCCAACATGGATGACTTCCAGAGTAGGAAAAACGCTTGAGACGGTGATACATTATAGTCTTTTAAGCATCTGTAGCAAATCATCCCGATAAGCATTTGGAGAGAGTTGACATTCTCCACCTTTCTCTCTCCTCTTCTTTAGTGTGTGTGGGTTTGGGTTTTCTTTCCCCTCCTTCCCCTGTCACCCTTTCTGTGTCACACATTTCTAGACAAGCGTGTCTTCCCAGGTTCTGTCTGTTAACCGGGCCCAGTGAGCATGTGTGTGTGAGACGGAGCACATGGTGGGCAGAAGACGACCCCCTTCCTAAAGGTAAGTGCTTTTTACAAAACCCAGACTGAACAAACATCCACCGCTGATGTTCTTATTTTCACTACACTGATATTTTAGCATCATTAATGTACACAATAAAACCTCCCACATTTCAAAGCTAAATTAAAAAAACTATTTAAAAGATAATTAAATTATCACTTTCACACATGCAACTTCATTCAGTACTGTTTTAATTCATCATGAGCATCCTCCATGACTCGATGGGTCGTGTCGGGTGGAACAGCGGCGATCTCCTGCTCAATAGAAACCTTAAGGGCTTCAAGAGTTTGGGGTGGATGAGTATACACTCGTGATTTGAAGTAGCACCCCAGAAAAAAATCACAAGGGGCAAGGTCAGGGGAACGGGCCGCCAGTCCGACACCACAACACAACGAGATTACCCGATCCGGAAACATCTCCCTCAGTACTTCCCATGATATTCGAGCTGTGTGTGCTGTAGCTCCATCTTACTGAACCCACACCTCCACTTCAGCATTGAGGGGTTCAACAGACCTCAGCATTCTGTTTTAGCATGCTAATCAATACACTGCTGCACTGTTGGTGTGAGCCATTCTGTCAAAATTTAATACTGCAATCTATTTGCAAAGTTTATCCTGATTGCACACAATAGGTGCTTTCAGATTAAAAACTTCCTGGGACTTACTGAGAGGAACCTGCCCCTCCCTCAGAGGAACTTGCCTGAGAACTACACACCTTCAAAGGCTTTTTTCTGTTTACATTCGCCCAGCCAGTAGGAACGCTGGAGTGATGTAATCCGGCAGAAGACTGGTTTAACACATGGATATAGTGACTTGTTTGTTTTTATATGAACGTATCAAAGTTCTCGAGCTGCTCTGAGTTCTAAGAACCATTGCTTGGGGATCCAGCTGGGCGAGTGTGTGTGTGTGTGTGTGTGTGTGTGTGTGTGTGTGTGTGTGTGTGTGTGTGTGTGTGTGTGTGGGCGTGCGCGTGTGTGTGTGCATGCGTTCGTGCGTGCATTTAGTAACAATTTTATCTTAGGATCTCGATGGGTCTGGAACCTATCCTAGGAGCACTTGCAACCCGGATGGGCGGATAGACCATCATAAGGCAGCATGCATTCACACTCACACTCTCAGACAGTGGCAAACATGCTAACATGCTTTTAACAGGTTGACAGGAAACCAGAGAACCTGGAGACACCGACACAGAACAGGTATAACGTGCAAACTACACACAACCAGTAACCTGAGACTCGAACCAAATGCACTGAAACGGTGAGGCAGCAACGTTACCCACTGCAGTGTACCACCATGGAGAATGCACATCTACAGACTTACTCAAGATATGTAGATAACCTCTCAAAGTAATGGGAAAGTGCAGCGCATAACATTAAGGGCTACCAGGAAACAAACAGCCCTTGATCAAAACCTGTACATTAGCACTGTGTGTGTGTGTGTGTGTGTGTGTGTGTGGGTGTGGGTGTGTGTTCTGACTCACACCTAAATCACTATCGATAAAATTAAAATCTGGCAAATGAACATCTGATATACAGCTGTTATGACTACATGTGTATGTTCATTACACAGATTCATCCACATTTAAGTTTACATTTACACTTGAGCTTACAACAGGTGGGGAAAAAATAGATGCTTTTTAAATAAGGTGGGTTGAGGAAAAGAAGATAAACATGACTCATGATTGGGATCACCAGCTTATTTTGACTGACAGTAGTATTACAGTAGGGTGGAGTGTGTGTTCCGTTCTACTCACACACACACACACACACACACACACACACACACACACACACACACACACACACACACACACCCACACACAGTCTCATTTCCATAACTTGTGGGGACAATACATAGACCTGCATTAATTTCCTGGAGAAATTTCCCTAAACACTAGAAGTTTCCCTAACACTAAACATAACCACTACTTGCCTTACTATAACCATACCCCAACCTTACCCTAATCTTAAAACCATCATAACCTTAAAATGTAATGATTTACGTCATGGATCCCCATAAGGAAGCCAAGTCCCCATAATGTGACTGTGTAAACAGATTTATGTCCCCACACTGTGATGAATAGCTAGACCACACACACACAAAACAAATTAAACTTACATTCCAATCAAGGAGCACTCGAGAACACCCAGTTAGCCTAATGTGCATGTCTTTGGACTGTGGGAGGACACTAGAGCACCCAAAAGAAACCGCTGCAAGCATGACGAGAGCATGCAATCCCCAAACAGAAATGCCCTTACTGAACCCAGAACCTTCTTACTGTGAGGCGGACGTGCTAACCACTGAGCCACCATGCCGCGAAACACAATATATTTCAAAAATTCATTCATTCCCTGAACCTCTTACTCATACTAGGGTCGCAGGGAGGCTGGATCCTATCTCAGCCGACACTGGGTGAAGGTGAGGTCCACCCCGAACAGCTCGCCTGTCCACTTCAGGGCAACACAGAGACGAAACCCATGCAAGCACAGGGTGAACTTGAACCCAGGACCATCTTGCTGTGAGGAGGACGTGCTACCCGCTACGCCACCGTGCCGCCCTGTGACCACGTCAGGCAAATAGAAATACAAATGAATAAACACGGCTGTGAAAACATTCCGTCTGCTCTGTGCAGATGTTTGTATCGCTAGCATTCCTGCTAAGAAAAGCCATGCTTTGATCATGTTGTTGATTACATGCTATAGTAAAAGCCTGTGCGATGTAAGGCCGAGAAAATCAATCTGTAAGTCGTTAGAATTTTAAGCTGCAAAGGTACTTATTAAATTAATTCATGAATACTCCATCAATCAAAGCGAACACTGAGTGATGAACAGAGAGGGTTGAGTTTGTCGGAGCCTGTAATTGATACTTGCGGAACAGCTTAATCCTCTTAAGGTCACGTGAAGGTTGAAGCCTATCGCAGCCGACACTGGGCGAAGGCGACGTACACCCTGACCAGCTGGGCCATTGCAGGGCAAGACACTGTCACAGCCCGGCTCAAGAACTGTAACGAAGTCGGCCTCTACAAAACACACATATTTATTATAATAAAGATTAATAAACTCAACACAAGTAAAGAAAAATGCAGTTAGCACTGAGATCAGGCGGAAACAGGAATCATCCCCAGCAAACACCAGATGCCAGAATAAAGGTTCTTTTATCACGCTGAGGCTGGAGCACTGGGTGAAGGGAGGGCACACCCTGAACAGCTCTCCAGACCATTGCAGGGTCACCACACACACACACAACCGTGGGGCAACTTGGAACAGCAAGTTAGCCTAATGTGCATGTCTTTGGACTGTGGGAGGAAACTGGAGTACCCAGCGGAAACCCACGCAAGCTCAGGGAGAACATGTAAACTCCACACAGAAATGCCCTTGACAAGCTGGGACTCGAACCCGGTACCTTCTTGCTTTGAGACGGACATGCCAGCCACTCCACCACTGTGCCGCCAAACACAATATATTTCAAGTATACTTGTTTTTTTCCCATCAGATAAGAAAAGGAATTGTTGCATTGTTTATTGTACAGGAAATTATAGGAATGTACTAAAGAACTAACACATGCCCAACGACTACGATCAAAAGACATGGAATGTGTGGAAAAAATGAAACGCATGGCTATGTGGATATGAACGCATGTCTGTTGACCTGAGGTTCGAGCGGATCGAACCCTTTCATGTAGAAAACACTGGATGAGCACTCATTAAGTGGATAATTACTAATCCAGAAGCACTTTGGAGAAGTGCAGATTGCATGTCTGCGCTTAACTTTGCTCATTACATTTCCGTTAGCAGGAAGGCTAATGGTGTGCTTCTCAGATCAGCCTCTTTTCACAAGTGATCTCTGGAGCCCGGAGACATCTCAGCAGGGAGTGTTCCTGTTAAAAAATAGAAAAAAAAAATCAGGTGACTCTATATGCTTGAGTGAACAGACAAGTCTTCAGGTACCATGGACACATTAAAGAGTAACATTCATCCCAGTAGATTTGAAAAGCCATGAAAAGAAGAAAAGCATTAGGTTGCCTCCACGTGGGAAACACGAACAAAAAAAAACATCATAGGGGTTTCACAGGAAAATAGTGCCAAGGTAGATTATTCAATTCAGACACTTATGAACGAAGTGGTTTAAACACTGATACCGGCACTCAAGGCTAAAAAACCAGTACTGGACAGTATATGTATACTGTATAAGGTGAAAGTTGGTAAACGTAAAATGACGCCAATGCGAAGTCATAGATTAAAGAAAAAATCCACCATGAATCAGATTTACACTTCTGGGCAAAAAAACTGAGCCAACATTGATATTACATATTTGTAGGTATAGCGGCAAAAGTATGTAACAGCTAAGAACACATCATTACCAGTTAATGGTGACGGTTTGTCTGAACACCAGCTAAAATATATCAAATAATTCGTTTTATAGCTAATAAACGCCCTAGCCCACACCGCCAAGGCCACTATAGTTTGGCTGGAAAAAAACGGCATCAAGCTTCAGTTCTGGCCGGAACAGAGTCCAGATTTGAACCCAGTAGAGAACATCTGGGCATACAACCAAGATAAATTACTTGGACAAAAGTTTAATAACACCACTGAACTTTAGGAGGCTGTCAAGTACGAGTTGACGAATTTGGACGTTTCCAGATGCAAGAAACTTTCAGCGAGTTGAACCAAGCGACTTGAATGTTTGCGAAAATCTAAAGGGAAAGCAATTCCATACTGAATACCGGTACTTATTCAATATATTTATATGTTATAGTTATTAAATACTAAAATTTTGGAAAATACAGACGTGGCTCATTTTTTCCCCCAGGAGTGCATAATTAACATGGGGCGGCATGGTGGCGTAGTGATTAGCATGTCCGTCTCACAGCACGAAGGTACTAGGTTCAAGTCCCATGTTTGGCAAGGGCGTTTCTATCTGGGGTTTGCATGCAAGTGTGGGATTCCTGTGGGTACTCTGGTTTCCTTTGGCTGTTCCAAATTGCCCCTACGTGTGAATGGTTTTGTATGTGTGTGTTTGCCGTGCATTGGTCTGGTGAGCTGTTCAGGGTGCACCCTGCCTTTGGACAGTGTTGGCAGAGTTAAGCGCCAGCCTCCCGGTGGCCCAAGTAGGATTAAATGGCTTAGCAAATGAATGAGAGTGAGTGAGTTTTTACATTACCCACAATGCTGTTTGACAGCAAACACTTAAGTTTGTCCAGCTCGAAGTTTCATCAGCTTCCTTAAATTTTATGCAGCCTATATGCTAATTATTTCATGGCTTGTTAACTAGCTAAGTAGTTAAGTTAACATCATATAGTTAGCATCATATAGCATTGCATCTTCACTACATCCATGTTGGATTTCTCATTAGTATGATATAGACTTTCATTGGAAGATGAAAAGAAAAGAAACTCCTGGTGTTTTGTTTTTAGAAACTAACGATAAAATCTAGGTGACATATCATGGTGACATAGTGGTTAGCACAGCAAGAAGGTCCTGGGTTCGATTCCCGGCTCGGGTGTTTCTGTGTGGAGTCTGCATGCTCTCCCTGTGCTTGCGTGGGTTTCCTCCGGGTACTCCAGTTTCCTCCCACAGTCCAAAAACATGCACAGTAGGCTAATTGGCTGTTCCAAACCACGCCAAGGTGCGAATGGGTGTTAGGGCAATACTATGAACTGATAGACCCAAATGCAGGACAGAGACGAGATGATCAGGATCAAGTGCAAACAAGGATCCTTTATTATAAACAAGGATAACGTGGTACATAAACACTCTATGATACTGTCGGCTGGATCGCGGTGCGTAGGCTGAGATACGTCCTCTCACTGTGAACAGCACGAGCTCTCCCCATAAATGCACGACGCACATGCAGTGACGGCCTAAGTTCACTCTGTGGAAACGCGACGTTGATACTATGACTGACCAAGGTTCACTCTGTGAAAGCGCGACGTTGATACTATGACTGACCAAGATGATCTGGCAACCGGGACACGGTACGCAGCCCCCTTTTATCCTCCGGTGGGGATGAGGAACAGGTGAGCCAATCAGGGCGGAGCCTGTAATCAGAACACACACACACGGGAGAGGAGAGAGCAGATCAAAGAGACAGACATGACTAGGGCCTTCGGCGGGACCTCACAGTGGGAGTGTGAATGGTTGTGAGACTGTTGGCCCTGCGATGGTCTGGCAAGCTGTCCAGGGTGTACCCCACCCTCACCCAGAGTTGGCTGAAATGGGCGCCAGCCTCCCTGCGACCCTAATTAGGATCAAGCGGTTCAGAAAATGGATGAATGGATGAACAATAAAATCTAACCGTTCAACTCGCTAGCAACTGCATTAGCCATGCTGTTTTCTATTTATTTATTTATTTATTTATCACATTATTATTATTAGAGCATTCCCAGAAATAATGAAAATAAAGCATCTATTTCTATCTAAACATATCTAAAGTGTCAGGGTGGAGTTTTGCTTTCCATTAGCACAAGTCTTTTTGCTAACAACAGGACGACTGTTAATTCAAATCTCGCCATAATCCCAGCAAAGTGCTAAGGGTGGACCCTGGAGCCTGGCTATTAAATCTCAGCTTTCCATCTTTATGCTTAGCCTCACTTGCAAATAGCTTTTTTAGCAACCAGTGCATGATGGGAAATTTTCACATGGGAGACTTTTGGTATTCTGTGACCTTTGGCTTGAAACCAGGGTATGTTTGTGTCCAGCGAACTAAAACATTACACAAAAATAGTTTCCCAGGGATGTCTGGAAACAACCGGTTACATCGTGGAATTGTGTTAAGAATGGAGGGCAAAAAAGGATCCAGAGTATCGGTGCTGATCAAATGTCATTTATATACGCGAATGTCATTTTGAAAACTACTGACCTTGCAACCTTCAAGAAATCTATTCCAAGTAGTTATGCCAACATACAGGCTTCGAGTGTATTTTTATAAGCTGGATACAGAGAGAGCACGAGGATAAAACAAACAAACAAACACACGCTTCCTGCTGGCATGTTTTGGCTGTATCTCTACTTAAAATATTTAAAGAAAACACAAAAAGAACTAAATTTATTCCTTTACCAGGGTTTGATCATGAATGGCAAAAATAACAAAAATAAAGTAAAAAAAAGGCATTGATTGGAAAATAAAACATTATTATTTATAATAATAATAATAATACTAATAATAATAATTAATTAATTTATTTTCTAAGCTGGTTAATTCTAATTAGCGTTGCAGGGAGGCTGCCGCCCATCTCAACCGACTCTGGGCAAAGGTAGGGTACATCCTGGACAGCTCGCCAGACCATTGCAGGGCCAACCTACATACATCCATTCACACTCACACTCACACCCAGGGCTGATGCTCTGGAACAGCCAATTAGCCTACTGTGGATGACTCTTTTGGACTGTGGGATGAAACCGGAGTACCTGGAGGAAACCTATGCAAGCACAGGTAGAACATGCAAACTCCACATGAAAATGCCCCGAACCTGAGAATCGAACCCGGAACCTTCTTGCTGTGAGGCAAACGTGCTAATCACTTCATCACTGTGCTGCCTAATAATAATAATAATAATAATAATAATAATAATAATAATAATAATAATAATAATAATAATAGTAACAGCAACAACAACAACAACAATAATAATTATACTAATAGTAACAATAATAATAATAATAACAATAAAAATAGTAATAATAATAATAATAATAGTAATAGTAATAATAGTAGTAGTAGTAGTAGTAATAATAATAATAATAACAATAATAATAGTAATAATAATAACCATAATAATAGTCATAATAATAATAATAATAATAATAATACTAATAATACTAATAATAACAATATTAATAGTAATAATAATACTAACAATAGTAATATTAATAATAACCATAATAATAGTAATAATAATACTAACAATAGTAATATTAATAATAACCATAATAATAGTAATAATAATAATAATAATAATAATAATAATAATAATAATAATAATAATAATAGTAATAGTAATAGTAATAGTAATATTAACAATAATAATAGTAATAAAAAATAATAATAATATAGGGGTGGTCTGGTTGCGTAGTGGTTTGCATTTCTGCCTCACAGCAAGAATGTCTTGGATTGGTCTTGGGTAGTTCATTTCAGAGTGAAGTTAGATGTGAGTGTAAATGGTTGTGTGTTTGTAAGGCCCTGTGACAGAGTATTGAGCTGTTCAGGGTGTACCCCGCTTTCGCCCAGAGTCAGCTGTGATGGTCTCCAGCGTCCACGTGACTCTAGTAAGCAGTTCAGCAAATAAATGAATGAATACTACTTCTACTACTACCACTAATTATAAGGTGGGGTATAGCGTTTAGCACGTTTGCTTCACAGCAAGAAGGTCCTGGGTTGGAGTCCTAAGCTCGGCAAGAGCGTTTCTGAGTGGAGTTTACATGTTATCCCTGTCCTTGCGTGGGATTCCACTGGGATCTCCGGTTTCCTCCTACAGTCCAAAGACATGCACATTAGGCTAATTTGCTGTTCCAAATTGCCCCTGGGTGTGGATGTCAGTGTGAATGGTTGTGTCTGTGTTGGCCCTGTGATGGTCTGGCGAAATGTTCAAGGTGTAGCACGATTTCACCCATAGTCGGCTGAGATAGGCTCCAGCCTCCCCATGACCCTAATGAGAGTAAGCAGTACGGCCAATGAATGAGTGAGTGAGTGTTATGATAGTCAGTTCTCTGAATCCATCCAGCTGTTCTGAAACTTTATAAGGGGTTCTCAATTCTTATTTTTTTTCTGCCAGGCATCAGGAAGAATCTTCAGACCAGCACAGGCTCCCCATGGCTTTTTTAATTACTCTTTAATTGTTATTACCATTTATTACAGCTATTAGCGCTGAAGATTGTATCACACACCACCCTGTTTGGCTGCAACTCTCTCTATTTTTCTTTCTCCTCCAACTAGCGCAGACTTGTTTCTAATCCTTCGCTCTCGTATCACAAATTTATACTAGTCTTAGTGTAAATAGTGCAGGAATAATGGATTGTCCAAGTGAAGGCGTTGGGCTAAAAATAATGGGGGAAAATGTTTGGGGCGGCACGGTGGTGTAATGGCTAGCACGTCCACCTGAGAGCAAAAACTCAGCGAGTGGCGGGAGGACTGGTCCAGCGCGTGGCAAGGCTGGGGTACACCCTGAACAGCTCGCCATCGAAGGCCAACACACACAACCATTCGCACTCACATTCACACCTAGGGTCAATTTGGAACAGCCAGTTAGCCTAATGGGCATGTCTTTGGACTGTTGGAGGAAACCAGAGCACCCTGAGGAAACCCACACAAGCACAGGGAGAACATGCGAACTCCACACAGAAATGCCCTTTCCTAGTTCGGGACTCGAAACCAGAACCTTCTTGCTGTGAGGTCAGTTGTTTTCACACAGAAAGGCCCCTGTCAGCCATAAGAGTTGAACACAGAACCGTACCATTGTACAGTACAGCGATCGATTGCAGGGGTAATAGAGAGACAAAACAGCCATTCACACACACCACAAACTATTTTTCCGTGGAGCTAGTGCCCTAGAATTGTAATTCAATGAGGTTTTGAGAGGGAAAAGAGATGAAATTAAGAAGGTAAGCAGGAATGGAGGTCAGTCACAGACCAGACTAGATGACGAGTACATGCACAGCAAGATGAAGAGGAATCTTGATAAAATATGAAAGGTACTATTGAAAAAAAAAGAACGTGTATGAGTACAAAGACTGATGGTGTGTGTAGAATAGAATAATATCTTCCTCTATTTTTTTTTTTTTTTACATAACCCACACACACAGACCCAAACTCGTTATTCATTATCCTAATAGCCTTAGCTCTATGATATAGTTCCTCGCCTTATTATTATAGTCATTGTCAAATCACTGTTGCTCCCTCTGTCCTTTTTGTCTGTCTCTTTCCCCTCTTTCTCTCCCTCTCCCTCTCATTAGCTGATGAAAGCCTGACTAGGGTGCTGACCGAGCTGTGAAGTGTCATTTCTTGCTACACAAAATCTTTGCAGCCAAAAAACACAGTATTGAAATACAGAGATCAAAACCTCATGGCTCTGCTTTTACCAGTATGTTTTTTTTTAACCCCCGCCAAGGAGACAAATTTTTGCAAACATTTCTGAACAAATTTTAATGAATTACAGAAGTTTGGTCCCTGTGCTTGTGTGGGTTTCCTCCAGGTACTCTGGTTTCCTCCCACAGTCCATTAGGCTAGTAGGCTGCTCCAAAAATTGCCACAAGATGTGACTGTGAGTGTGAATTGTTTTGTGTGTGTATGTGTTAGCCCTGCGTTTGTTTTGGCGAGCTGTTTAGGGAGTACCCCTGCCTTTAGGCTGTCAACTGAGATAGGCTCCGTCCTCCCCGTGACCCTGGTAGGATTAAGCCGTTTGGAAAATGAGGAAAAGTGAACATTATTTGTCTCGACCAGAGCAAAATTCCTCATACACTGTGTCCACAATCAAAGCAAATAGCTATAGAAGACAATGATATGGATTGATTCCATAGTGATGTGCGACATGAATTTAATTTCAAGCCCGATGACCGACCAGGCTCAGAACCGACACCAAAGAACACCATTCATTCCTTTAAAACTGCTGGTTTATTTCAGGTAGCGCCAAGATACTAGATCCAGAGCCTATCCCAGGAACACTGGACGAAAGGTGAATAAGGACACCAGTCGACCACTGAAATAGTCCTTATGGTAGAACTAAACATTCAAGGAGTCCAAGTCTACCTTAACTGTCACATAAGACACCCTGCAATGCTTAATATCTCACCTTTGCAGCCTGAAACACACCAAGTGATGGGGCAGTTCCAAATTGGGCACCAATAAACACCAATAAAGGGCAGTGGTGGCTAAGTGGTTAAGGTGATGGGGTTACTGATCTGAAGGTCAGCGGTTCAATCCCTACTATCACCACTGTTGGGCCCTTGAGCAAGGACTTGTATAAAACTTGTATAAAAATGCTAATTGTAAGTCGCTCTGGATAAGAGCGTCTGTCAAATGCTGTAAATGGAAATGTAAATGTAAGTGGCCTCCAAATGTCTTCCCTCCACCGCTAGGGGTAAGTTAACATTGCAAGTCTAAATACTGGCATGTCTTTGCGAGATAGGAGGAAACCGGAAAATGCAGATGACACCCTAGTCAACATAGAATGTCCCCTGCTCAGCGCTCGGCCAATCAGCTCCCGTTCAAGTGAAATGGCTGTGTGCACCATCCTAATTTCAAACGTGATCATCTCCAGGATGACAGCGGTGCACCTTGTCGAACTTGGAACAACCTCCTCCATACGCTTCCCATTTCCCTCCATTACCTTTTCTTTTATCAGACTCTCATCTCCGCCCCTGCCCTCTCTTTGGTGTGATGATGTCCAGTTATTTCTTTGAACACTTTGTCTATTTATACTCTCCGTTTTCACGTTTCATTGGTTTCCCCTGCCTTCTCGTTCTCTGTAATGCCTCCTGGTTTTGACTCATGCCAGTTTTAATGCTTGCAGGATTCTGTATTATTCTTTTTTTGATTACCCCAAATAAACACCAAGCTTAATTAAACACTTGTTACACATCCTGTCTATGATTCCCACACTTTGTACTACTTCTTTTCTCATTTGCTGGGTCACAGGGAGGCTGGTGCCTATCTCAGCCGACACATTTGGCAAACACTTCCAGTATATTCAGGTGAAATTCACTGAAATCAAGTGTGACTTCAGTGGCTGTGAGACTTTTGATTATTCGTTGTGCTACAGTGAAAAAAAAAAAAGCCTGACTTCTGGCTTATCTTATTATCCGTCTTCATGCCATTTCATGCATGGGTGCATTATTTCATCAACACGGCAATCTACTCCTAGTAAGACACGATTACTACCATGAGACAAACCCCATTAGACTAGAAATCATTCCTACATTTTACTTAGTCCTTATTTATGTTTATACCAAAGTGCTGGTAAATACTTAAATCCGATTTTTCCCCAAAAGCGTTGATTGGATAACCAGCCTCAACAGTAGTTCAGCTGCTAGGATTAATACATAATAAAACCTTTATATACCCGAGAATACATCAGCACTCGTAGATTGCTCATTCACAGACATTTACATGGCAGACTCTCTACATAATCATTACCAAAGATAAATGTAGTGCTCTGTAAATATAATGGTTTTGGGCTTTGACACATGTACTACAGGGTGGAGTTTAATAAGTGACTTCAGGTAGGCGGAGCCTGGTCAGCATTTAAGCAGCGACAGGAAGCCAGTGGAGGGTCTATAATCTACAGCCTTATTAGGAACATAATTTTTATTACCAGACTTATGGCTCTACAAATAAATTGGCTCGGGGGGATTATAACGAATCTTGCACTTATTTGCTGAATGCTTTTATCTGTTAATGTCTTTGAAGATGATTATTTCACAATAGGCAATTAAAGTTTAGCATGTTAGTGTGTCCGTCGTAAAATTAATACTGTATTCGGAGTTCTGATAGCTAAATGAATGTAAAACAATAGGACGGTCTCTTATTTTTTCCCCTTAAGAAGTATTCATATATCTATCTATCTATCTATCTATTTATCTATCTATCTATCTATCTATCTATCTATCTATCTATCTATCTATCTAT
>JAOUQZ010000016.1:6223185-6237335 GCA_028564935.1 Neosilurus hyrtlii | reverse complement strand
TTATACTGGTTCGTCAGGACACAGACTAAGTATACCATCTGTCAAGAACTCAGAGGATAGGTGTTGTGTGCAGAATTATTATTATTATTATTATTTTATTTATTTATTTATTTATTTTTTTGGTCTGATACTCCTTACAGTTGTATTCTGGCTAACATTAATCTTATTTTGTTATGGGTTATTAGGCTGTGGCATTGTATATACAGTTGTTGATTAAACATCAGGAACAGTTTCTCGCTTTCATGGGCAGCACAGTGATGCGTTTATTTACAGTCCCAAGGTTCAACTATAGAAACATTGGTGCCTCATGCAAAAAGCATAATCATTTTACTGATGTACTTCAACTAATGTTTACACTGATAAGGAGGGAAACAAATCTACAATTCTCGAACAAATATTTAACATTTTATTAGTTAGGATTCAGTAGCAAATTCTAACACCAAATCAGCTATCACTATATATAGTTAGGTCCATAAGTATACAGACAATTTCACAAACTTTGTAATTTTGTCTTGGTACACAAACACACTGGATTTGAGATGAAGTGGTGACTGAAGTGTAGACTTTCAATTTCAAAAGTTTTATTATTTTCTTATCATTTTTTTCTAGCAGAGCTTTTTACATTTTTTGTATGCATTCCTGCCATTTTACACAGACATCTCCCCCAAATTCAGAGGCTCAAATGTAATTGGCTACAAAATAAAGTCTTAAAGCCAGAACTACTAACAGTAGAATTTTTTGTCTTCTAAGGGTCAAATGACATTATCCATAAGGATTCTGTGTGCTTCCATTGGAAGACATGAGAGCCAGGAAGCTAGTTAGAGAGCTGAGTGGGCGTGAATTCCTTCACATAGAATTCACGGTTCTCACATATCAACCAGCTATGTGAGAACTTAGCACAACAACTACAAATGTAGGCATACGTTTTCTACTTGTATTCAAATCCTTTGCAGAAAGTGACTGCCTGAAGTCTGTAACAGATAGAGACATAAAATCCTTAGTTTCATCCCTTCAGACGCTAACCCAGGCCTTTTTTTTTGCTTTCAGTTTTCTCCTAAATAAATGAATGTCTTGCTCAGTTGAGTTGACTCTTCTACTGACTCTTCTAATTAGAACCATTTCAATGGTCTTCCTTATGAAGCTCATTTGGACCATGAAGTGCATTCCGGTCAATTTTGCTGCATTTGATTAAATAAGAACAGCAAGTAAAGCTCTATACACATCAGAACTGAGTTTATTTTTAAAGGATGGGTAACTAGTACTGTCTCTGACATCAGTGGGGAGATGATTTCAGTAGTTTGAGGCTCTTATTGAGAAGACTGACCCTCCAAACTTGCGTCTAAACTGTATAACACATTCTCCTCTGGGGGTTGCCCTAGATGCCCCGCCACTGTCCTTCAACTCTACAAACTCACTCGCATCTTGAGCATACCCATAAACAGCTACCAAATGCAAATTAAGCACTTTAGGAATCTTGTCTTGGGACCAACATCAGACATTTTCTCTCCTTATTTTGCCATGAAAAAATGAAGAAACGGCTCGTAACTGCCCATGACACTGCTTGTAAGTCAATTGTCCAATTACTTTTGAGCCGATGAAAATTGTAAAAGTGTGAATAAAACTGGCTGTAATTCCTTAAACATGCAATTCTTTTTTTTTTGTGATTTGGCTTGGCAAAGTTGCCATTTTTAAATGTCCTAGTCATTATTTACCAATAAGTCAAATAATAATAAGGCAAAAAAGGAGAAGTATATTTAAAGTGACTGTAAAAAGAAACAGTGAAGCGTAACTGAGGCAGGAAAGAAAATGCTAACAAGTCAGCTACAACGGAATGTGTGCGGGTATACACCGGGAGCTAAAGAGTTTTATAAAGAGGGCGTATTGTGGGTCGGTCTGAGGGTGGACTTAGCCAAGGTCAGATTACACAAAACTTTGGGATTCCTCTTCCACAGTCAACAGAGTGATTGTACAGTTCAGCTGAAAAGGCAAGGAGTCAACAGCATCGCTCACAGGTCGACCTGGACTCTCTGACAGGTGTCTTCAGACTGTCAAGCTGTTGAAAATGATCCCCTTTGTAAGGAAACTGATGTTATAGAGAAACTCCAAGTGAGTCGGAGTACTGCTGTGAGGGATCTCCATCACCTTGGTACTATATATGTATATCTAAATATAAATCTTTAAAACAGAGGGAGTCTGTTTACTTTTGATCTGTCACTGTAGGTCTGTGTGGTGTAGTCAGAGCATAACCAGCCACTAGTGAATGTTAAATACAACCAGGTTTTAACAGGAATAACAAAAAGTCGAACCAGAGATGAGTATGTCGTCTCGTTCTGTTCCCATGTAGCGTCCACTAAAACAATTAAACACCCCAGGCTCTGTAGATATTCACAGCTGACTAAAGCTTTTATAATTCAAAACTGCATTACATAAATAATCATTTCCCGAAGGTGAAGCGGGTAACCACTGAATAGTTCCTAAGTTGCAAGAGCTAATAGGGACCTAAACAAATAAATAAGCAATATGACAATATAATGGCTGAACAGTCTCCAAGACGAAATGTAGAAAGGGTTTATTCAGAGATATTCACCTCAACACCAGGACTATTCAGTGGTATTCGCTTTGCCTTTAGCGAAGAATTATTTATACAAAGCCAATGTGAATATTTACCGTCCCGAAGATGAAATGTAGAAGGGAGAATTCGAGGATTCTTGATACTTACTTCACATTCAGTAAATAATTATTTACAACGGGTTCAGAAAAGAATCTCCTCCCTTCAAAATACTCACTTTAATGATTTGCATAAAAAAAAAAACGTTTTTTTCCAGCTGTATTTGCTCAGTGGTACTTAACAGCCAAGCGAAAGATAAAACACCAACATTGTATGTTAGTTTGTTTATTTATTTGTTTAGGTCCCTATTAGGGTCTATTCAATTCCAATGTGATAATACAAAACACACACTCCCAATAACATAATACAGTATAGAGTTGGTGGGGGTGAGATGGTGGGGTTATCTGGACTTTATGGAACCCCCTTTTGGTTTGGATAAAGCCACAAGTCTGTTGGAATAATCTTCTATCAATGTCTTTTAAAAAGGAAGCTCTAATGAAGATGATCATCACCACTCTGCTTGAGTCAGTCTGGGTCAAAGCTGGAGTCAGAAGTCTGGATCCCTCAAGGTCATAACTCATGTCATTTAAAATCATAGAGTGCCTGTCTCCACTAGCTTTCCATCTGACAGCTCGAGCCAGAGTCGGTCTAACATGAGCCCTGGATGAAACATCGCCATCCGTGCTCCCTAACAAGCTGAGTTACTCCCTCTGCCAGTCTGTGGCTTTCTATCTAATTTGTTCTCTGATGAATGAGCTAGTTTCACCACAAAACAGAAAAGTTTCCAGTAATTGCAGTTGTACGCTTTGGACTTGCAGTCGCAGAGGTATATTCTGGGCTTCAGTGATCTAATTTTGTGAAAATATACGAGCATGTGGATTATATGTCTAACAGAAAATACTATGAGGGATGTAAGAAGTGGAGGCAGCAACAGAGTGAGAGATGTTAGTACTTCAGCTAGTTAGTTTTTTGTTTTCTGGTATCATGTGCTTTTTGTCCCCTTTGACTTTCCACAGACTCATTATTGTGCTCATCTGTGTCTGGATGCCTGCTTCACAAGTCTGCCTATTTAAGCCCAGCATTTCCCCTCAAGCATTGCCAGATTGAGCCAGAGTTTCCTCCAGTGTTTGTAAATCTGTTGCCTAGTAGTTTTGGAACCTTGCCTGTTCCTTGACCATTCTTGCTAGTTTTTTGTGATTTTTTTTTTTGCTACCCCGGCCTCATACTGACTCTAAGCTGTTTTTGACATCTTGAATATCTCCAACCACTGCCTGCTTTCTGACCACGAGTTTGCCTGCCGTTGTGGACTGTCTGCCTATCTATTAAACATTGTGCTCTCCACCACTTGTGTCTACGTGTGGATATTTTCCCCCTGTCAACCCTAACAGAGAGTACTGAGTCCCAGTTAAGGATCTGATGATCGGAAAAACTGGAAAATATCAAGTTCCAAGCTGGATCCAGATGTGAATTTGTCATTTTGCTTTACATCTGCATGAAGAATGACAGACTTCAGACTCAAATGCTGTAAAGCTTTCTTGAGCTTCACTTAGTCCAAATAAAAACCTCAATCAGTAACAAAGATTACAGCACAAATCCACAATTCCCAGCTCAGGCAACTTGACAGAGTATTTTCCCTCGTTAGCCATAGGTCTGTGTCTCCTCTGTGCATAGAAGCATGAATAAGAGAAGTCAAGTCAAGTCAAGTCAGTTTTATTTGTATAACGCTTTTTACATTTGACATTGTCACAAAGCAGCTTTACATAGTAAAAGTACATTAGGGAGGAATCTAAAAAACATTTTTCTCTACAACCCCCTACACATCCCTAATGAGCAAGTCCGCGGCGACAGTGGCAAGAAAAAACTCCCTCAGTTGACACAAGGAAGAAACCTTGAGAGGAACCAGGCTCAGAAGGGAAACCCATCCTCATTTGGGTGAAACCATAAAATACAAACCATATAAGAAAATTTCATTACAGTCCAACATGTAGTCCGGTTGGTTAAGGGGTAAATGCTTCTGTTACAAATTTCCCAAAAAATACAAATTGTTGTAATTCTTTTAGCTTTACAGGGAAATGGATCCTAGTACGAAATCAAACAAAAGCATAATCCCAGTATTTCCACCTGTATTATTATTATGCAATATACACACTACACAGGAATGGCATGTTCTGATTGGTTTGCTATCTCGGTATAACAGACAGTAGTATACATTACTTTGGAATAGCGCGATCTCATTGTCCATTATCTCAGAGTTATTAAATAGTATTCGGAGTGAATAATGCTTGCATCAAAAGGAGAGACACTCCCAGTTTGTCACAGTCATTTATAAACATTATTATCACGCCTTTGGTTTACTCACATTTCTCTGTAGTACATACTAAACTCTGAATGATTAGCCTCACCTGACCTGCCTCTGTCATAGTTAAAATAAAAATTAGAAAAACTATAAAAACCTTGATTTGTTTTTCTTTTCATTTTTTAAAATAAACTATAAACACTTGTTTTGTATGCTCTTATTTTTGCATATGTCCCAAGTAATACATACAAAAACAATTATTCACCTAAGGTTTGGGTGCTGTCCACATTCCGTCTCAGGGACAATTCAGCGACATCCACCTCGCCTTCATCCCACAATTATAAATATCAGCTGAAATATTTTAATAATAATGGTTATGTATCATTTATCCACAGGGGTGAAATTTAGCAAAACTAAGCTACTGGCCAACAGGACTAGTGAAATGATGAAACTACTAGTCTTCCTCCATATTTACTGGTCAGTAACACTAGATCTTTGCCTATTGGATTTGTCAGGTCGCCAGCAGGATGACTTGCAAGCTAGTTTCACTCATCCTACAGATTTTTGACTCGCCACGAGCCAGCAGACTAGTGTTAATTTCCACCCCTGCATTCAAGAGTTTTTCTCATTTCTGTTTGGTGAAAAGCCATAGAATAATTCTTGATATTGCATCATTGCCATTGGATGACTGAAATAATGCACTGTTGCCATCGGATAAATTGAATGACTATGCACCACAGGCATGAGCAACACAGTAATGTGACTCTGAAAATATTTTGAATGAATAATTAAACAATTATAGAATTTGGCCCTTGTATGACAGAAAACTGAATAAAATTACTTAAATTAGATAAAATTATTAGGTTTCAGACGGTATTATCCCCTTAGCTTTCAGCCTCGTCAGATAACAACCCATCGACCAAATAATTCTCCATATCATACCTCACCTCATTCAATAATTGCTTAATATAGTTATTAATTACTTAGTATATTTATACACACACACGCACTCATATTGACACACACATGATTTTCACATAGAAATATTTCCTGTGTGAAATTAAAGTGCCATTTCACACTTTTGCTACGTGTGCTTCACACGATAGACTGACAAACGTGAATTACATTATGGTCTTCTAGAGATGAGTCATCACAAAACTTATAAGGGCTGGTACACTGGCCCAGATTAAACACACACACACACACACGCACACACATATACAAAGAATCACTGAGTGTTGAAACTTGCATCTGTATTTTTCACACTCATCAGCATGACCATGATGAGAAGTTACTGCCAGGTGTTTGCACAGGTACTTTCAGACTACTCAGATGGAATATGTTGTTCATACATGGAAGTTAAAATAACATTGCAGGAACAGATCTGAAATATTCATTCATTCATTCTCTGAACCACTTATTCCTAATTAGGGTCACAGGGAGGCTGGCGCTTATCTCAGCCGACTCTGGGCGAGGGCGAGGTACACCCTGGACAGCTCGCCAGGCCATCAGTCACGCAACCATTCGCACTCACTCTCACACCAAGGGGTGATTTGGAACAGCCAATTAGCCTACTGTGCATGTTTTTGGACTGTGGGAGGAAACCGGAGTACCCGGAGAAAACCCACGCAAGCACAGGGAGAACATGCAAACTCCACACAGAAACGCCCGAGCTGGGAACCGAACCCAGGACCTTCTTGCTGTGAGGCGGACGTGCTAACCACTGCTCCACCGTGCCCAGATCTGAAATACTTGGGAGTAATTCACAGGTGATATTGGAGAGAAGGAAAGTCGTCACATCACATGGAACAGGAAGTATATTTAACAAAATTTATCACCTGATGGGATTAAAACACCAGTAAAATAGCATTCCTACCTCTCCATGAAATTCCAGACCCTATAGGAAGCAATAACGATGTAAATGCATGAATCTCACATTGATTCTCCAAATCATTGCATATAAATAATTTATTAGCTATCATAAAGCATAAATTTAAAGGATTCAATGAAATAAAACAACACATTCACTCACTCATCTACCGAACTGCTTAATCCCATTGGGTCACAGGGAGGCTGGAGCCTATCGCAGCTGATTCTGGGCACAGGCAAGGTACACCCTGAACAGCTTGCCAGACTATTACAGGGCCAACACACATTCGGAACAATAAGCCTAATGTGCAAGTCTTTGGACTATAGGAGGAAACTGGAGTACCCAGAGGAAACCCACGCAAGCACAGGGAGAACATGCAAACTCCACATGCACTCGCCGAGCCTAGAACTCGAACCCCGGACCTTGTTCCTGTGAGGCAGACGTGCTAACCACTGCACCACCATGCCACCCCTTACAAATACTACAACTAAAACACTAATCATAATAATAACAGCCAAAATTAAAAAAAAAATTACACAATACACAATACATTTATTATGAGAAAACAAAATCTGAAACAACAAGACCTTACATGGCAATGTTAAACTTACATCAAGGATCAGGGAATTCCATTTTCAAACATTTCAGCGAGAACACATTTTTGTTTGATCAGCAACATCACAGTCCCAAGACATATTCATGTACAGCTGAAAACTCTTTTCTTTTATCAGATGAAGAAAAGACAATAAGAGAGATTTCTCCCAGAATGTCCACATTAAAAAGATCTTTCCTGAAAGGTTTCCTCTGTTATTCAGCACATCTGCCACCTGGAGATAAAGGAACTATAAAAGTTTGGGAAGAAACAGAGCTTCACCCAATATTTCTCACTCTCACTCATTTCTGCATGCCTTCAGAATGTAGCCAAACATCTGGTTCTCATTTTCTGAGCTTAACACAAGTGATAATGCATACAAATATTACTCCACTCATGGCTGTCAACCACTCTGAGAATCAAACAGGAAACTGAAGTGAAACCCGAATAAGAGCAGACATAACAAGGGCACATATGTACTTCAACATACAGAGTCACTGTACTAATCTGCAACATATACGTGACCTTATTGATCCCTTTGGACTACACAAAGTCTAGATTTCACATGCCACAGCATGCTCAGCTTCACATCTGTTTGCTGAACTGGGTTCTTATTTATGGTATTTACAAATGTTCACACATTAGCAACTTTGAACCTGAAGACGACCTCAAATTCCTCATATACTAATCAAAACCAGCATGGTCTCAGAAATAGGAATGTGTTTCAATTAGTAGTGCAGCTCCTTTAAGGAGGAAATAAATAATTAATTAAATCTCCTGTGTTTCCCAAATTCATTCTAAAGAGAAAGAAGGAAAGATTAACACTGAGTGTTTTGATTACTGTCTATCACTCGCTGATTCCTTCATCTGTATCACCTATCTTGTTAGTTTAATTATCAGTTTGACGAGTTCATGTTCCGTGTTGCCACAAATATTTTGTGTGTGTGTCAGGGATGGGGAAGATCATTGCATCACCCATAGAATCAATCATAACACGATTAGTTCTCAAATATCCGTACTCACAGCATGCACCTCTTCAGTCTGAGACCGAAAATAAAAACCTTTAAAATGTAAGTGTTTGATGGTTAATATAGAAAAATATTACTTTTTTATTAAGTTTGACAGTGTGTGAATGTGTGCATTCAGCTCAGCTCTTTGAGTCTCATAAAGGAACTTCAGGTGTTTTGCACAAACATGGATGGGAAACATTCGGATAAACCTCTTTATTTATTGTGGCACCAATCAGCACCAACCAGAACCAATCAGCATCAAATAAGTGATGGGGTCCAAGTCAGCGTATTGACCAAAGGCTGAACAGACACAATACAATGACTGAAGTAGTACCCAATGCCTGTGTGGCTCCACTCCAACTTTTCCAGCTTTTAAGAACACTGTACAGTGTACACTGTAAAGATATAAGGTAGATATAATATATAGTATTAATATAATGAAATGCACCTATTTGAATAAATGTAGACAAAGCTGGTGGGGGTCTGGACTGACTGAACTCTTATCTTACTAAATGCCAAATTATTGCTCTCATTATTACATAATTAACATGTGGTATTTGCATTAAGGTTCAGAATGTACAGAATCATTAATTAAATGATTTATCACTGTTATTATTATTATTATCAATATTCTTCACTTTCTTCCATGCCTGCTTATATACACTCACACAGCCATTCCAGAAATTCAACAGTGTCCTTCAACTTGCCTAACAAGGGGCTAAATACACACAATCACAGCGATGGCAAACCAAACACCTGTTTTACATTTCTACATTTACAGCATTTGGCAAACACCCTTATCCAGATTGACTTACATTCATCATTTTTACACAACTGAGCACTTAATAGTTAAGGGCCTTGCTCAAGGACCCAACAGTGGCAGCTTGGTGGTACTGGGGCTTAAACTACCAACCATCAGATCAATAATCCAGAGCCTTAACCACTGAGCCACCACTGCACCTACTTGCAGATGATGGTTTCGTTCCATCGACCTCTGGGTTACAGGCCCTGCACCCTTCCGCTGCACCACCCTGCTTGCAGGTCACCCCATATGTGACTTGAACCCGCAATCTCTGGCTTAGGAGGCCACGGAAATCTTTAGTAAAAGGTGAAAGAATGATGGGTGAATGAAGAGAAACCTGAGTGAGAGGGTTTTATCATCATGATCAGAGTTCCCCAAGTAGATGGAACCAATGATGTGCGCTGATGTACTAAGAGGACTGCAAGAAACTACAAAACTTAAATAAATTATAAATAATCTCCTGCATACTTAAGGAAGTACAACTGTCTGGAAAGCATTTAGGCAGCGTGCATGCCTTAACACACAGAACAGCAGCTGTTATCCTGATATAGCAGTGGAGTGGAGGGGACAGATGAGTTCAGCATTTCTATTTGCTTACACTCCATCTCGCACTCTTCTTACGCAGACCAAATCAGACAGAAAACATACTGTTTATTCCATTTTCACCCAACTCATTAAATACAAAAGCAGGTAGATATCAGCACAATAAACAATTTAGGTAAGATTCTGTTACTGGACAGATTCAGGTCCAGCACATGTCCCACTGTCCTCCCTTTATTTCATAATACGGGATTTCTCTGTTAAATCATGTGACAAATCCTCTTCTCAGACTTGATATTAGGATAAACATAGTTTAAGCATCTGTTCAGTAGAATTCTTTCACTCACACATTACTTTCACTACTCACAAGATAACTTGACTGGACAGAATGACGTTAGATGAAGACACATCTCGGCTGTGCCGAGAGAGCAAAGTCTCCTTTAGTTCACAAAGGAACGCGTGTCAGGCTGCCAGTAAAACCGAAACCTGATGCCTAGCTGCAGATGCGCTGTGGTTTATTTAACATCACCTACCTTGTCTGACAGAACTTGAACTAAAGCCGCCCTTGCTTTTCCTGACCCCTTCCACACACACCCCACTGAGATAAATGACCAACTCCCCTGGCCTGATCTGTTTCATCTCCAGCCTTGTGTTTCTACCACCTCTCCACAGGTTAAGTCAACCAGCTTTGAATGAGTCAGGCTCCACAATGGGGGGGGGGTTGTCTTGGATAACTGTTTTCGCATATACTATACAGGAACTTGAAGAGCAAATCCAATCTAGCTTTTTAGACCATATTTTTATATATTTTAATTAAGAGGGGTGCAGGTCAGGTCAGGTGAGCTTCGCGCACACACGTGAGTATAAGTGTTGTGTAGCTCAGAGTTCAGAGTTTTAGTGCACACTACACCGGGGGGGTCAAACGCATTTTCACCGAAGGCCACATCACTAAATTTAAAGGTGATCGAGGGCTGAATAATCACTGAACATCTACTCTAAAAGGGCAACCATGAAATCTGCATGGCAAAATGATTGGTTTACGTATTTCTCCTTTTTTCCTTTATTCACTTACATTATCCGACAACACTTAACAGCGACAAGCTAGCATTGAACCCTTCTTGAGTCATCAATTCATAGCTGTTTATAGCCACCTAGTGGAAGGATGATGAATAAGGTTTCATGGTAATGGTTGATGCAAAGAATGTACGATAAACATATTCCTGAAAAGCTCTTGCGGGCCACGTAAAATGAGTTAGTGGGCCGAATAAACATTTAGATTTTTCTTGTTTTCTTGTTATTTTTGACTTTAATAACACCGCCTGCTCTGAGGGACACTGACAAACTGTGAGAATCCATTTCTGATTCAAACATAATACACTCCAGGCACTATCCCTTAATCACCAGACATCTGGATAATCAGATTGCACCGTTAATGTTCTTCACTTCACCTGTCAGTGGTCGTTTCATGTCAGGCTTTTCATGTCATGGCTGATCAGTGTAAAACTAGTAAGCAATACATGTTATATCATGGTTAAATTTCAGTTGAATATGTTGGATATATGAATAACACATTTAATAACAAAAATGTCACAAAGCAGCAATCAGGAAGTGCATACAGACGAACAAGCTAGAGGTGACAGGAAAACCCTGAGAGAACCAAACTCACAAGGGAACACTTCTGAATGATGCAATAGAAACAAACCAATAACCTTCCAATAATGTTTCAGGTTACCTGAAATAAAAAAAAAAAAAAAAATTTAAAAATTAAAAGTTAATGTTTCTGAAGGAAAGGTGACAGAGCAGGAGTGGAGATTAGGGTTATGACTTTTTTCAGATATAAAAGCTTGTGGTGGCAAATGACGAACTTTTGCCTAAAACTTACAAAAATGCCTTTCCTTTTGCCAATTTGTAAAAAAACTCCCACACCCAACGAGAAATTTTAGGTTCATGCATCAACAGAAAATACTGCCGTTGATGAAGGTCTTTATTTGCAAATGAATATAGCATACATTCAACTTTATAAATAAAAGGATTTAAAATTTGTGAACTACTGTTTATGAACATGCTGTCAAGGCATTTGTCAGTTTTGCAAGTGCTGTGAAGCTTTTCGATTAGTTTCCCAGCTCACCCGGCCACCATATTTGAGCGAGGCACATCAAGCACTGATTGGTTCGTTATACAATGGGTGGAAAAACATTTTAAAGCCTTAGGACACTTCAATTTATAGATAACAGCAAAATGCCAACACTGACAGCAAAACAAGACAGCTGCTACTGATACTGCTGCGAAAACCCACTCAGGCCGTCACTGCTTGTGTACAGCAAAAATGAAATAATTTTGGGTGTGGGAGGTTTTTACATAACCAAAAAAAAAAATAACATCAAAAAACTAATGTTTAGGCAAAAGTTCATCAAATGCAACATCAGGAAAATTAAAATTTTGAAAAAAGACAGAACCCTAGTGCAGATATTTATAAAGAATACTGTTGACATAAAGAGTTTCAGAGTTCTGAGTATTACATCCAAAAATGCTCAAATGATAAAACTATGACCTTACAAACAAGCCCTATTAGATAAGGCTGTTTTTTCTAAGATGTACTTCTAATCTACACTCACTAATAACTCACTCATTACTCTCATTTGCCAAATCGTTTAATCCTATGAGGTTCATAGGGAAGCTGAAGCCTATCTCAGCCAACACTGGGCTAAGGCTCACCAGGCCATCACCGGGCCAACACACACACACAACCATTCACACACCCAAGGGTCAATAAAGAACCGCCAATTAGCCTAATGTGCATGTTTTTGGACTGTGGGAGGAAACTGGAGTACCCAGAGGAAACTCACATATGCACAGGGAAAAATCATACAAAAACAGAAAGTCCCGAGCCGGGGTCTTAAACCTAGAACCGTTTTGCTGTGAGGTGGACCCAGTCATCACCATAAATATAAATAAACAAACAAACAAACAAATAAATAATAAAAATACACCATGTTCTGAAATTATTATAAATCGATCCACCTGGACTTGGACAAGAAAAAACTATCATCATCATCATCATCATCATCATCTTCCGCTTCTTCCAGGGTCGGGTCGCGGGGGCAGCAGCCTAAGCAGTGAGGTCCAGACATCCCTCTCCCCAGCCACTTCCTCCAGCTCTTCCGGGGGGACACCGAGGTGTTCCCAGACCAGCCGAGAGACATAGTCCCTCCAGCATGTTCTGAGTCGACACCGGGGTCTCTTCCCGGTGGGACATGCCTGAAACACCACACCAGGGAGGCGTTCGGGAGCTATTCTAATCAGATGCCTGAGCCACCTCAACTGGCTCCTCTCAATGCGGAGGAGCAGCGGTTCCACTCCGAGCTCCTCCCGGATGGCTGAGCTTCTCACCCTATCTGTAAGGGATAGAAAATCCATGAAAATCTATAAATTCTATGGATAGAAAATCAAGTTTTCCTTAACCGGACGTGGGTTACCGGGGTCCGTCCCTGGAGTCAGGCCTGGGGGAGGGGCTCCAAGTCAAGCGCCTGGTGATCAGGCTTCTGCCCATTGAGCCCAGCCGGGCCCAGCGCAAAAAGGAGAAATGGGTCCGCCTTCCCATGGACCCACCACCTCTGGGAGGGGCTATAGGGGTCGGGTGCATTGTGAGTTGGGTGGCAGCCAAAGGCATGGGTTCTGTCGGGCTGGTCCTCGGCTACTGAACCTGGCTCAGCCTTTTTCACCACAGTGCTGGTGTTTTTGGACGAGGAGAGGATCATCAGAAATTACCACACAAAGGAACTTGGTGGTACTGACCCTCTTTACTCTTGAGCCTTTGATGAACAGAGGATCATGGCAGCTGGTCTTCTCCTTAAGTCCACCACCATCTCCTTGATTTTGTCCACATTCAGTGACAGGTTGTTGGTGTCACACTTTTCACCTCCTCTCTGTACAGTGCCTCATTGTTGTTTTTGATTAGGCTGATAACGGTAGTATCGTCGGCAAGTTTAACAATGAGGTTGGATTCTGAGCTTGCCGTGCAGTCATGGGTGAGCAGTGTGAACAGCAGTGGGCTGAGCATACACCCATGGGGGGGCGCCTGTATTCAGACTGATGGAGCCTGATGTCATGTTGCCGATGTGCACTGACTGCTGTCTTTCGGTCAGGAAGTTCAGTATCAGTATCAAGTACTTAGTATCGCTTATTCACCTGTTCTGCATCTTGTTTTGGTTCGGTACCTGTTTACAATAACAATAACAAGACCGTGTAACCAGAGGACCGATCTTGGAAAACAGTTCCATAGAGAGTGGAAAAGTCTAAGATTAAGTGTTAAGAAACAGAAGAAGGCAGATGATCTCTCTTTCTCATGCTCTCTCTTTCTCTCACACACACACACACACACACACACACACACACACACACACACACACACACACACACACACACACACACA
>JAOUQZ010000016.1:6201895-6215408 GCA_028564935.1 Neosilurus hyrtlii | reverse complement strand
TATATATATATATATATATATATATATATATATATATATATATATATATATATATATAGGTTAGTTATTGATGTGCAAACCCACATTTAACATTTTATCATAGAAAAAATTGTTACCTCCATTATTCTGTCATGAATCTGAAGTCCCCCTTCTTTATCAACTGGTCCATGTTCCACAATCTTTGATACAAAGATACCTTCACTTGAAGTCCCATCTTCATTATCCTGAAACAACAATAAAATGTAACCCACCACGTTAGACGTTCTTGATAAAACTGGCAATACAAGACAATCACTTCCATACACTCTGGTAAAATCCCTCTGATACAACTGCTGAAATATGACAATTTTAGTATAGCTCTTGAATGGTGCCCCACAGGCACTCTACTTTCACACAGTCTAATAAGACTAATATGCAGAAAAGCAGGATGCTTTCATGACATTTATGTGCACAAAATTAAACATTTTAAAATCTTTAAGTATATACACAACCGATCAAAAGTTTGGGGACACCTTGACTTAAATATCAGGTCAGCCATTCATGTTACTCCAAACACAACTCAAAGTACCTATAGTAGAGGGATTCTTTAGAGGCAGAAGGCACATAAATTGCAAAAGAGCATGCTTTCCAAATCACCCAGCTTTATCCCTGAGTGGCTCCAGAGAAAAACTCTCGTATTGAGAGAGGTTATCCGACCGGATAGTCTGTAGAACAGTACTGAGAAAATCCTGAAAAAAACTGACTCATCCACAATTTAGCAGATACAGCTGCTTATGATACTGATATCTTCATATCTTTAAAGATTCTGCCATAAAGATTATAAAATTAATTTTCTTTCAGATGAACAGTTTACTTCAAAATACCACAGAAAAAAACTTACTAAATCTTCAGTGCACCAGAGAACACCATTTCAATATTCAGTAAGTTAAAGTTACATGACACAAAGATCAGATGTAGAGAAGCGTTCAAAAAAGATAATCATCATGGCGTCAGCCCACACACACACACACACACACACACATACACACACACTCACTTCCCATGGTTCACGGACCTGAGTTTAGTAAAAATCACGCTGGTCTAGTTTGTTTTCTGAGCCATTAATCCGACTGTCTAGTACGAAAAGTCGCTGCCATTCCGTCTGTAGTCCATTTCAGTTTTGGTTTAATTTGAAAAAAATCCACCCATTCCTAAATTTACTGAGCCACTTAATCCAATTAGAGTCACAGAGCCTGGAGCCTTCCTTAGCCGACAATAGGGGAAGGCTCTAGCCTTGCCTGGCCATAGCAGGCCAACACACACACACTCACACACACACACACACCTGGGGCAATTTGGAATAAACAAAATTACCTAATGTACCTGTCTTTGGATTGTGGGAGGAAACCGAAGCACCCGCAGAAAATCCATGCAAGCACATAGAAAACATGCAAACTCCACACAGAAATGCCCTTGCTGAGCCCGGGACTCAAAGGCAGGACTTTCTCGCCCTGAGGCGAACATGCTATCCACTATGACACTGTGTCGCCCAGCTTAAGAAAAGATCATGTACAGACCTTTTCTTTACATGTCCATCAACAGCAATGAACATGCACAGATCACCTGACAATCAACAGCAATGAAAATGTACAGATCACCTGTCAATCAACAGCTAATTTATTCCACTAACCACATAATCAAAAGTACCTTCTATTGAACAAGCATGTGGTACAGTGCCGGTGTCTCAGCCTCGAGCGGCAAAACAAACCCCTGAAGAAAAAAACGTCAAAATATATAGGAATATAAGGTTTCAATTCAGGTTTGTCGTCACTTCAGTTTGACTTTCCAAATTGGATTTTTGTATGAAATGGGCATTAAATGGGTGAACAGTTTCTCTTTGGAACAATCTTTTTTATTTGTGATAACTGGGTTCGGATAAACAGTACACAAAATCTTCATACACCAACAATAAAAAAAATACAAACTCTGAGCAACACATTGTGTTTTATACAATTTTATTCTGACATATTTCTGTCAAAGACTCTGAATTTATCTTTATTATCATCATCATCATCATCATTATTACTACTATTACTAGTATCATCATCATCATCATCATTATTATTATTATTATCATTATTATTATCTTTACTATTATTATTATTATTATTATTATTATCATTATTATCTTTACTATTATTATTATTATCATCATTATTATTACTACTATTACTAGTATTATCATCATCATTATTATTATTATTATCATTATTATTTTTTATTATTATTATTATTATCATAATAGGGCTACAATAATTATTATAGAACAATTTCACGGCTCTACTGATAGCAGTGAATATTTGTAGGTACAGTATAAAAGTCCAAGAAAACTAATCTATGCGTTATCTATTGAAATGTTTTGGGTTAAATGTCAGTCTTCGGTGTTTGTGATAATTGTGACCTGCTCTGGCATAGTATGGATTAAGTCTCAAGACTCAAATATCAATAATCACAATCTATCCATGCTAAAACACTTGCCTACGAGAGGGCTCCATGTCCAAGTTGTGGTAAAACAATAGAAATATCCATGTATTTTAATGATTTTCAATCCCCTTTTGTGATTGCTCAGGGTATTTCCTTATTATCCATATTCACTACCAGAATCCTCTCCCTACTTACAGAATCCCAGGAGGATTCCCCCAATCATACAACACTAAACCAATGTGAAGCCTCAACACACACACAGCTCGGTGTAAATAGAACTCATCTGTTGCATCTGTACTAGTACGATGGCACTGATTGGCCGGATTCATTTAATGTATGGATGTTCGAGAGTTTCAGATGCGGATATTCAGAAACTGGTTTTGTAAGTGTAATTACTATTTTCTCATAAGTAGTCATGTATTATATCTCATTTTGAAGCATTAAGTTCTCATTCCAAATACATCAATATCTCAGTATGTCAAACTTCCTACTTAATCCGTGTTATGCTGAAGCGGGACACAAATATTTAATGAGTTAATTTGCAACATCACACTGCATTATGGTCTATCATCTTATCAGTAGACACATCCATTTAAAATGAAAAAACTGAAGCTGTAAAGCTGTAAAATATACATAAATTACTAAGCAAATGATGAGTATAAAAATAAGCTAAAGTGATCAGATTATTCTTGTTTTATAACAGGCACGTCTAGTGAAAAATGCATTGCGCCTGTAATCCTCATTGATGGCTGGCCCTGCTGTCTCGTAAGGGTTTTCTTGAAATTCTACCCCTGCATATGTACACGCGCACACACACACACACACACACACACACACACACACACACACACACCTTAATGTAGTCACTCACTATAAAGCTCCCCAGCTACTAAAATGACATGCAATTGGTTGCAGGTGCTCACAGCAGATTGTGAAGATGTGCTTTGCTAAGCTACCTTACTGAAAATAACTGACACTTGAAATACTGCCCAAGCCTGAAGTATCATCTTGATCCTCAGAGATCACGCTTAGTAAGGCAGTAGGATAAAAAGAATAATCGCATCCACAAGTGTCCAGCACCAAGCTCTATACTAATAACACAGGCTTGGGGATGTAAATGTTTTATACAACCACATCAAACCCATGCCCACTGTATGTCAAGTTGTACAACACTACTCAGTCATTTTTAATGGAATACCACAGGAACTCAAGCTGCGAATGCTGCAGTTAATTAGTGCAAAAATTACCTTCTCCTCCTTCTCTTTCTTCTCCTCCAATAACAAAAACAAAACCTTGTTTACTTGAAAATACTCTTTATACAACACGCTGGATAAAGAATTTTTTGACTTCGACAGTTCGAGTGTGTAATCAATAACTGGGTGGTGTGAAGCTTAATGTTCAGTTACAGAATATAAAGAAGTGTTTTGGGTTTCTTTTATAACCCACCTATAGATGCACTGATACCATGTTTACATATCTAATAGTGACACTGAGTACTGATCCCATACTTAAACTTTTAGTTTCCAATAGGATTTGGGATATACGCGTACTTGTTTCCTCCAGCATGTGAAAGGCCATCATCGCTAGATCTAATAGATGAGATAATCGGTTTTAAATTCTGAAAGTATAAAGAGTCTTTCAGAGTAATTTTAATATATATTTAACAATTACTCCATGACTCCATGACAGATATAAATTTATATAATGGGTTATGAAGTAATACCTGATCACAGGGAGTGGAATAACTCTATCCATTATAGAAATATAGCATTTTTAACAGTCTATTCAAATTCTTGCCATTTTTTAAAATCTGTATGTTCTTACCATAAAATACAGGACAGTCGGTTAGTAGAGAGCTAGCTGGATAGCTAAAGGCAGTCCAATAATGTCATGTTTGGTGGAAAAAAGTAAAATATAAAATACTTTAGTTCCATATTCTGTTGCTTTTCATAGAACGGGACGGGGGACTGTCTAATTCATAAAAAAAGAAATAAATGTTCTCATTATCAAAAACCTTGATAAAAGATTCAATATCTTGTTACTTTTCGTGGAATCGGTCTAGACGGAAAAACCAGCGTTAGCGGCACTTTCAGTTTGATAGTGGAACTAGCAGAAGCTAAGTTTACTGTACTTATGTCTGTCTTTGTGAGCCCTGCATCATATTGTTAACCAGTTTAGGGTGAAACCTGCTTCTCAGATGATGGAGATGCAACATAGATTGGGTGCAGTGGATGGATACATACAGTAAGACGGATGAATCGATGATCACACATATTTTTCACCCACGTATGGTCACTGTATCTAGCTCTGTCACCCCGAATGTGGCAATACTGTCAGGAACCATAAGTAACAATATATATTAACAACGCTTACACTGAATCAGTTAGTAAAGGTTCATATTGACAATAAACTGGACTGGGTTAAAAACACTACCGCACTTTACAAAAAGGGCCGTCTCTATTTTTTGAGGAGGCTAAGGTCGTTTAACGTCTGCTGTACACTGCTCAGGATGTTTTATGAGTCTGTTGTGGCCAGCGCTATTCTCTATGCTGATGCATGCTGGGGCAGCAGGCTGAGGGTTGCAGACGCAAACAGACTGAACAAACTGATCCGCAAGGCCAGTAACGTTGTGGGAATGAAGCTGGACTAAATACTTATCATATTCTACACTTGCTATGGAGCAACTGTGGGCACACAGTTTCCTCCAGGATCAGTAAAATAATCTGATTCTGAAATTATGCACCCCAGGCTCAGTGGATGTCACTGAATTGAATAGTGCCCCCAACATTCCATCTCAGGGACTATGCAGCGGCATCCAAGTGTTAATTAGCAATATCAGCTAAACCACTTTATCATGAGAACAAATTCAGCAATTATCACCCAGCCCTATCTTTGGTTCTTCAAAAGCACGGCTGCCCTGGAGCATCACAGCACCACAGAGACTTAAACATTCTTATTCATTTATGATTCATCACAAAGAGAAATCATTCATTCATTCATTCATTCATTCATTCACCAAACTGCATAATTCTACAACGGTAACGGGTAGGCTGGAGCCTATGTCAGTCGACACTTGAGAAGTCGGGGTATACCCTGAACAGATCACCTGAGCATCGCATGGCCAACTCACACACACCTGGGGGCAATTTGGCACATCCAATTAGACTAATGCGCATGTCTTTGGACTGTGGGAGGAAGCTGGAGTACCAGAGAAAACTCACACAAACACAGGGAGAAAATGCAAACTCCATACAGAAATGTTCTCGCCTAGCCCAGGACTCGAACTCAGGCCCTTCTGGCTCTGAGGCAGACAACCTAACCACTGACCACTAGTAGTGCTATCCACTACGCCACCGAGCCGCCCAGTGACACAGAGTCGAATCTTACAAACAATAACTAGAATGATGAACCTAAAAGATCACAAAGTTGATCCTTCATATACAGACTGAGGAAAGTCTAACAAAATATTAAAAAAATAAGTTATGCACCTCTTTTAACACTACAGCCCTATACCACATAATCATGAAATATATTTTGTCTAAATTCTGGATATATTTTAGTTTCCTGTTAACAATAAATTTTGCTGTAATCGACCCATCAAGACAAGCAAAGAACGTCATCCTGAACACAAGCTCACAAAATCCTCGGCACCGATTCTTGCTGATACAGATACCACAACTGCCAGTCCATAAGGAACCACTGCAGCGCCTCTCAAAGCACCACAAAGCGCCACTGAAAGCACCACAAAGCGCCACTGAAAGCACCACAAAGTGCCACTGCAGACTTCTTAATAGGTTTATTTGGAAGCTTTCAAATGCTGACCAGTCTGAGAGCACTGTTAGTGCTTACCCTTTGGCCTGAGATCAGCATGTAAGGTCAGACTGGTCAGCTGGTGTTTCTGATTGGTCACAATTAGTTACAGGTATTGCCTAACATCCCATAAGATTGAGTATAGGATTATACAGGAATTTAAAATCCTTGCAATATGGTAATGTTTTGTGAGACTTACCACACATGGTCTTCCTCCAACAATATTAAAGCCCAAAGATCCAGACTCTCTGTGAAGCACAACTGTGACACTTTTGTTTTCGCCACCCTGAAAAACAGTAGAAATAATACAAATAGGAAACACGCTCATTTTCATATTTAATACAAGAATACATCCTGAAACAGTGGAGCATCAACAACACTTGTTTTGAGCTTCAATCTGAGACAAAACGTCTGTCCAGTGACCATTAACTATCAGGGGGTAAAAGCAGGGGTATTGCCTGATACATTAATCTTATTAATAAACCTACAGCCACTTCCAAAACAAGAATGACACGAGGGATTTTGAAACCAGACATGTGTCTAATCCTTGTCTGTTAAGGTGGTGGTAGTGGGCAGTCAGCTGTCTGTTCTGCACAAAATAGGATACTACGCCTGAATAGAAGACATTTTAATGGAATGTACAGTGTCAGCCATTTATAGCTGTCTGCATGCAGTGCAGGGGTCTCAGCTTGGAATGCAACAAGCCAAAACAGATGCCTAAATCCCAGAATTCCATAGGAAACCATGAGAGTGCTAAAATGCATAGAGAGGGGGTATGTAACAGTATTTTCTCTATCTATTACAAATAAAAGCCCAAGAATAGTCATATACCACCAAATTATGGTGTTCAACAGCCAATATTAAATAGTCTTGGTAGATTTAAGAACAAAGATGTCAATCACCCCAGCTTTCTCCACGTCATGACCGGCATTCTCTCAACCGATGGAGCATGGACCGTCAATTGTGCCCAAGCACTTTTGCACACACACGCATGCAGGATGATACAGAAGCCGTATGGAGCAGTTCACTGCTAATGTTAAAGTGGTACTTAGATGTGTTCAGGGAATGTGCAATTCTTACAAAAGGTATCCCGAAAGGCTACAGGGAGCTCATGTATCCTTTTTCCAAAACAGAAAACCCAGTTGGACAAAGGTCTACGATGCATTAAAGACAATCGAATAGCCTTATTCTGAAAACGAGAGGCCCCCTTGGACAAAGTAGATGCATCTGGCAAGAAACATACGGTGGTATTGTCAGGAATACGTAAGAAGGATCCGTTGTGTAAAAAGTAAACAGTGGGGCGGAGCTTAGCACTGTCATAAGGAAGGTCTAATTGAGACCAACAACAAGGCAGTACATCACCCATCACCAACTACGACTGACCAGTTCATTTTGGCTCAACTTTTTTTTCATTAATTATAATTGCCACTAATGCAGTGATTTCTTTGTCAAAAACTGTTGAGCGGATCGGGTTCACCTCTAGAGGACATCTCTGTCTATGGAAATTCATTAATCAAACTTAAATAATACTCAATAAACCCTGCTTTGATCCATTTATCTGGTTTAAGTGGCTCGTTATCGATCGAGGTTAGACCTCCACTGTGTTTCTGAAGCACTGCAAGTAAAGAACTCAACATTTATTTTAAAAAAAACCTGCTTAAAACTGCAGATTTTTCATATTTCACTATCTTTCATGCCATAGCTGTATTCCTTTAACCTGAAGTTAAGATATAACAACACACTCTAATGAATATTCATATGCTAAACACAGAGTTTTACCAGGTCTTTTCTCCTTTACCCAAAACCAATATAATAAAAATGAACATAGAAGCTAACCTACATGCTTTTTAAGATTGGAGATTCATAAACCCCAAACCCACCCCCGTCTCAGCAGGCTAAGAACTGCATTTGACCGGCATGACTCAGGGCTAAACAAGGGGACGAGATCCCCACCACCCACCAACACTACTCTCAGAGTTGTTTTTGTTTAAAGTTCCATTTAAGCAGGCAGAAAGCCTAACACCAAAATGAAATCACCAAAAAAAAAAAAAACCCACAACCCCATTTATTAAACTTTTTTTCTATTAGCAGGATACACAAAAATTACTGATCTAATTTGTATGAAACTTAGTGGAGGGGTGGGGCCTGGGCCTGAAAAGAACCTGTTAAATTCTGCAGGTGATCCATGCAAAAAAAAAAATCTTTAACATGGGGCCAAATGTTCATCCAACACCCACCAGGCGAAGACATTTCATTATCACAATGCCAAGTTATAATAATCCATTAGTGCCTGGTGGAGGTACTCACACTCTATCAGCGCCCCACCAGTTATCTTATATGGGTTTTTTATTTTAGCTTATATTATCATAATAAATGGCTTATTATTATTTCACGACAAGCATTTAACCGAGACTCTTGGGCATCATAAACCGGGAAGAGTTAAATGTATATAAAAACTCATTGCAGACTCTTTCAGAATACCGTTCCCTCTTATAATAGTTATAAAATTTGTGTGCAATTATAAAGCACTGGATATTTCAACAAGGAAGTAATGAGCTGCTCTTCCATGCTGTTGGAGGCGGAGTCATTAAACTTGGGTTCATTGTTTCACTATAGAAAATGTTTTGGGGGCCTCAGTATTTGGCAGCATCGATCAATCTTTAAGCTTTAAGCTGGTTATTGCTCAAATTGCGTTGCATGAGAGATCAGCTCAGATGAACTCCATACCTGCCCGTTTTACAGATAATTTCGCCTCACATGGCTCATTTTGCTGCTGTTCATTGATTTTACATAGTCGCTTGTTCGGTCATCGCTTCCTGTGAGGACGCAGCTCATTGTCATTGATTGAACTATGAATTCTGCATCATAAACAGTCCTTGAACTTATTGTGAAGCCGTCTGTCCAAAAGTGCAAGTTGAACCAGAGGTGGAACAATCAGCAGGTTAAATGATCCTAAACCCACCAGCAAACCCACCAAGGAATGATGCAAAAAAAGAAATGAAGTCACGGAACGATAGTCACACCACAGATTTCAAACCCACTGAAATGTTGTGGGGAGTTTTTGTTAAAAGTTTTGTGAAATTTTGGTTCCACTTAAAATAAATAATCTGAACAGGGTCTGAAGCACAATGTCACATTGAAGAAAGCTAAATTACAGAAAAATTAGAATTTGCATGATTGAAGAGCTTACTTTGTTTCGAGTTTGCCAAGACAGAACACACACAACACACGAGACTACATGCACTGAATGGGTCACTATGCCAGAAACCAGAGGAAGAGGAAGCTTTAAACAGTGATTTGCTTCAGTTTCTTTACTGTCAGTGGTGAAAACAAGCAATGTATGTCGAAGAGGATAATTGCCCCATAGTGTTACACTGTACCGATGTTTTTGTTTGCTGGTTACTGTGTTCTAATTCAGCAACAGACCCATTTTGAATGCAAAGATTAGAGTTAGGCATCTGCAATGGACAACTTGCTCAACACGTCGGCAGGTAAACAGTGACCACGACATGCCAGCAGGTGAACAGTGACCACAACACGCCGGCGGGTGAACAGTGACCACGACACACTAGCAGGTGAACAGTGACCACAACACGCTAGCAGGTGAACAGTGACCACAACACGCTAGCAGGTGAACAATGACCACGACACGTGAACAGTGATTCGGTCACATGGCCCATCCATCAACCCAACACATCTATTCATCCAACCCATACATCCACGCAACCAATACGTCCATCCAACCCGTATGTCCATCCATCCAACTCATACCTCCAACCAACTTCATCTGTCCACCCAACACATCTATCCACACAACCTATCCGTCAACACAACTAATACGTTCATCCAACCCATTAACCCATCCAACCCATCCGCCCGTCCAACTTATACCTCCAACCGACCTCATCCATCCACCCAACCCATTCATCTGCTCAGTCCATACCTCCACCCAACCCATACATCCATGCAACTCATCAACCCATCTAACCCATCCATCCACGCAACCCATTCCACCTCTCCATCCATTCAGCTTTCCTACAGCCGCGCATGGGATGTAATGATGTCACCCCGCAGGACAAATTTTGGCAACATCAAGTGAAATAAACGACTCGTAAAAGGGTGAAACAGGACCTCTAGAACAGAATAATCAGAAAGGGAGTAATGCAGGAACCTTCTCCGGCGGCGCAAAGCTCTTGGTGAGCGCGTCAATGCGCGCGCTGTACTCGGCGAACCTTTTCTGGTAGTGGAGCGCCGTGGCTTGCAGCTCGCTGTGCAGGGTCGAGAGCTGCGCCAGCAGCGACTTCTCCCGTTTGTTGGCGCGCACCGCGTGCCTCTTACGCTCCTTCTCCAGGGCGGTGACTCTGGCCTGAAGCGCGCTGTTGTGCGCCTTGAGTGAGCGCACGCAGCAGTGCCCATCCACGTAGCACTCTCGGTGAGTGACTCCGAGTCCGCAGCCCTGCTCGCAGACCCCAGCCGGCCGGTACTCGCAGGCGTCGCGCATGTGCGGCTGCACGTCCTTGAGGCTGAGCACCTGGTTGCAGCCCTGGTTGCGGCAGCGCACCGGAGCGAAGTCGCACGTCTCTGCGTGCTCGGCGAGCTGCTGGAGCTTGACGACTTGGCGACAGCCCCTTGCGTGATGCTCGCAGCGGATGTCCAGCTTGAGTACGAGGCTTTTGAGCGGTGGCACGTGGTGCAGCTCCTGCGCCGATACGCGCCGCCGGCACTGCGCCGGACAGCTGCGCTGCTGCGCCACCCACGGCAACACACACGCCGCGCAGAAGACGTGGCCGCACGGGGTGGTGAGAGGCTCCTCCAGCACCTTGTGGCAGAGGTTGCACTTCAGGTCCGGGTCCACGGCGCCGCTAAACCGCTCCAACTCGAAGCCCATGATTTGGTTTTAGGTGTAAAAAAAGAAAGAAAGCGCCGGGAGATCAGCGCTAAACTGCGGACTCACTCATGGAAAGGAGGAGCAGCGGCGGACTGGAGGCTGCTTCTCCCACTACGAACGAACTGCCCGGAACTTTGTGGGGAGGGGGGTAGTGTGGGACCATGCGTTACCGTAACGAGTCTAAGAGCGGCGCATCCTAATCCTGCAAGTTCATGGCAGGGTTATTACAGGTCAAAACAGCTTTGAATATGATATCAGTACTGCACTAATATATTCTTATAAAACAACAAAAAATCCATTAAATGAGCAAGTGATACATCTATCAACTCTTATACAGTATTATACAGCCTTTATCATTATATTTAAATTATGCTTTTGTGTGTACTAGTTTGATGTACCCACAGAAAGAGAGATGGATAGATAGCTAGATGGATGGACAGATAGATAGATAGATAGATAGATAGATAGATAGATGGATGGATGGATGGATGGATGGATGGACAGAAGACGGATAGATAGATGGATGGATAGGTAGATAGATTGATAGGTAGATAGAGAGATGGATGGGTGGATAAATAAATAGATGGATAGATAGATAGATAGATAGATATATAGATAGATAGATAGATAGATGGATGGATTGATAGATAGGTAGATAGATAGATGGATGGGTGGATGGATGAATGGATAGATAGATGGATAGATAGATAGATAGATAGATGGATAGATGGATGTATGGATAGATAGATAGATAAATAGATAGATAGATAGATAGATATGCAGATGTATTGGATATATATTGTATAATGACAGTCATTAAAAACTTTGAGGGAGAAATTCCTGTATATCTTGTGGGGTTTGGAAAGCCCATATAAAGGCACAAAAAGGTCCACTATTGTTAGACTAGTGCACGTCATAATGCCACATCTATCACGTGAACAACATTAAGCTACAGTGAGGAAGCAAGGTGTATGGCCTGTACACGACCCACCATCAGAAACCTGACTGACCGCCACAACATGACCGGGTCAGTTGACGACAGGCCATGTCCAGGGTAAGAAAGAAACTGATTACTCCCGTACAGAATCGCTACATCCGGTTACTTGCGGGACCGGTTTGCCATGATGTATCACCGCCTGTATTACCGTAAATCACCACCTGTATCACCGTAAATCACCACCTGTATTACTGCAAATCACAACCTGTATCACCACAAATCACCACCTGTATCACCGTAAATCACCACCTGTATTACTGCAAATCACAACCTGTATCACCACAAATCACCACCTGTATCACCACAAATCACCACCTGTATCACCGTAAATCATCGCCTGTATCACCGTAAATCACCGCCCGTATCACAGCAAATCACCGCTTGTAGCACCGCAAACAAAGGCCATACTGACTATTGTGACTTTCATTTTGGCTGGTGCCATTTTGTTTGTTGTTTTCTAAAGCTAACATGCTAAACAAATTATCCATATTACAAAAATCTAGTTTAGGGTGCCAGAATAAAAATTATGTAAAAAATTATGGTCTCAAAGATTTTAAATACTGTCAGTGTATATGCATGTTATCTTAAATTAATCATTTCTAACAAGGAAAATGAGGCTAATCAATGATTTATTAAAATTTCAGGGCAGCATGGTGGCACAGTACTTGTGGGGCCGGTATTGTAGTGGTTAGGGTGCTGGGCTCATGACTGAGAGGTTGTGGGTTCAAATCCCTGTTAGAACCCCACCGTGCTAACCACATGAATGTACAAGACTGTCCACCCAGCAGTATAAATGAGTAATCATTGAAAATACCGGGAAGGTATCCTGCAATGGACTAGCATCACATCCTAGTCTTAAATATCACTGATCTGAATTTCCTCTCTGGAAAGCGGTGCAGTCATAAAAGCATGAGAACCAGAATGGCATGGTCCATGGCCACCTCTGTATCTTCATTTAAATAATGCTTGCTGCAGATGGAAAGCACTCAGTTGTTGTCAACAATCTGGGAAAGAAAATTACTCATGATGCTATGCTTTAGCAATTCATGCCACATGTGTGCTATTCAAATATAGGACTTCCAGCTCATCAGTTTCACAAAAGGAAGAAAGCAAAGACAAAAGCATTCATGCAATCAGTCCCAAATAAATAAGAAGCTTTTTCCTGTTCTCTCTTGCATGGAAAGAGATCAGGGGCCTCATGTACAAAGACTTGCGTGGAATTCTTACTGAAAAATGGCGTATGCCTAAATCCAGAAAATGTCACGCAGCCACAGACTCGGGTTTCCTCCACCATCCGCGGCGGCTCTGGGTCACAGAAACGGGGGATTCCTGCTGCCCGCCCGACTGGCCGTGTC
>JAOUQZ010000016.1:6191435-6201795 GCA_028564935.1 Neosilurus hyrtlii | reverse complement strand
GCTTGTTTAACCTAAATGCTAAATGTTAAATCTAAATGCTAAATCTAAATGGTAAATCTAAATGCTAAATCTAAATGCTAAATCTAAATGTTAAATCTAAATCTAAATCTAAATCTAAATCTAAATCTAAATGCTAAATCTAAATCTAAATCTAAATGCTAAATCTAAATCTAAATCTAAATGCTAAATCTAAATCTAAATCTAAATGTTAAATCTAAATGCACTGCGATTATTCACTGCACCACAAACTGATATAAAGTTATTTCTTGTATAGAAATACAAATATAAACGTATACACAGAAATATACGGATTTTTATTTAATGTTTATCATTCGCAAAATAATAGGATTATCTTATAAAATTAAAGTAAATTTTTTCCTCTTTATCAAGACTAATTGCGGTGCTTACACTGACATGTCTTTTAACGCACCGACACAGGTTCAAATCCCGCTGGTGCCCACTTTAATTATCGAGAACTTGATTCATTTTATTAATTTATTTTTGCTTTAGATTTAGATTTAACTTTTAGATTTAACATTTACATTTAACATTTAGATTTAACATTTAGATTTAGATTTAACTTTTAGATTTAACATTTACATTTAACATTTAGATTTAGATTTAACTTTTACATTTAACATTTAACATTTAGATTTAGATTTTAGATTTAGATTTATCATTTAAATTTAGATTTATCATTTAGATTTAGATTTAATATTTAGATGTAACATCTAATATTTAGATTTAGATTTAGCATTTAGGTTGGACAAGCAAACATTTTTTAACAGTTAAATGTAAGACGTTATAGATGTGACTCAAACTTAAATGTGAGGAAAAATGACCTTAATGTGGAAAAAATGTGCGCTACAACTTTGCAGTCAAATTTTTACATGGGGAAAATGAGCTAAATGTGGAAAAAGTGTGTGCGAAAACTTTGCATCAAATTTTTACATTTGGTGCCCCATAGCTCACAGTCCTCCACTGGTGCAGTGTCTGCATCTCTACTACTGTCAAGCTCGAAAACAGTGTTTGTGTACTCATCCAAAATGTTGTTCATTCAGATCTTCCCAGTATATAAAGTCAGGGTTGCACGTCATTTTGAACCGGAGCAGTGTATTATTTTCATTCTGGTTCCAGTTTTAACAGATAAAGTGTGCAAAGTCAAAGCTATACCTTCGGTGCATAGGCACATGTTTTCAGTGAGAACATGTGTACGTATTCACCCAAGTGCGTCCCAGAATGTCATGTGCGTTAGAATACAAGTGCGAGTAACGTTGTTGGGGCCTGTGCAGCCCAGGCTTGTAATCCCTCTCTGTGCTAGTCCCAGTCATCTTATGGCATTTCAGTATCATGTGCACAATAGTTTACAAATTCAGTACAAAGTTATTCCCGTACCATTTCAATGTCAAAACAAAACATTCCTCATCCATTCTGAAATAATTAGTATGGCTTTCTGACATGAGGTCACTGCTCCAATCATGAAACACACCAAGTTCATATGCAGTTAAGAACGGTTCATATTTTTATTACCAGCTCTGTGGCTCCGGATTGTCAGTGTTCTCTAAAATAGTGAAGTGTGAGAAGTGAAATGATTCTGAGGCGAATACCTGGCCAATATTTCCTACCAGTGGTTCCTCTGCTTTTGCCAAGGCTAGGCCTCTGCTTTGTTCATGCAGATGGGAAGGAAGATAGTGACTGTCTCCGGAATGCTCAGCCCAAGTGCAAAAACAAACAACATACCAGATGCATGAGGAGATCTTCCCTATCTGTCTTTCTGCTCTTGCACAGAATCTTTCTGTTCACTGCATGAAGTCACATATTTATTACCTTATAAAAATCAAGAGAGTAAATGTTTTTAGTGTTTTAGATTTTTTTAATAAACATCAAGTGCTAAAATGATTTTTAATATTTATTTACAATCAGTTGAACCCGGTGGACTATGATGTTCATTATGTTGAACTGGACTCTGTGCACATACTAACCACTGAAGCAACCACAAGAATTTTTGCTTTGTTCCAATGAAATTAAACTGTAATATAATAGCAATAAATAGTAAATTTAAAGTAATTCTGCTATCACTGTTCAAAGTCTACTGAAAAATTCAACCAGGTAAAACATAAATAACACTTAATTTCACACACTGACATCTTCAGCAAAAGTACTCAGTTATGTTTAATTACACTGAAATAACTGGGTAATGGGTGGAGAAGTGGTGCAACAGGGAATGTTTACTATTAGCTTAACTGATGACTTGTATTTGCCCTGAGGTTTAATTCCTTCATGTGTAAAGCTGAACAGATGTTTCCCTCTCAGTGTTGGTGATGATGCGTCGTTTATCTGTCACAGATGGAATTTGTCTGATTAAAATCACAGCACATGGTGTTATACAGAGAGATTTCAGTACATAATTCTATACATTAATAGATTCATTAATGACATCATCATGTAAAAAAAAATACATATTTTTGTTATTATGTAGAAATTTTTGAGAAATGTTTTATTACTTTACTTAACACACGGTATGCATCACTGATATGCATCAACGCATAGACAGCTCCCCAGCACAGGAAGTCTTTAATCCCTCCTTATACAAATCTATTCCAAATTTTTCCCATATGTTCTTAAATGTAAAGCATGTGACCATATGGCAATGAAACTAAAGCTCAACATCTGTGGTAAAATGAACACATGATTAAATTTGACTAATTAAGGAACTATTTCTTTGATTGCCTTGTTAATGTCTCCAAAGTATTATATGATGCAATATGATTTTTTAAAACCCTGGTTTAAAGTGTGCTTTGTATGCATTCAGAGTGAGACTGACACATTTCTTAACATGTCCTAAAAGTATTAAAGCTGCCCTCTCCAGAGTACACTTGTACTGATACACATTCAAATACAGTTGTAGTGATACTATTTAAAACTTTATCTCCAGGCAACATAGTACATTTAATGGTTGTGAATGTGCAGCTAGAAGAGAATTTTCTGATTACACAGTAACTTTGGGTGGCCTTTCAATAATATCATGTGGAGCAATCAAAGACCCTTGTCTGATTACTGATCCTAGTCTTTATATGAAGCATAAGCACAATTTGTAATGGTGCCTTTTAAAACACATTTAAAATTTCAAAAAGAAGTTTTACTATATACAACATGGAAACCTAAGAGAAGCAAACTTAAATAAAGTTTTTTTGGTTTATTTTTCCATTTTTAAAACAGTTCAATGATCACGCTACCTTCTCCACCTTAGTGCTTATGGTCACTTTATGATGGGATTTTTAAGTCATTCACAGTTTGAATAATGTATTTGTTTTTTAACCTTTAAAAACAACATGTTTTGTAAATCTTTTCTTATGCGTTAGGCAGATAGACCCAAAAGCAGGACAGACACAGGTATAAGCAAAAAACAAGGTTCCTTTATTTAAGGATGGAGAGAAATAAGTGTTGTGACCAGGTGACTCTCACGGACCAGCTTGAGCTTGCTGACGTGGAAGGTAGGATGAACTCGGAGAAACCTGGGGAGCTTCAAACAAACAGAGACAGGGTTAAGACCATGGATACGAAAAACCTGTGAAATGAGGTTGTGGGCGGTATCCTTGGCTGAGGGTAGCTTGGGCAAAGGAATGAAGTGAGCCATCTTCGAGAACCAATCGACCACTGTCAGTACCACCGTGTTCCCCCTTGAGGGGGCAGACCCGTGACGAAGTCCAGGGAGATGTGCGACCACGGACGGTGTGGCACTGGCAACGGTTGGAGGAGCCTCGCCGCATGCTGAGACATACTCTATTACGTCCTTGGCCAGGGTGGGCCACCAAAACCGTTGCTTGACCACGAACATGTTCTGAAAGCCGGGCCGGTAGGAGAGTGTGAATCGGAACCGGCTGAAGAAAAGTGCCCACCTGGCCTGCCACGAGTTCAGTCTCTTGGCTGACCGGAGGTATTCCAGGTTCTTGTGGTCAGTCCACACCAGGATGGGCTGGTCCGCCCCTTCCAGTTCATGTCTCCACTCCTCCAGGGCGACCTTGATGGCCAACAGCTCCCGGTTCCCCACGTCGTAGTTGCTGTCCATCGGGGACAACTTGTGGGACAGGAATGCACAGGGATATACCCAGTCATCCTTGGGGGACCACTGGGATAGAACCACTCCCATCCAGACATTGGACGCATCCACTTCTACAATAAACTGGTGCTCGGGGTCAGGTATCTTCAGCACTGACACTGTGGTGAACAGCCACTTCAACTAATTTTTACTGGCGGATGAACTGCCAGTAAAAATTAGCAAAGCGCAGGAACTGCTGAACCTTCCTACGAGTCGTGAGAGGTGGCCAGTGGGAAACTGCACTAACCTTCTCCGGGTCCATCTGGACCTGGTTCAGGGAGATGATAAATTCCAGGAAGGAGACAGAGAAGGCATGGAATTCGCACTTCTCTGCCTTAACAAACAGCTTGTTCTCCCACAAGCGACTTAGAACTCGGCAGACATGGCGTCGGTGGGTGGCAAGATCTGAGGAAAAAACAGGAATGTCATCTAAATAGACGAAAACAAAGTCATTGATGTAGTCACGTAGCACCTCGTTAATGAAGCCCTGGAAGACATCGGGGGCGTTGGTCAGCCCAAACGGCATTACAAGGTACTCATAGAGGCCCATGGGGGTGTTGAAACCAGTCTACCACCCGTCTCCCTTGCGAATCCTGACCAGGTGGTACTCGTTCGTCAGGTCCAACTTAGTGAAAACTCTGGCCTGCTGGAGCAGCTCGAAGGCGAAGGAGATGAGAGGAAGTGGGTACCAGTGCATAACAGTGATGTCATTAAGTGCACGATAGTCTATACATGGCCGAAGCGAGCCATCCTTTTTCTTCACAAAGAAAAACCGAGCCCCAGCCAGGGATGAGGAAGGCCAAATGATGCCTGCCCGCAGGGAGCTTTCAATGTACTCCTCCATGGCCCTCCTCTCGGGGCCTGAGAGGGCGAACAGTCTGACCTTGGGGATAGGAGCTCCCGGCAACAACTCTATTGCGCAGTCCCATGGCCGATGGGGGGGGGGCATGGCTGTGGACTTACTGAACAGCTCCCGCAGGTCGTGGTAGCACGATGGAACTCTAGAGAGGTCGGGAAAATCGCCCAGATCTGGTTCCGGCTCTGGGTTTGCACCCCTTCCCGGGGATCCGCAAGACGGGGGGGGGGCAAGGCGAGGCAGGATGACCTGCAGACGGGGTCCCTGCTCCTGATCACCCCTGTCTCCCAAATGATGTGTGGGTTGTGGTATCTTAACCATGGGAACCCTAATACGAGGGGGTGATGAGTGCACTTTAGGAGGTGAAAAGAGATGAGTTTGGTGTGGTCCCCACCAATGGTCATCTGCATGATCTTCGTTCTGTGAGTGATCTGGGTAAGAAGCTTGCTTTTCAGGGCTCGAGCGGAGACAGGCTGGGGGAGTGGGTACTCCTTGATCTGTAATCTCTTGGCTAAGGAACAGTCCGTCAGATTCTCGTCTGCCCCTGAATCAATGAGAGCCGTTAGGGAAAAAAACCTTGCCCTGGATTAGCAGAGATATGCTAATTAGTGTGCGAGGGGATACCTGAATGGGTGAGACTCCGCCTACCTGTGGTTTCTCCTTGGTCCGGGAACCGGCCGTCTTTGCCGGGCAGGTATTGGCTCGGTGACCGGCTCGCCTGCAATAATAACACGCTTCCTCTCTTTGGCGGGTTGGCGTTCTTCCGGCTTGTGCCGGAGGGAATCAGATGACCTGAACGGGGAGAGAGCAGAGAAGAACATGAGACAGACATGACACTAGGATCTCACAGGGGGCTGTTATTTTGTTGAATTTATAGAATTTTAATATAAGTGACTGCAGCAAACCATGATATTTGCCACTATTTCAATTTAAGCATTATTCACTTGGGATAATTGTTTTGGTATAAACTTCATGGGAGCATAAAAAGATTTTTTTCATATAGTTTTTTCTTTCATTTTTTTCATATTTTAACCATTACAGGGCAGGTCAGGTGAGCTCTGCAAGCTTGAGTTGTCCTGCCCCCTGAGCTGTACATCTCTGCAGCTCCTCCAGAGTTACCATGGGCCTCTTGGCTGCTTCTCTGATCAATGCTCTCCTTGCCCGGCCTGTCAGTTTCGGCCATATCTTGGCAGGTTTGCTGATGTTTAAAACTTGGGATATTTTTTATAAACCAACACTCCTTTAAACTTCACAACTTTATAGCTGTCCTGTCTGGTGAGTTCCTTTGGCTTCATGATGCTGTTTGTTCACTAATGTTCTCTAACAAACCTCTGAGGCCTTCACAGAACAGCTGCATTTATACTGAGATTAGATGATACACAGGTGGACTCTGATTACCAATTAGATTCTGAAGGCAGCTGGTTGCACTGGATTTTATTTAGGGGTATCAGAGAAAATGGGGCTGAATACAAATGTATCCCACACTTTTCCGATTTTTTTTGCAAAAGACTTGGAAACCCTTAATCCTCATTTTCCTTCCACTTTACCATTATTCACCACTTTGTGTTGGTTTATCACATAAAATCCTAATAAACATATGTATATTTGTGGTTGTACTTTTGAAAGCCACTGTATGCTGTTGTAAGTATGCAGACTGAGACAGAGAACTCCAGCTAAATATAGTTTAAAACTCAGGACTATAGTGTTTCAGACAAGGTGAAGCCATTTTACATGGGGCATATTTATTTTAAAATATCTATATCCTTATCTTCCCTGTCATCCCAGACAAAATGACTGCCTGCCTTTTATTCTTCCTGAATATTGCAAAAAGCTGATTAAGTAGTGTTTGGTGACAAAAAAGTGTCCGATTCTTGAAAACAAAACATAAGTTCTTACCCTCAAAATACTTTAATTCCATATTGTGTTCTTTTGTGTCTAGGATGAATCAGGCAATAGCTGTATAGTGTACTTACCTCATAGCGCACTGATGATAACTAGCTAGCTAGCAACATTGACATCATCAGCTAACATCAGATTTCCGTATGCCAAATTGGCTGCCATATTGCTTCGGGGCAGTAGCAGCAAACTACCGGACAGGTGCACTGCGTTTGGGTGCAACAATGAGAGAAACAAAACAACGAGAAAACATGGGATAACATTTCACAGGTAATATTTCACACTCTGCCATAATTTTAGGCGATTGATAATTTGAAAAGAGATAATTTATCATATAAGCTGGGAATTGGAGAACTGGATCTGTATTTGTCAGCAGTTATGCCTGACCAAGGCTATAATTTCTGGTCCATATATATATGGACATAATAATAATAATATATCAGAAGTCCCAAAGTGAAGTGAAAGCATGTACCATCTCTTGGTGCTCTGAAATAGGGGTGGTGTCATCATCCCTTCTTCGGGCACAGTCACTATACTTCTGGGGCTGGTGCTGGAATGCCCTTAATGTTCGTCCTGTTTGTTCAAAAACACAGATCATGTACATTTTGAAGGCACAGTATGGTGCATGCCACTCCTTTGCTTTGGGACAGCACATTGTCAATTCCCAAGATGGTATTGACAATCTTTTTATGTTATTGTGTTCTTTGTTCTCAAGATAACATGGGAAAACGCTGTCAAAGTTTACTTGCTTAATTTGAATTATTAATTACAACTTTTTCTAACAAAACACAGTGATGCTTCCTCTTTGTTTACATAATGCCAAGGCTTTGGCGCTCAGAGCCAATATGGCGACCGAATTTGCATACAGAGTTAAACATCTGCACTGAACGTGGCCGTTCTCCATAAGTCTATTTTTATGCAGCATAAGCCCTCTTCCTGTTTGCCCTTTTACAAGCCTCTTCCAAGTTCCTTGCTCCACCTACTGGCTAGAATAATTATCACATACCCCTCACTGTCTACTTAAACACTTTGTATAATTATTTTGAATAAATAATGAAACAATTATCAAATTCGACTTTTGTATGGTATAGAGAATTATTTTGTATATGCCTTTGTCCTCAGTGAATAACAAACCCCTCGACTGAATAATTCTCCATATCATATCTTACCACAGTCAGTAATTGCTGATTATTTCATGGCTTTCAACCAATTAGAAATGAGAAAATCTGTTAAATGAATCAATGAATGAACCAATCTGGTTGTGTATATTAATTGTTGGTTGCTGGTACCTTGCACAATGAAAGCTACAGCAGAAGGTAGAGCTTGTCTCTCTCTCTCTCTCTCTCTCTCTCTCTCTCTCTTTCTCTTTCTCTCTCTCTTTCTCTCTCGCTGTCTCTCTCTCTCTCTCTCTCTCGCTGTCTCTCTCTCTCTTTTCTTCCTACATACAACTGCCAAGATAACTTTGGGATTTCAACTGTCATGAACAGTTTTCAATTGCCTCCTTTATTTAACTGACAAAAGTACAAAGAATATGTTCCAATATTTTGACAAACTTAACTGTATTTTATAAATATGAACACTGAATCTGAACACATTTACCAAAAGTTGAAGCAGAGCTTATATAAGATTGAAATGTTGATAGAAAATTCAAATGACAGTCCTAAACTAATTGCTGACAAGTGAAGTATCTTCTGCGATGGTCTGGTAAGCTGTTCAGGGTGTACCTCGCTTTTGCTCAGTGTCGGCTGAGATAGGCTCCAGTCTCCCTGCGACTATACCAGAATTAAGTGGTTTGACAGATGAGTAAATGATATATCCCATGCGTAATTTTTTCACATTTTATTTTATTTTTTACAACTATCCTTTTCTGTGCATTTGTTGAGCAGCACAGTGACTGAGTAATCTGTTGAGCTTGTTACGCTTTTTTGGAATCCATTTACATCTTATATTTACCCAAATCCCAAATTGTTAAATGGGACCAGCTGGGCTTTGATGGATCACTCATTTACAGAGTGGTAAGTAAACATTTGGATACAGTTGTGTGCAGTAATTATGCTCCTACAACTGCCAGTAACCTTTGATTATTATTATCCAATTTAGGGTGTAAGTCTGTGGTGGAATAGCATCTCCTTTGAAAGAGGAACGCTACCAATTCGGCAAACTCAAATGAAGCTTAAATGAAAGGAGTGGTTTGGGAAAAGTCCCAAACAGAAATTTCCCTCTTCAAGCAGCGTACACTACTGAATAGCCAAGACATGTCTGTTGTATAAGCATTGCTTTTTTACTCATGCAGTGAGTAAAATACATATGATGTCTATATCTCTAAAATAGAAGTAATTAGGTAATCACAAACTGATCTCCCTGTAAGTTATAAATGCAATAAACACAGAAACAGTGATATACAAGCTGGACTATTACATAAAGGTATAATTACGCATTATACAGTATGTGTTCTGAGTCCAATCATATACAATATTGGCACAATATTGATTTGGTCATAAGTATTCACAGCTCTGGGGGGCACAATGGAGTAATGGTTAGCGTCTACTCTTGCCCCACAGCAAGAATGTCCTGGAATCGAGCCCTGTGGTTGGTTAGGGTGTTTCTGTGTGTATTTTGCGTCTTCTCTCTGTGCTTGTTTGGGTTTCCTCTGGGTGCTCGGGCTTACACCCACAATCCAAAGACATGCGCATTGACTAATTGGTTATTCCAAATTGCCCATAAGTGTGAATGAGTGTTTGTCCTATAGAGCAAGTTGTGTTCAAAAATTCAAAAAAACAAACAAAAAAATTTTTTTTATAAAAAACATACATTGCAACTGAAACCGTGAGAGACCCAATACCCTGTGTGCAGAATGGAAAGTGAGTGAGTGAATTACAACTGTGCCAATGTTCACTATAACCAATCTGTTGCTTGTGCAGTGAACTGGTACACATATTATACCCAGGGCTCATGGATGCAGGTGGGGAGTGAAGGCTAGTACATTTGTTCTGATCCCACAGAACAGCTACTCTAACAAACTGCTGAAACTGTTAATGTTGGAACTGATAGAAAGGAGTCAGAACACAGTGCATTGCATTTTGCTGCATATGGGGCTGCCTAGCTGCAGACCAGTCAGTGGGTGTTAATGTTATGGCTGAATATTGTATCAGATCACATACTGTAAAAACTGTTGATTTGGTACTTAATCATATTTACTGATCTGAAATCTATTGATAAAATCCATAATAATTATGAATATTCATAGAAACTAGCATGCATGTATTAAAAAATATGCATATTGTATGTTTAATAGGAAACTCCAGAAGCCCAGGACCCGAACCCAGGACCTCCTTAATTCAAATTAAGGACGAGGGGAGGCTTGCTCTCATCTCAGCCAACCCTGGGACGAGGGCAGAGTACACCCTAACAACCTTTCTTTCTCTCTCTCTCATGTGTAGGGGTTGTAGAGAAAATTTTTAGATTCCTCCTTAATTTAATTTTACTATGTAAAGCTGCTTTGTGACAAT
>JAOUQZ010000016.1:6168821-6182904 GCA_028564935.1 Neosilurus hyrtlii | reverse complement strand
TATATATATATATATATATATATATATATATACACACACACACACACACACACACACACACACACATACACACACACTGAGAGGTATTAAAAACGCAACAAGCACATGAGTAAAGTCTGATACCTTAGTCACTCCTTGATTAATCCATAAAGTGGAGTGTGAGATCAAAACAGTTTGTTTGTTGTCAAGTGGCACCTCTGGCTATAAAAAGCCTGGTAAAAAAAGTTTAAATTTGTGAAAAGTGAAGATGCCACGACTGCCACAAGTAAGCAGAGACCAGACCCCGGGCATGCTGCGTGCCGCAATAACTGCTGCAAGGGTAGCTGCACACTTTGGCGTGCATCGTTTAACTGTTGTACGCCTTCAGACACGCCACAAATAGACAGGAACCACCAGAGACTGACCAAGACCTGGTCAGCCACATGCCACTACGTGTGCACAAGACTGTAGTATCTGGGTGGTGCATCCGAAGAACCCTTTCTGTCCAGCAGCACGGACATCGGCTGAGGTTCCTGGTACTCGCCACATCCACATCAGTGCTCGTACAGTGCGCAGAAGGCTCAGGGAAGAAGGTGTCCGGTCGTTCACGGCACATGTTGGTATGGTCCTGACAGACCGCAGGCGCTGAAGAACACTGTAATGTGTTTTTACTTACCACTGTACATGTCTGAAATGTCTATTCTTGATTTGTATATTATTTAACTGATTTGGTTAAACATAATAATAAAATTATGGAATTATTTCATTGTAGCATGTTTAATGACTCTTAGTATATTTATATATTCCGAACAAAATGCTTAGACAGTTTTCAGATGTTAAAAATGTAAATAAATAACTTATTGACAAAGCAACAACACTGTTGTCAATGAACATTTAAATAAACACTCAAAGCAATCATTTCTACTTTAGTTTATCTTTAAATCAGTTGGATACTAGGATAGACACAGCAACAGGAGACAGATAGCCACTGAATGTTTACATTACACAGGTTCTCTGTATTGGAAAGTACTGAGTGGTCTGATCATCTTTTTTTTGTCTTTAAAGTGAAATGAAAGGCAAGTCTTGCAAACTCTCCTGTTACACATGAACATATGTATATTTTCATTACCAGGTGGTTTTATTATTTTAATTTTTCGAAGTTGCAGTCTATATAAGGCAAGTTAATGGCAAAAATAACAGCACAGAGATATTAACAAATCAGATATTAAACTAGTCAACTTCTGAATAAAATAAAACTAGGCACATCTACATGTAATACAAGCCTAAATTCACATACATCAGAAAAGCATGAGGCCGTTTATAGAAGCAATTGCTATGCTCCGCCTTTTATTCATATGCAGATTACTTTCGTATTTACTGTCACACCCACCTGAATCACGTGCAATTTACTACTAAAACAACATTTACTACTTACTTTTTTTTTTTTTAAGAAGCCTCTAATGAAAATAGCATATTTGATGGGCATATGTGATATATGCAAGCTTTTATTAAGTTTGGGTTTAATTTCCCTTTAAAGCTGGGGGTGGTAAGCTGGAAAGCTAGCAAAATTTGATTACATGGGATTACAGTGGAACCAAATGTCTTAATTTGCTCAATCACACATCCATGCCACCCCTTGGCTTTATTTATGCATCCAATTTATTACATACATATTCTAAAAGTTTCCTACCATGTTCCTGTCATGCATATAATTGGTTTTGCTGTTATAACAGGCATTTTATAGCTATATATTTTATAGCATTTTATAGTTTTATAGCAGGTATTCTATAGCTATAGTTATGACTGATGTGTCAACCTGCCCTTTGCTGAATATAATGGGACAAGTTTGACAACCAATAAATAATAGTAGATAAGTGTGTTAAGTCGTAACTATGGTGTGGGTTTAGTGGTTTCTTATAGAGTGGGACATTAAGATGTTGACACACTACTATTTGGTATGCATGTGTCATTGATGAAGGTCTTGTGGATGACTGCAGTGCAAATTATTCATCAGAACACTGGCATCTAATCATCTGTAACATCTGGAAAAACTGTAGAACAGATAAACACAAGTTGGAAAGAATTCCTTTGGAGAATGTGTTTGGATATGCGAAAGAGAGAAAGAGACAGAAAGAGAAGGTAAAACCGGGAGTATTTTACTCAGAATTATAGAAATGCTAAATGCCGCATTGGGCGGCATGGTGGCTCTAGTGGTTAGCATGTCCGTCTTACAGCAATAAGGTCCTGTGTTTGAGCTCCAAGCTCGGGCATTACTGCGTAGAGTTTGCATGCTCTCCCTGTGCTTCTAAATTACCCCTGGTATGAATGTTATTGTGAATGTTTGTTGTGTGTTGGCCCTGCTGTTCAGGGCCAACACACTGGCCTTCGCCCAGAGTCAGCTGAGATACACTTGAGGAGATTTACACGTCCGATAGCGCATGGACATCTAGATTATATTCTGATGCTTTTACTGACAGATTGATTTGGTTTTGCTTGAATATTTTTTTAAATCTGTGAATATATTTAAAAATGTAGATCTGTAAACTTAGTGTAGCCTTGGAATAGTGTCAGAAGGTTCACCATCAGCCACTTTACTTCTCAAACACATGACCTGAAGCCTAACAATGATTGGCATTTTCAGACTTTGAAACTTTTGAGACGGAAACCTTAAATATTAAAAATATCAAATACTGGAATGAGGAATTTAGGCGTTTTAACTTTGTCAATATCGACACAGATTATTTATTCACAACTGTACATTATGTTTCAATTCCCAACACCTGAACCTCTGAAGTTTCTGGTTAGATCATTTTTCTGAGTTATAAAATCTTAAAGTGTTGTAAAGGTTGTCTGTTAAACCGACCTCAAAAACAAAACAAAACACTCACTAGCCGAATAGTTTAATCCTATTGGGTCGCAGGGAGGTTGGGGCCTATACCATCTGACTTTGGGTGAAGGTGGGGTTCACCCTGAGCAGCTCGCCACTTCATCACAGGGCAACACACACAACCATTCACACACACACAGAGGCAATTTGGAACAGCTAATTAGCCTAATGTGGATGTCTTTAGAAACCCACGCAAGCACAGGAAGAACATGCAAACTCCACACAGAAATGTCCGAGCCGGAGACCCGAACCCAGGACCTTCTTGCTGCGAGGCGGACATGCTCAAAAAACACACAAAAAAACAGTTGGTTCTCCACTTATGTAAATCACCACTTAACTGCAGTCCAATCATGTACAGCATTCTGTTTATTTCCTAATAAATAAAAAAACCCTGAAAACTAAGTCAAATGTTGAGAAATCTAGATGAAGTTTCGGCAACATGTCCAGGAATGTCAGGAGAGATTATCACCCTGCCTCATCATACCTTCCCTTTGTGAGGCATCAGTCCTCCTCTTGTCTTCTGTCCAGGAATCAAACCCTTATCTACTGTAAGTCTTCTGCAGCTCAAACACAAGTGTATGCTGGGAAATTGGAAAATGCTCTTGTCAGATCGTGTTGTGCAGGAAAAAAACAAAAGATCACACATTTTGGGCAATTTCATCTTGATATAACCAGATCAAAGAACAGACCCAGGGCGTGCATTAAGGATTAAGGTTCTGTGTAAAAACTAGATGTTAAGAGCTACAGAAACTAAATTCAGGGTCAGATATGTGTGCTGTTTTTTGCAAATGCATCAAAATGTTAATTTATTATAAGTACACTTAAGGGAAAAAAATATTTATGAGCTTAGTAAATACCACAATAATAAAAGCTAGACTAATTTAATAAAATCCCTGAACATTGTAAGTGATTGTTAGACACACTAATATACAGTAAATCCCTCAAAATCCAACAGTTATATTTAAAAATGTTATAACTGTTTTAAATTTATCTATTATTTAAGTATATTTCATCTAAAAACATTCAATTTAATAAACATATTATATTTTTAAGTTATCTGTAAAGCTTTTGGTAAATTTCTATCAAAAGGTTTGAGGGAAAGTGTACTAACTTACATTTACTATTTACAGTTACTGAATTCTTAAGGTGTTTTGTTTTGGGGTGCACAGTGGTGTAGTGGTTAGCACGTTCGCCTCACAGCAGTTCGAGTCCATGTCCCCTGCTTCCTTTGGGATGTGGTGGTAGCCCTCCCAGAGGTGGGAGTTAAAGGCCCTTCTGACAGAAGACTCTGACAAATGTTCCCAGGAGACCCTAACTACACGCATGGGCCTGCCAGGTCTGGAGGGCAGCCTTCCTCGCTACTGGAGCCAGCTCACCACTAGGTGGTGATTGGTTGACAGCTCAGCTCCTCTCTTCACCTGAGTGTCCAGGACATGATAAAAAGTTGATCATCGAACTGCGGCCTAGGGTGTCCTGGTGCCAAGTGCATGTTTAAACGTGGTGTCCGTGATGGACAAACAACAAAGTCCAACAGCGAAACACCATTTGGTTTCAGATCGGAGAGACACATCATTCAATCAGTGGATATTTTCACCCTCTTCTTAAAAATAAAGAAAAACTTGGTTTTAAGAATCATGAAAACCGCCCTTATCTCCAAGAATGCTTTATGGAGCACTTCTACCCTCTTGATGGAAACACAAATCATGGCAAGGATTTATCTTGGATAAATGGAGCACATTAAACAGCTATAAATTCATTATCAAAATGTTTTTTAACCAAACCCTTTTACTCATCCATGGACCTATGTCATCTCATTAGTGTATTCATGTATCAAGTAACAGCTGTTTTAGATGGTAAAGGGGTGAAGGTCTTATTTCACATCACTGTTTTCTCCAAAACACGTGGAACAAGTATAAGAGCTTCTTACAATGAGGAGAGTCTTTGCTTAAAAAGGCCATGAGTGATGCTGACCAATATATATATATATATATATATATAGGTTATATTTTAGATAAACATATGTGCCCCCCCACTCCCTTACTGTGAACACCCTTACCATATAAAAAAATTATATATTTTCTATTTTAATTTAATGGTATGAGGATATGTGGTAAGGCTGTAACTAGCCAACCATCACAGGGCCAACACTCACACAACTATTCACACTCACACCTAGGGGCAATTTGGAACAACCAATTAGCCTAACTTGAACCCAAGACCTTGTTGCTGTGAGGTGGACATAACCCCTACGCCACCATGCCGCCTTCACATAGAGTTGAAAAATAACTTGTAGAGTGGTGTAACGAACAGAAAGCTGTTTTCGAGAAAAATGACATTTGTAATATAAAAAAAAAACACAATATGATTCAAGGTCATAAGGAAAATGAAGGGACCATTCTGGGATGCATAGACCTCATCCACATCTGCCAAAATATTCTTAGTGTATATTATTACTACTGAATATACTAGACAACAATACCATTTAGTCACTGATCTTTTGAGGGTGCTTTACCATGGTTAGGGTCATAATGAATCCAGAGGCTCTTCTTGTCTAAACAGTCTAGAAGGGACACCAGTCCATCACTGACCTCCATGCTCACATATACACACTCATTCACACATGAGGCAATTTAGTGTACTACACTGGCACCGGTGTGTTTTTGGGAAGAGAAAGGAGAGAGGAGAACCTGGTGGAAACATACACAGACACATATGGATGAGAAAATGATTACAGACTACACATCATGTCATCAATCAGTGCCCCAATCGCCACCTTCCAAACAGTATAGACCTCTTCCTCCCTAACCCTACCCCATAACCTGGCTACAACTAGCTTAGCTTGTCTCATATGAAAGAAGAAGAAGAGGAGGAGATGCATAACTCAAAATTTGTATGCAAATAAAACAAATATGAAATGGTTATCAATGTATCTATATTAACCATCACTTAAAATATCTGACTGCAGTATCATGTGTTTCATTTATTTAAAGCAAACGCAGCGCCAGTAGAATCGCCACTGATAAAAAAAATCTACTAATGAGCAGACTCAGTGGGATTTTATAGAAAATTCAAGTAGAGTTTGATTTATTTGAGCAAAGATTTCTAGGAGCAGTGGTTAGCAATGTTGCTCCACTGAACAGATGATCTGAGTTTGAACCTAACAGCTGACTGATGACTGGGCAGTTTGACAACCAAATTATAGTCCATTCATTCATTATATATCACACTCTACTTGTTAAATACTTGACAAATAGAAGGTGCACGTGGAACAGTTTGTACCTTATTGTATATTGTTTGTAACTTATTTACATCTCCAACAAACTAGTTCTCATAAAGCAGTAAAAAGGTTTCACTGAGGGACGCTTCCTAAAAAACACTGGTGAGGAAAGCATTTCTTGAGCTTTTTGGACCAAAAAAAATCAGTCATCTGGATCAGTCAGTGCATCTTTGGCATCTGAACACAGAACAGCATTGAATGAAGACAGCCTAATTAAAACTTTAGATAATGCTGAAAGAGTACCAAAAGCCTTTGAGAGAACTTTTGCCCTAGTTAGGAGAGTAGAGGATTCAGAGAATTAGGTGGAGTGAGTTAGGGGTTAAGAGGCTGTGGTGGTGGAGGAAGAATTTACTTGGCGGTGGTTAATGGGTCTAGCAGTTTTCTTGGAGGCATCACCTCAATCACTGCTGGCTCTCTAAATGATGCTACAGCAAAGGTATTGACAGAGAGACCAAAATCATATCCTTCAGGAGCCTCTCTGTCTCAAGCTACAATTATTCTTTCCTCGTAAAGTCAGCAGTCACACCACTGAAGCAAACAGACGGGCCAAGTTCAAAGAGTGCGTTATCGTCACTGCCTGAAAGTCCAGAGTGGGAGAGAGACAACAACTATACAACGTATAAAAGATTCAAACCTGGTTAATATCAGAGGACCTCAGAGAGATAAAGATGTATTAAAACAGGACATAAAGAGGAACGTTCTGTAATCTTTTTCACAGATAAAGTGCAAAATTCATCAATTCACTCTCCTTTCACTCTCTGCTGGACCTTTAACAAAATAAACACTGAATGACCTGAAGAATTTTCCCTCTTTTGGAGATATCATGTTGCATAATCCATCATACCACAGACCATGAAATTACTGCTAATATTCCACCCGTAAGGCAGTCCAATATGAATAAATGTGAAAATCAGAAAGAAAAAAAAAGAAACCAAGAAAGAGACATCCAGGCACCAAATAATTGAATGTTAAGACTCAGATGAATATGCAAGACCTGTCAGCTTGGTTCAGGGAGAAAAGGTCCAAATGACAAAATGAAATTACATCTGGTCAAAAGGTGTCGTTTTATTTACAGAGGTTGTAAATAGAAACTCTGATGCTAGTCTGACCCGAACTCTTTCCTCCATTCTTTCCCAATTTAAATGAAAGCTTTAAATAGATAGCAAGAATTAGCCATAAAAGTCATGGCTAGACTTTGCAATGCAAACATATGTGATGTGTTTCTAAGGGAAGGGGCATGTAAAAGAGAAAATTACAAGAACAGGACTTCTTGTAAAACAATTAGTCTAGGTATCAACTGGAACACTCCAATTATGGATAGAATAAAGGACAAAGGTCAAAGGTCCATCAGGTAACCAGAGCCCCAGGTTATTTCTCTATATGACTATTAAGTTGCACTCCATGAATTTGCTCTTAAATCAGGGTTCCACAAGGTACAACAATGTTTTAAGCCAACCACAAGGTGGTAGTAGAGAGGCATTTTACGCTGAGCTTCAGCGCCCAAAAGATGCTAGGTGTGGTCATCTCACCTTGATAACTATCTCTGCGTGTTGCCCTCCCACCCGCTGCACGTAGGATCCGTGTGAATGCCTGATAAAAACTAAATCATACGTTAGAAATCTGCCAGGTAAAGTGAACACTGACGTTTAAGAGACAAGTGAGGAGCTGCGACTTCAAATTAGACAGGTTGTGGACAATCAATTTCCAGGCTTTTTTTTTTTTTTAGAGTCCTTCAGGTGAGTCCCCAGTCCACGTTCCTGTACCACCTTCTGCTGACATCCATCCACGTCTCCACTCTGGTTGCCATCCACCTCCGTAAGAGTCATCCACATTCATTCTTCCCCATTGCAATACTAATTGATGTTGGACATTCATTATGAAAGAGTGCTGTAAGACATTTTTTTTTCACTTCAAATAGTATAACCCACTGTTCATTCATATGCAGATTACTTCTGGATTTACCACTACATATGAAACGTGCAAATTTTTGCAGTACATTGTCGCCCCCCGTGTACAGATCTATTACTTTTTCCTTCACAAACACGCTTGTGATAACAATATTGAGTTTTGATGTGCAAAGATGTAAACAATATATGCAAGCTTTTATTAAGTTTTGGTTTAATTTCCCTTTAAGATGTGATGTGCAGTAATGGCTGTATTTCTGGGGCCAAGACTCATTTTTTCAGTATATGGCAGTGCCGTGTCGCTTAATGTATGACTAGATCTGAGTCCAAAAATCTATGCAATTGCCATAGAGGAAAACATTTACTTATAAAAAGCAATGTATCCATAAATATAATTTAAAATCAAGGACTTTGGCAAGTTTGAGACAAACAGTGCATCGGTGACTGGTCAGGTGGAACCAGATGAGAGTGTAGTCAGTGTTTAATTGTGCAGTCATAACTCAGGTGTTACACTGAGAAGTGAGCAGAGCTGCTTTCTAAACTCATATAACAGCTGATGTGATTCGATCTTAAGAGCCCCATCAAGTCTATCTATACAATCTATACAATCAGTAATGCTGAATAAGTCAATATGCTATTTGCTAAATGGGACTAAAAAGTTGCCAAATCCAGTCACAACCCCAATGTACTGTTGCTCATTATTACAACTATTATTTTAATAACATTTCTTTTTCAACATTTAATTCAACTACGGCAAAGAGGTTGTCCGCTTCTGCTTTAAAAAAGTTCAACTTTCGATCTTTTCAAAACTTTGTATTGTAATGTTAAAATGCACACTGTTTTTGTCAAAGTTCTTTTGTGAAAGCAGACTAGCCTATAACCTTCATATATTTTATATATGAATATAATATATTTTTTATATTTTACCTACAGCAAGGAGCTGAATCGACAGACACAGAAGGAGGATTCTATGGAATGCTGAAATGTAACATTTTTTTTAAGAATGTGGTTAAATGCAGCACAGATTCAGACCAGGAAAGCAAACGTACAAGTCTGAGCAGAAGTATGAGGAAGCCTCCAGTACATAAGTACATAATTATATGGTTTAAATGTCACTCCCATGCCGATGGCTGCAGGTGCTGCTCTATAATAATATGCTTTATATGTTCAGTATTATGCTACGTCTCTCGGCTGGTCTGGGAATGCCTCGGCATCCCCCCGGAATAGCTGGAGAAAGTGGCTGGGGAGAGGGACGTCTGGACCTCACGGCTTAGGCTGCTGCCCCCACCACCTGACCCCGGAAGAAGCGGAAGATGATGATGATGATGATGATGATGATGTTCAGTATTACACAGTATTACACAGAAAAACAAAACATATGGCAAATGGTTATCCACAGGCTGATAGATGGCATTACTTGCTGTTTACACTGGCAGGCAAAATTTGTAAAACCCCTAAAATAGATCAACATGTCATCTGCTCAGTTAAGTCAATAATATTTTATTTAAAATTTACATCATTTTAAATTTTACAGTTTAAATCTGAAACTTTTCATGTTCCACGTTTTCCGTGTTCATAATAAAGGATCCTTGTTTGCACTTGATCCTGATCTTCTCGTCTCTGTCCTGCATTTGGGTCTATCAGTTCATAGTATCACCTTAACAGATGGTCTGTGCCGATTGAATTCAAATCACATGTTTATATTGATTTTTTTCTAACAAATTAATTTTAATGTAATACTCTTTAAATCCGAAAGTCGGGGGTTCAAGCTCCACTATCACCGGGTTGTCACTGCTATCCTCCCAGTGCAGCTAACTTGGTTATCAAAGGCCAGCCATGCCTCTCACTGTCTGTGGTGAAAGGCATGTTAAAGAACCATTGTTGTTGTTCGTAAAGAGTAGGCTGCATTGCCATGAGTGTGTTTTTGTCCTGTGATGGCCTGGCGAGCTGTCCCATGTGTACTCTGCCCTCACCCAGAGTCAGCTGAGATGGGCCCCCCTGACCCTAATTAGGATTAAGCTGTTCATAAAATGAATGAATGATACTCTTTATTATTATTTATTATTCTGTTTTTGTGAAATGGATGCCCCATATAATTGAAGAATAAGTTCAAAAACCCCTGTTGTATGTGTGTAACCTTCAAGCCCTCATCCAGTACTACCTGAGAAACCATCACGCTACTGTGAAGAATATTGGCACACAGGGTTGAGAATATTTTGGAAAACCATTTTCACTTAACACATTCTGCTACTGTACCTATAGATGCAACCTGAAACTGTACACTCGACCATTGATTGAACGGACAAACAAGGGGGAGCACCGGTCCAGTTTTGCTGATTGTCCGTAGATTCCGAGAATGGTTCGGAAGTGGGTAATAAGAACAATTTCATTATGGAACAATAGGAGAAAATGCTATGTATGTACATACAACTTATGGCCGACTGTCGAAACAGTGGCTCGTGTCTGCCCTTGCTGACCGCTGAGCACTCCCAGACAGATTCGGCTACTCCAGACATTGTCCGCAGCTTCTGAATAGCGGGATAAACTGGGGTTGAGTGTATTATGCAAGGGGGAAGTCATATATCAATTCTATGCAGACATACCATAGAGTTCTCTGGGCCCAAGTCATCTCAGATGTCTTAAAAGATACTGGAACTGTGTGCTGTGGTCAGATGAATCAATAATTTAGTTTTTTTTAGGAAAAATGGATGTCGAGTTCTGTTTATCAAAGATGAAAATCAAAATTCAGGTTATCATGGGAACGTGATGGTATAGGGGTGCATCAGTGCCCATGGCATGGGTGAGTTATAGGTATGTGAAATTGCAATTGATATGGAGCAATATATCCGGATAGTGTATAGTGCACTTTTCTGAGCATGTACTCACTTTCAATGTTCAGTTGAGTATGAACAGTGTATTTTCAACACTGAAAAAAAAAAGTGATGGTGATCGGGGTCAAAAGGATTAGAAAATGCAGATACAATAGAAAATTCTCCATGAATGCCTCTGCTTTCAGTTTAACAGATGAGACACTGAGAATGTTCTCTTAGTAACTGAGAGTAAAATGAAAACACATCTCAATACAGTCTTTCTTACACACACACACACACACACACACACACACACACACACACACACACAGCCCTTTAGCACTCTCTACTGGAGCCCTTTAGCACTTTCTAATCACAGTTTAATTATTCATATAATATAAATACAGCAATTCACATAATATACAGTAGTGTGCAGTGAAGATTATACATCACCACTTTTGTGTAAAAGGGCTCCTAATAAAAAGAAGCAAAAAATTCTTTAAAACCTCTATAATTTTTTGGTGAAAATGTATTGAACAATGCTATTGTAGGCAATGAGAACCAAAACAATCATTCCGACAAGTATATTGAGGTAAAAGTATGGCTAATAAACAAAACCACTGAAAAAAGGTGTTGCAATTTTTATTTTTTTTTACTTTTGCATAGCATGAATGAACTTCAAACCATATGGAATGGTTTAACAAGTGAAGAAATGTAAAAATATGTGAACACTATACCTGAAAGGTTAAATGCTCTGATTAAAGTAAAGGGTGGCTACACTAAAAATTAACTTTTTATTCATCAAAGAAGAGACTGTTATTTTTGTTATAACTATATACTGTTGTTTGTTTACTTATTCTCATCAATATGATCCAATATTACATGAAATAAATACTTGAATATTACTTGGTTTCTAATTTATCTTAATTTTGTTAAGTATGTAATCACTGCATCACTGCACACTATAAATAAAATACTGTTTTTTTATCTATCTATCTATCTATCTATCTATCTATCTATCTATCTATCTATCTATCAATATTTTATTTTAAAGAATGCTCATACATAAAACATTAATAATTTATTTATAATTAATGTTTTATGTATGACCATTCTTTAAAATGTAAAAATAAAATAAAATAAAAAAAAATCTGTAGCATATCCACACTATATACATATGGCATTAAAAGATAAAAATAAAAGAAAAGTATGCATATGTAGTTTTGCTTCAAGGACTGAGCGAAAACTGCAGTGCTTAGATGTGTCAAGCTTAAAGAGACACCCTGAAAGACTTGTAGATGAAATAATAGCAATAATTTGAGAAATTAAATACTTATATATGTTTTTTGATCTTTGTAAATATTTGATGCACAGTAACTTTTTTTTAGCTTCAAGGTTGCTGAATAAATTGTCTGGGTCCCCGTTCTGCTTTGACCAAAAAAACAAACAAACAAACAAACAAACAAACAAAAAAACAAAAAACAAACAAAAAAATAAAAACCCAAAACAAAACCACCCAACAAAACCCCTCTGACTTATTAACTTGTGAAGGTCATTAATCAAATGCATGTGTTTGTGCATGCATGTTTATGGGGACTATTTGTGTCTCCACAAGGGTAGGAATGTCTGACTTGAAGCTAAACAGTTGCATTAAACTCATTCATTCATTTATTTTCTGAACCGTTTAATCCTAATTAGGGTCGCGAAGAAGCTGGCGCCCATCTCAGCTGATTCTGGGCGAGGGCAGGGTACACCCTGAACACCTCGCCAGGCCATCGCAGAGCTGCATTAAAGTGAAATGAAATTAAATGCTTTTTAAACTGTCCTGTTACCCTGAAATATGTAAAGTTTTCATCATCAGGTGGTTTTCACCTACTTTTTATTGAAGTTGCAATCTGCTAAAGTCTGTTCTATAGTTAGCTATGGGGCGCAAAATGTTAAAATTTATGTTTATCACACACTTTTTCCACATTTAGCTCATTTTTCCTCACATTTAAGTTTGAGTCACATCTAAAACAACGTAAAATAATCTTAATGCTAAATCTAAATCTAAATGCTAAATCTAAATTTAAAGCTAAATCTAAATCTAAATGTTAAATCTAAAAGTTAAATCTAAATCTAAATGTTAAATCTAAAAGTTAAATCTAAATCTAAAAGTTAAATCTAAATGTTAAATTTAAATTTAAAAGTTGAATCAAAATCGGAATGCTAAATGTTAAATCTAAATGCTAAATCTAAATCTAAATGCTAAATCTAAATGTTAAATCTAAATTGAAAGCTAAATCTGAAAGTTGAATCTAAATGTAAATCTTAATGATAAATCTAAATCTAAATATTAAATGTAAAAGTTATATCTATATCTATATCTAAATCTAAATAATAAATCTAAATCTAAATGTTAAATGTAAAAGTTATATCTATATCTAAAGTTAATTCTAAAATTTAATTGTTAAATGTAAAGGTTAAATCTAAATCTAAGGGTTAAATTTAAATCTAAATGCTAAATCTAAATGTTTAATGTCAAATGTAAAATGTAAAAGTTAAATCTAAATCTAAATGTTAAATCTAAATGATAAATCTTAACGCTAAATGTTAAATCTTAATTTTAAATCTAAATCTAAATGTTAAATCTAAATGCTAAATCTAAATCTAAATTCTAAATGTTAAATGTAAAGGTTAAATCTAAATCTAAAAGTTAAATCTAAATTTAAATGCTAAATCCAAATGTTAAACCCAAATCTAAATGCCAAATCTAAATTTAAATCAACATCTAAATGTTAAATCTTAATCTAAATGCCAAATCTAAAACTAAATGGTAAATGATAAATCTAAATGCTTAATCTAAATGTTAAATCTAAATCCAAATCTAAATGTTAAATGTAACATGTAAAATCTAAATGCTAAATCTAAATGTTGAATCTAAATCTAAATGTTAAATATAAATCTAAATGCTAAATCTAAATGTTAAAAGTAAAATTTAATTATAAATCTAAATCTAAATTTAATTTAAATCTAAATGTTAAATGTAAAAGTTAAATCTAAATCTAAATGTTACATGTAACAAGTAAAAGTTAAATCTAAATCTAAAAGTTAAATCTAAATTCTAAATACTAAATCTAAATATTAATGCTAAATGTTAAATCTAAAGTTTAAATCTAAATCTAAAAGTTAAATCTAAATTCTAAATACTAAATCTAAATATTAATGCTAAATGTTAAATCTAAAG
>JAOUQZ010000016.1:6155458-6167032 GCA_028564935.1 Neosilurus hyrtlii | reverse complement strand
ATATATATATATATATATATATATATATATATATATGTATGTACAGACTAGAGTGCAGTGAAAATGATACACCACCAATTTTGTCTAAAATGGCTCCTAATATTGCTTACAATAGCATTGTTCAATACATTTTCACCAAAAATTTTTTAGAAAAGTAATTTTTTTTACTTCTTTTATTAGGAGCCATTTTAGACAAAAGTGGTGATGTATAATCTTTACTGCACAGCAATGGTGTTTCTTTGTCGAATTTGCATGTTCTCCCAATTCTTATGTGGGCTTTCTCTGGGTACTCTGGTTTCCTTACACCATCCTCACAACATGCACATTAGGCTAATTAGCTCTTCCAAAATACCCCTAGGTGTGAGTGTGAATGGTTGTGTAAGTGTTGGCCCTGCAATGGTTTGGTGAGCTATTCAAGGTGTATCTAATATTAGCCCAGACTTGGCTGAGATAGGCTCCAGCCTCCCTCTGACCCTAGTAGGATTAAAGGGTACAGTAAATGAGGATATGAATAAATAAATTATTTCCCATATTTTCCATACACAGTAGTCATTTTATTTAGATGATTAAATACTGTATACTGTACTTGATGTCTCTTTCTTATTAAAGTTTTACTAATTGCATTATTTAATAAGTCATGCACAGACAGACACCACCACATTCTCACAGAGAGCACAAGTCTGCATTATGTGGTGATCTGTATGAGTTATTAAGTTACATTGTTCCTTTAATGTTAGAGATTCTAAAAAAGGTCTCATTAATTATAAAAGCAACATCACAGAATGACTTCATGCTTCTATTAATAATGAAATCATAAACCTGATTGCAATCTTACAAACCCAGCACGCTACTGGAATTGTATCCAAAATGGAAGAGTGCTTTTTTCTTTTTCTGTTTAACAGTGTGATAACTCTAACAGGAACTAGGAACATTCAAGGGAACATTCTGCCATATCAAACAAAACAAATGGCAGCCATCACTGGGATTTACATCATAAGACTTAATAGATTAGCCGCTACAGGAGATCAAAAGTGAACATAGCTTTCAGGCAGGATGTTGATGCTGGTTTCCATTTATTCCAGCTTTTGTATGGCATGCTGTTTGAAAAGCTTGGAAACACAGCACCCAAGCTGAACATCTCACTTTTTATACTGTTGTTTCTCTAACTCTTACTACTCTCTTGCCTAAAAAGACAACTCAGATTAATGTTATTGACACAAGCTTCCATGCACTCATGGGTTTGCCAGCGTGTGCACACACACACACACACACACACACACACACACACACACACACACACACACACACACACACACCCCAGTGGAGACCAAAAAGCACCCCCGCACACAGGCCCCTCAGGCAGTTTCCATGCAAGGCCTGCACAAGACAAGAAAAGGAAAATCCATACTGAACAGACACAATATAGAATTACTTTACTGTGTTGCAACAAGGTTTGATAAACCTCCTCACCCTTTATGTGCTGTTGTTGCATCAAGCATGGGGGAGGTATCGGTGGCTATCCAAGATTAAGGTGAAAAACAGCAGTGCATGACATCCCTGAATAAAAGTTGCATGCAAAAAAACAGCTGACATGGAAAAACAGTGTGTCAGTATGGGATTTAAAAATAAGAGACAGAGCAGTACAGTGCAGGAGAGCAAGAGGGAAATGGAGAGATGACAATCTGAATAGCAAGAATGCAAATCATATTAGGCAGTGCACAGTCAGGATGTGTATTAATTATGTTAAGTAGAAGACCAAGGCCCTGTTATCGACAGGTTGTCAACATAACCTATTCTACTGCAGACAAAAGAGGAAGCTCTCCACTCTGCTCATTGTGTTTAATAAGGAACTCGTGGAGACAGCAGCTGCCTGGTAATTAATGTCAGCAGTGCGCTTGCAATATCCTCAGCTCATTGTCTGTCTCAACTATCCTTTCTAAGTTAATAACATTCATAGTGTTTTAGTCTGTTTATATGAAAAAAAGTTAAAAAAACAAAACAAATGAAGTAATTTGAATCTGTATATATAAAATCTGTGTGTGTCGGTTTTTTGTCTGCTATAGAATCAAACATGTCAACATGTACACACACACACACACACACACACACACACACACAAATCTTACTTTGTGCAGTTTAATTTCGGGAGGTTATCGCTTATGTATTTTCTGCTATTTTGTGGCATTTTGACACAGCCAATGAGCCTAATGTGCATGTCTTTGGACTTTAGGAGAAAACCGAAGGACCCAGAGAAAACCCATTTAAGCATAGGAAGAACATGCAAACGCCACACAGAAACGCCCTCAATGAGCTCGGGACTCAAACCCGCGACCTTCTAGCTGTGAGGCAGACATGCTAACCACTACTCCAATGTACTGCCCTCTCATGATTTTGAACAAACAAACAAACAATTTATTATACAAACAAACAAACAAACAAACAAACCATACAAAATCCCAATTTAGTGTTATTTTTTACTTGTGTCCTCATGTGGTAGATATTAAAACTATTATTCGCCTCCGGCCCTGCGTTTCATCCCAGGGACAATTCAGCAACACCCACCTCAGCTTCTGCAAATAATTATTAAATCTAAAAAAAATTTCTGTGAAATATAATTTAACAAAATTTGATTAGATTTTTAGAATTGGTCCATCTCAGCCAACTCTTGGTGAAGGCAGAGTACACCCTGGACAGCTCGCCAGGCCATCGCAGGGCAGAAACATGCTGACAGCAATGCAGCTTACTCTTTTCGATAGTCAGCAATGGTTCTTTTACATCCTCTCAATACAGACAGTGAGAGACATGGCTGGTCTTTTATAAGCATGGTCACTGCACTGTTCTACATTCTCACCGTATATTTTACATGCCACTCTTTATTAAACTGTCACTTTCCACAACTTCAGGGATTATATATTATAATTTATTTAATAAACTTTAGATATATTTAGAAACCAGTTGACATCTAAAGAAACACCAATTACTTAAAGCACAGGTTGAAGTTTTAGAAGCATTTTGTTTCAAGTGAATCCAAAACAAGTAAGCCCAAGGAACAAATGAGTCCTCTTAGGAGTAAAGATGGTGTCTGAATGAGGGTGGTACATTCATGTAGTGGTTAGCATGTCTGCCTCACAGCAAGAAGATCATGGGTTTGAGTCCCAGGCTCGCTGAGGGTGGTTTTGTGTGGAGTTTGCATATTCTACCCGTGCTTGTGTGGGTTTCCTCTGGGTACTTTGGTTTCCTCCCACAGTTCAAAGACATGCACATTAGGCTAAGTGGCTGTTCCAAATTGCTCCTCGGTATGAGTGTATATTGTTGTGTGTGTGTGTGTGTGTATGTTTGTGTGTGTTTGTTGGCCCTGCAATGGTCTGGCCAGCTGTTTAGGGTGTACTCCGCCTACTTCCAGAGTCAGCTGATATAGGTTCTCCTGATCATGTACCTTATTTTCACTTATTAGTAGGTGCTATGAAAAGGCAAAGTTGCTAAGATAATAAAGTTTTTTAAATGATGGAATCCATTTTGCAGATGAATTGAAATTACAATATTCTATTCATTAGCATCATTAGCCTTAGTCACTGAGATGCTGCTACACTACTGCTAATGAATAGCTGTTTCTTGAAACTTTTACATGATGTTTGTACTTTTAGAAGTTTTAAAACCTTTGCTGATTACAGTTATAATATTGCTATAATCAGACTAATAGATACCAGATTTCAATTACAATGGCCTATACTTTTCCACCTTCAGTTTTACAATATCATTGTCGCTGGCTTTTTTTATTAGTGAAGGAAAATTAATTATCAGTGACTGAAGCCCCCAGAGCTTTTGGGCTAGCTTAATGAGAAAGAATTAATGCTGCATTGACGAGGCAATGATACATAGCCTAAATTTATCTTAAGCTATCAAGGTTGAAAATGTTACCAGCTTGTATGAAGCAAGAAACTCATGAACATTTCTTTTCATAAGTTTATTTAAGATTTCTGGTGTCAGTTTAATGTTGTTAAAACTTTAGCACTTAGCTATTACTGAAAAAAAAAAGTGGGGATGGGCTTTTAATGTGAATTTGTTAATGACGGACAGACCCAAAAGCAGGACAGGCTCGGCAGCTGTGGTGAATAGCAGGAATTTACTTAGAGTGTCTAACCGACAGACTAGAAAAAGGTAGCAATGTGCTAAACGAAAGGCGAGATCTCGATTGCTTCAATAACCAACTCTGGCTCTCCATAAAACATGTGACAATCTGGCAACGGGACAGGGGAAACGCGGGCTCTTTATCCCCGAGAGGCAATGGGGAACAGGTGGGAACAATCAGGGCGGGACTGACAATCATCATACACCAGGAGGGAAGTCAGGTGACCTGAAACGAGAGGGGAGCTTAGAGATTTCCAAAGAATTCCAGCCAGAACAGATCAGAAGACAGACATAACCCTAGCAGATCTGATGCGACATCACAGAATTCAATGTTTGAGATAAACATATAGTCACATAACTAACACACAAAACCGTTTGATGATTTTTGTTGCATCCATCAATCAGGGTCATGAGGAAAGCTAAATGGTCACCGATATATTGCAGGGTTAACATATATGGGCTATACTATATGGGCACACCTATATGGGCAAGTTAGCATAGGTGGCTGACATAATGTGCATTTCTTTTGATTGTGGGAGGAAACTGGAGTTCCTCGAGGATCTCACTCCAGTGCATGAAGACAATACAAACTCCACACAGAAATGCCTTTGGCTAAGATAGTGAAAGCTTTGAACCACCATGCCCCCTGAATTTTTTTTATTCCCTACATGTAAATACATAATGTATATAAACAGAATGATATCGTTAATTGAGGTAAGATGTTAAGCTTATGGTCACTGGACTACAGTATGTTTCCATTATATAATATATTTATAGTATATTATTATATCTTGTGTTATTAAAGCATACCTATTTCTTCCACTATCATATTTCCTGCTTTGATATTTCAGCTTGAAGGACTATACTTACTGTGCAGGACTCATCTGTATTTACTGTACTTATCTGTAGTATCAGATGTTCTATTTCACACTTCATATCCATAATGTGTGATATCAGACCCCTAAAAAGGTAGTTGCTCTGTCCAAGACAGTTGTTTCTTTTCAGTTTACTTCTTTATTCAGTAAAAGGGTTGTAACTGCATATCCACAAATTCAAATATAAATGGAAAAGTAAACTATATTGCTAGCAAAAAGCAGAGCTTCCCTTGTAGTATTAGAGCAGCCCCCACTGTCAGTAATACAACCAGTATGAAAAACAACAAGAAATGCGAGTGAAATATATACTAAGAAATTAAACAGATGTGTAATGTCTTCTTTAAGAACCCTGTCCTCATTATTTCTTTTGACTAAATGAAATCACATATCTCTGCATTATGCACTGATGTGATTGGACATCTCACATTTGCCTTCTTTTTAAAAAATTATACTGGATGAGCCACAACACTGATGCATTGTCTGCAATAATAAAACCTTTATAATAGACAGATCTAAGCTCCTCGGGTTGTGGGGGCCATTATAAATTTTAGGTGGGCATGTTTTCAATAGATAATGTTACAGTGCAGCAGCAGCTTGTTCATGATAGGTGAGAAGAGGCAAACTAATGAGATATGTGCAAGTTAAAAAATATAATAATAATAATTTTCGTGGTGAAGGAGCTTGTGTGTATGTGACCCCCTAGAGCTGCTTAAGTCCCTGGCAGGTTCAACCACACCGGATAGGTCAAAGGGTAGGGGCCTGCCGGAGGGCAGCCTCTGGTCCTCCAGGTTAGGGGTTGGTGTGAGATTTATGACCTCACCCCGTAAAAACATCACTGTATGCACCTGTGACAGGCCCAGCAAGACGACAGGGAAGATTACCCATGTCAAATCATTTTAATTACATTTTTATTCCAGCATCTCTAGCTTGAGTTCATTGCTTATTAAATAAATAATGCTAATTAATAAAAAAAATCTGATACAGTAAAAGTAGTAGAAAATTAAATGAACATGGGTATTTTAAGCAACTTGTTTAATGTTTAATGGGATCAAACTGAACAAACATCAGCAGCAGCTTGATTTTTTTTTAATTATTGATAAATTAATATATTATAAAGTCCTCTAAGATTTTCTGAATTGCATTATCCTTTTTTAGGGTCATTGCGAGACTGGAGCCCATCCCATTCAGCTGGGAGCACCCTGAACAGCTCACCAGATCATTACAGGCCCAATTCAAACATCAATGTGTTTATTATTATTATTATTATTGTTATTATTATTATTATTTGAATAATATTTATTTTTTATAGTTTATATTTTATAATGTCTAATTTCATACCAATCCACATCCATGGTTTTGACTGAAAATCTTTAAAATATCCAACATATTTTGCATTCGTAATGGGATCAAAAGGTGCTGCCTACATTTAAATCCACCATGAGTGTAAATTAGTGGCACCTGGTGCCTGGTGCTGTCAGACAGGGGAAGCACATTTTAGGCACATAACATAAAATTTGTGCATTATTGCATCATGTTATTTATATGTATATTCTTATGTATGTCAGGTTATTTTTAGCCAGATCCCCAAAACCTAGTTTTGAAAATCACCCTTAGATGTTTTTTCCCCACTAAAAGTCCAGAATTACATTCTCTTTATCACAGCACCACATGGTTCTGCTATCTTGTGTATGAACCTTAAGAATGAATCTTAGTAGGCTACTGATGTACATGTTTCTGACCAAACTGTCAGAAGCTGACTCCATGAGGGAAGCAAAAAGGGCCCAACATCAATTAGTGAGATCTGGGGTTACAGCTGGATTAGCATTTGTCAGATAACACCAGAAGTGGTATGTCTGCTAATGGCGCCTGGTTCTCTTCACAGATGAAAACAGATTCACACTAAGCACATGTGACAGGCATGAAAGAGTCCTGGCACAGGACAATCCCCAGCTTCATGTTGTCAGAGTGTGTAGGAAATTCCTGTATAAGCAAGATATCTATGCCACTGATTGGCCCTCTTGTTCCCCTGAACTAAATCCAACTGAGCACCAATAGGACAATATATATAGTTGCATTCCACACCATTAAGTACCGCCACTGACATTACAGGACCTCACTGATGCTCTCATCCAGGTGAGATTCTACAGGATACAATACTTCAGCTATTCAGAAGCATGCCCATACATAGTCCCGAGTGCATACAGGCATGGGGGGTCCATACACATTACTGAGTCACATTATGAGTCACTGTGATGAATGAATGAATTAATGTTTATTTTTTTCAAATATGTAAAAAAAAAAAAAAGGGGGCAGTGATGGCCCGATGGTAGGGTGCTGGATTACTGATGCCAAGATCGAGGGTTCAAGCCCCACTATCACCGGGTTATCACTGCTGTCCCCCCAGTGCAGCTTACTGGGTTATCAAATGTTGGCCATGTCACTCACTCTGTGGTAAGAGGCATGTAAAAGAACCATTGCTGATTTTCGTCAAGAGTAGCTGCATAACCGTCAGTGTGTTTCTGCCCTGCGATGGCCTGATGAGCCATCCAGGGTGTACTCTGCCCCCGCCCAGAGTCAGTTAAGATGGGCGCCAACCTCCCCGCGACCCTAATTAGGATTAAGCTGTTCAGAAAATGAATGAATGAATGAATGAATGAATGTAAAAAAAAAGTTGTTGACAAACAAAATGATAAAATAAGTTATAAAAAATACTGAAGAAACGAAAAGAAACAACAACAACATCAATGATAAAAAAAATAAATAAAGAAAATAAGAATAGTATTAATAATAATAATAATAATAATAATAATAATAATAATAATAATAATAATAATAATAATAATAATTGCTTAAGTTCCACATTAATACTGTTTAATAGCTTGACTCCGATTTTTTTTTTTTGATTACCAAAAACTTTTTATTTTGGTACATACCTTTTTACAAGTAAAAAATAATTCTTCCCTAAAATTGTACCCTCCCTCTCTATCGCTGGCTGAATAGATTTCGAATATTTCTTGTAGTAGATTTATTTTGGCTTTGAACATTTTCTCACTGTTTGATTTTTCACAAGATCTATAAGTTGTAATAATTTTGACTTTAAGAATAATGAGTTAGTGTGATCTCGGTACTCAGCGTTATGAATTCATATTTCATATATGAATATAATTCATATTGCTCTTTTTTGAAGAACTGATAATCAATATAACAAACTTTTGTAATTATTTCCCCAGACTTCTACGCAGTAATTGAAATATGGTAAAACTAGTGAACAGTATAGAATTTGGAGTTACTTATGATCTAGAACATGCTTTTCTTTATTATGTGGCTTATTTAGAACAGACACATATTTCTATGCACCCAGAAAAATAAGGCTGTTAAATTTTCTTTTTCTTCTTTTTATTGCTCTTCTTCCATCACACTTAATGCGGCCCAAATGGCAAAGTGCACTTGTGCAATATATATCAAAACGTGTGTCTCAGCACCGTGAAGTATGCTATTACTTTTATTGGTGTTTTGTGTTACCGTGGCAATGAAGTTAACCAAAAACCACTTCAAAAAATCCTATTGAAATGAATTGGGAGAGGTCGACAAACGATCATGAAACTCATTTCACTTTGATGCCTCGCCAAGAAGCCATACTTTCACATAGAAACTTGTTTGAACTTGTTGTCATTTCACAAGTTGTCATTTTGATGGTCAAAACGTTTTATTGCTACCTTTTATGGTTTTCTCTTAATCTTTGGTCAAGTTTCATAAGAATTTCTGTGTGTAATGTCATTAGCAGAGTGTGCAAAAAGAAAATTATCTTGGAACATGTTTTTTTTTTTAACTCGCTTCTGCTCTCATAATTTTAACTCTACACCAATAAATTTTACATCAAAACAAAGGAAAATGTTTGCTGGTTCTGACATCAACACCACTTGTAGAATAGGAATAGCGAGCCTCTGACACCTGCACCGTGAATCACTCCACAGAGGTCAATACAAAACCTTGGAGTTTGAAATCATTTAAAATCATTATGAGGGTCATATTTACATCGTGATTCTTTGAATATTTTTCAAAGTACATCAAAATTATTTATATCACTGCGTTCACCAAATTCTTGGGTCTCAAACACCTCATTGCATTGGCAAATAGAGTTTCCAAATCAGAAGTCCTAAAGCGAGAGGTGCGCATATTTCATTTGAAAAGGCACTTAACTGTCAGTAACTACCCAATTAATCACTATGGAATGTTCTGGACTAGAGTGGGTGATGTCATCAGCAGAGTGGAACAGAAGAGAAGATTATCTTGGAAAAGGTTTTGTTACCTCGCTCCTACTCCCAAAATTTTCACTCTACACCAATGCATTTTTCCATTAATACGGAGGAAAATCTGTGCTCGTTCTGACCATGTAACTTTCGAGTCAACAGCACTTGTAGAAGATAAACGAGCCTCTGACTAACAGCTGCACTGGGAATTTCCACATTAAAGTCAATACAAAATAGAGCTTTTAAACACTTTTTACAGTACAGCGAAATAATTTATATCACTACCTTTACCAAATTCTTTCCTCTCAAACGCCGTCATCCTCATTGCGATGAGAAATACATTTTTAAAATCAGAAGTCCAAAAAAGCTATTGGCTTTTTCACTCAAAAATGAATGTATAACTATCACTAGCTGCCAGCTTAATCTCTATGGCAATGACCAGCCGTCTCCTGCACCTCATGCACACACCTGCAGCATGTTAAAACACAAAAACGAGTCATGCACACACATTGCCTCTTTGTTTGGTGCCAGGCAGGAGGATGGAATATGTATTTTAAATAAATATGTAAATATGTACAGATATGTATGTATATCTAAATATGTGTACAGCCGGGTTATTCAACTGGTGCTTTGAGTTGGCTACTCTATTCTTTTAAAAAGTAAAAAAAAAAAATTAGTAAATGTTCTGCGATGGCCTAGCGAGCTGTCCAGGGTATACTTTGCCCTCGCCCTCATTCTACAGTTCAGCCCGCCAGTTTCACATATTTTCCGGAAGCAGTTGTAGCCACATCTCAAAATTTCTCCAGGAATTTTTCTAGTTTAATACTAAAATGCTCCTTGATAGTTTAGGTTGTATATATTTAATGTGTTATTTCCACTTGATTCTATCATCTATAATTACTCCAAAAAATTATGTTCATGATCTCTTTCAATTTCAAATTCCAATCGTATCTGTACCTGTGTATTCATTTAATAACTACTAAATAGCATTATTTTTGTTTTGCTCAAATTTTATGATAATTTATTTATCAAACGACATCTTTAATTTGCTCCTTTCATTAGTAATTACCTTCAGTAGTTGCTGTAAATTTTCTCAAAAAAATGTAATTTTAATAACTTTGAAATCTTGCATATATCTATCTATCTATCTATCCATATCTATATATATATATATATATATTGTATGTGGGAAAAAAATAACAGTACTACAATTTCATCCCTGGGATATACTTAGCTCTACTTCGACGTATCGAGCACTGTTCTACGGAAAATCGACTCAAGATTTTTATATATATTTATCTTGAGTCGTATTTTTTTGTAGTTGAATTTTCCGTAGAACAGTGCTTGATACGTTGATATATGTATATATATATATATATATATATATATATATATATATATATATATATATATATATATGGTTGTGAGATCTCCACAATGATTTTTTTTTACCATTGACACATCAATATCATTCAAATCTGTAGACTTTTTGTTTTTGCATTTGATCTCTATCAACTCCTTCATGTTTTGACCAGATGTTCTGTGATCAGGGATTTTTTCTGCTAGGTCAGGCTCATTCATTCATTCATTCATTAATTCATCTTCTGAACCGCTTATTCCTACTAAGGGTCACGGGGAGGCTGGCGCCCATCTTAGTCGACTCTGTGCCTGTGTGGGTTTCCTCCGGGTGCTCCGGTTTCCTTCCACAGTCCAAAAACATGCACAGTAGGCTAATTGGCTGTTCCAAATCGCCCCTAGGTGTGAGTGTGAGTGTGAATGGCTGTGTGAGTGTTAGCCCTGAGATAGACTGGCGAGCTGTCCAGGGTGTACCTCGCACTTGTCCAGAGTTGGCTGAGATGGGCGGCTCCTCACGGCCCTAATTATTTAATTCAATTCAAGTTTTACTGTCACATACAAATTATACACAGTACAATATGTAGTGAAATGCTTAGTACGACTGTCCAGATGTAAAGAATAAACTATCAAGCAGCAAGAACAAAAGAACAATAATTAAATTTTAGAAGAAAAACTTTACAAGGAAAATAACAAATGTTTTTTGTTTGTTTTTTTTTTTTGTTTATTTACAAAAAAAAACATTTTAAAGGATTTAGGTCAGCTTAAGAAAAGGACAATAAGAAAAAAAATATATTGAATAAATTAAGATATATGGGCGGCACGGTGGCGTAGTGGTTAGCACGTCCGCCTCACAGCAAAAAGGTCCTGGGTTCGATTCCCAGCTCGGGTGTTTCTGTGTGGAGATTGCATGTTCTCCCTGTGCTTGCGTGGGTTTCCTCCGGGTACTCCGGTTTCCTCCCACAGTC
>JAOUQZ010000016.1:6141762-6153211 GCA_028564935.1 Neosilurus hyrtlii | reverse complement strand
TGAAAGAACGAACAGGACATTGAAAGACAAGCTGACAAAGGCAATGCAGGCAACGGGAAGTAAGAATTGGGTTGATCTGTTACCCGCAGTTTTGGCGGAACTTTGAATGACACCTAGGAAAGAGATACATCTCTCTCCACATGAGATTATTTTCGCAAGACCATTCCCAGTCCCTTGGAGAAAAGGCCAACCCGCTATTGGTAGCTCAGACCTAGATGCGCATATCGCTGAGTATTCTGCTGCCCTCATCGACACTCTTTTTAAGAATTATGAACAAATGACAAAGGTAGCTCCGGCTATCTCCGCGAACAATACCCAGCCTTTTCAGGTGGGAGATGCGGTTGTGGTAAAATAATTAAAACCAAGAAAATTGGGTGAGTGCAAGTATGAGGGGCCAGCAGAAATAGTCAGAAATAGTCTGTGTCACTTCAACATGCTTAGATTTCAGGTATGCTTTACAAAATCTTACGCACGAGGCCTTCTTATGCAACACATTTAGACATAAATGGTGCATTATTAGCAAAAATACCAGTCTCACGGTTACCTGCCTATTTACACTCCGTGCCATACAGGACCATTTTTTTGCAAGCAAACAAGGGGAAATGGTTTACTACACTCCAGGCTTTTCATCCACCTAGATTCACATTTTCTTGGTGTATTCAAGGAACAAGGAACATGTTCCTGGGTAAGAATTCAAAATCTGACTGTAGAAACATTTACACCGAGTGTTTAAAAAAACAGTTCCCTATCCTCTAACTGCACTGTCTGGTGTTAACAGTACTAAGATTAATATTGGATATGTGGAAAGAATACTTATTTCTTCCTTCCTTGATTTGGGGGGCTTTGTAGCCTGGCTCAGTATAATGATAGCATGATTCTGGTTTCTAAGAATCCCTTGGGCACTGTTCATCATAAACGTACTAGAACCGACGACTCCTTTCCACCTCCGGAGCATCGGCTGTTTAGCAAATGGACTACATTTTGGCATAGCTTGTTCCCACAGTATGGTGTTACCCAGCTGTTGAATCAATTAGAAATCACACATTACCGCCTCGCCACGTTTGCTAACGATACATTGGAAGCTGTGAACGGCATCAGTAAAGAGCTGACAGCGCTCAGACTTATGACAAAATCGTTTAGCCTTAGACATTGTATTAGCCAAGGAGGGTGGGGTGTGTCATATTGTTAGAGAATTGTGCTGTACCTTCATTCCAGCAAATGATGCGGACCATGGCCAAATTTCCACAGCCATAGAGAAAATTAAAAGGCTTACGGAGAAACTACATCAAGATGAACAGGGAAACGTGGGTTGGGGATAATGGTATGTTTTGTTTGGTCAATGGGCTTTCTATCTCTCATTAGTCGTGCCCGTTGTGGTTGTACTGTTATTATTGTTCCTTTTTGGTCCATGTCTTCTGTCCTGTATTAGAAACTCATTTACTCGCATGCTTTCGGGTTATCAGCGCATTCCCCTTAACCTGCCTTACTTTCTAAAAACAGATAGTATTGCAATGTAATCTCGCTTGCCCCTTTGGGTATTTGTGAATACCCTTGATTTAGGGTATTCAAGGGGAGTCTGAAAGGGAAAAAATATATTTTGTTGTTGGGAAATATGTAATTAATTCTGTTTATTATTTGTATATTTCTTGTTATTGTCTACCTCCAGTATTTTATATGCATTAACCTTTAAGTATGGGTCGTGTGACTTTTGGTCTGTGTTTATCTAGGCTTTACTCTCACATCTGTGTTGTATCAGGCTATAATGGTTCCATTAGTTCAATTCCGAAGGTTGATTTATAGTCTTATTGAACTTAGTTAAATTCCATAGGTTGAATCCTCTGACCTTATTTGACCCTGTTATACACACACACACACACACATACACACACACACACACACACACGCACACACACATACATACACACACGCACACACACACACACACACACACACACACACACACACACACACACACTTTGTTATTGTTCTCTGTGGAAAACCACAACCCCCACACTCTTTAAATACTGCAGTTGTTTGACTGTTTCCTGAGAATAAACTATCATACAGCGTCCCTGTGTTAGCTCTTTGTTCTCAAGCCGCTCCCGGATATGGAGGTCAAGGGTGTTGAGGAGAGGAGAGAGTGAGAAACAGGAGAGAGAAGGGATTTTCCCAACATAGAATTATCCTTACACTTTATAACAGCTCTTACTGTTAGTGTTTATATGTGTGCAGTGCATTATGTAAATCCACACTAGCCATCAGCTATTGAGAGTATGCTGTATCACAATAGAAAATTATGACTAACAAAAAGTTTTGTTGGAATTAAGTATATACCTTCTAGCATTGGATATATTCTTAAAGTAACTGATGCTCTGGTAAGAGCACTAACAAGATCATTAACAGTAATAAAACATGACAGTGAACCTTTAATCTCTGCGAATAGCTTAAAGCTTCAGAATTTTGATTTTGCATGCTAGGTTAGGTTTGAGATAAACCAAAATAATAATAAATAATATTAAAAATGATTATACCCGCCAGTCCATATTAACTCACAACTCACTGAGCAACACTAGTTATACAAATATGTTTCTCTGGGGCTGGAAAAACAGCACATAATAAGAGTATGACAAAAGAAAAATAATACATAATGCTTTAAACTTATTAGTATAGTATCAGAGTAGTGATAGAATAGTGATAGTGATTTGCATTTTCTTTGGTATCTCTCCACCTAAACACATACATTATATGGAGGACTTAGCCTAAAGTGACCCTACCTGGAATGGTGTGATCTCCAATGGATTGATTTCCTATCCAGAATGAGATGACACTCCCAGGTTCTTGATCCACATAGCAGAATAAAAGGTTAAAAAAGAGTATTACCTGATATTTTTTAACAGGGGGCAGGATGGTGCAGTGGTTAACACGTTCGCCTCACAGCAAGTCCTGGGTTCGACTCCCGGGTGTTTCTGTGTGGAGTTGCATGGTTCATGTTGTTGATGGTTCTTTGTCAGGCACTCCAAAGACATGCACATTAGGCTGAAAGACTGTTTCAAATTGCCCCTAGGTGTGAGTGTGAATGGTTTTGTGTGTGTCTACTGACACTGTGATGGACTGACAAGCTGTTCAGGGTGTACCCTGCCATTGCCCAGAATTGGCTGAGATAGGCTCCACCCACCCTGACCCCCTAGCAAGATTAAGAGGTTCAGCAAATGAATAAATTAATGTATGAAGGATTGTTTTTCATTCATGATAATGTGCAGACTTTGCTAAAAAAATTTGGGGAAAGGTAACTTAGTATTTTAAGCCCATTTCTGTTCTGTAACCTACTTATATTTAATAGGTGTTCATAGGGCCTTGCTCACAATAAACCTGTTTTGAATCCTCTATCTCAGCCCTCATCTGCATGGATCAATATAAGGCTTTTAACAAAATTTTAAAAGTTATTATTCCTAGGAGCAAAATCTCATTGTAAATAGTGTACAAATACATGTTCCTGACAGTTTAGTCATTATATTTTAAGTAAGTATTTAATGGCTTGATATTTCTTATACCAATACCATTTGTTATGAGACTATTATCCTATTTCATTATTCAAAAAGGCATTATTTAACATTATTCAATAAGTATAATTCTTTGAAGTATTACTGTGTACCCAGTAATGTACCTTTGCCCAGTGCCGGCTAAGATAGGCTTTCTAAGCTCCTCATATAATATAAACAATCAAACTATCCACCCTAATAGAACATCACATAAACTGTTAATACTTTGAAAGCATCACTATTAGAAAACTACTAATGTATTATACAGCATTATGCTATCAGCAAGCATTATAATAGACCCTGATGCAGATGTGGTAGCTGTGCATTTGTCCATTTAGTAACTCTGTTTGTGAATGATTAAATAAGTATTAAATCTAAGAAGAGTATACTCTTCTCAGAACTCATGAGACAGAATAAAATTGACTGCTTTAAACACCCCCACCCCCCCCACCCCCCCATCCCCAGTGGAAAATCATTTGTCATCAAGAGATACACTATATGAACAACCATAACACTGTTTCTTGATGGTTGGACTCCAGGTTTCGTTCCTCTTTACTGCTATAATTTATTTCTCTCGTCTGGGAAGGCTCTCCCCTAGATTATGGAGTGTGGGCTGTAGGGATTTGTGGTCATTCATCCACAAGAGCATTGTTAAGGTCAGGCACTGATGTCAGGCAGGGACACCGGGGGCAGTTGGCATTCTAGTTCTTCCCAAACATGTTCAGTGGGGTTGAGGTCAGTGCGCTGTGCAAGAGACTCATGTTCTCCCACTCCAACCCTAACAAGGCATGTCTTCATTGAGCTTCCTGTGTGTGCAGGGGTGGCAGTCTGCTAAAACAGGTTCAAGTCTCTTAGTTCTAGTGAAGGTAAATTGTAACCCAACAGCAGATGGTTCTTAAATTAAATCAACTGCATTCCCACACATCTAATAACTTTTACTACCAACTTTCGAAATTAATAATAACCGAATACAAAATGAGCACTGCATCACTGATGGTACTCTGATGGTTACCAAGCCTTGTTATGTTTGGTTGGCTGAGCACATTTTTTTGTTGATACCCTTTACTCATCTTTCCGGATACATTGTAGAATATTTGGATTCATTGCTTTATTATTATAGCAGCCAAATGTGGTGGGTTTTTTGAAGATGGGGCCGTCGCTGCTTTTTTTTGGTTCCTAGGATTTCATTGCCGATAGTGATGTTCCATTGTTACCTGTATATGACAATACAACTTGAAACTTGAAATGCTGGACAACCAATTATTATTATGATATGTTTATGCTAAAATGTTATTTTTTTAATACTACCAAGCTGAATAATTATTAATGTACATGCAGCAACCTGTCCATGGTGTACCCTGCCTCTTATCAAAAATCACCTGTGATTGGCTCCAGCTTCTCTGACGACCCTGATGGATAAGCAGTATTTATACTGGATAGATTATTACATTAATCATCCATTATTACATTAAAGGGTAATTAATAATAATAAATGTAAGATTATTACATTAAAAGGTCCTGTTTATATTTCTTAGATGGAAATTTGAATAAAATTTGAATATGAATTAGGCATGCAAAATACAAAGAAATATTTACTGACTAAATCACCCAACTATAGAAATCATATCACAGCTTGACTAAACTTTGCTGCCTGTTTGCTGAACTGCCTAATCCTGTTAGAGTTGCCGGAAGGCTAGACCAATCTCAGCCAACACTGGATGAAGGTGAGGTACCTTCTGAACAGTTTTAAACATTGCACTTATAAACAATTAAGAATGCCACATTTCGACTCTTCATTTTGACCTTAAATGAGCAGTCAGCATTATTTGCACAGATCTTACAAATTCTCCAAATTGCACCATGGCTGCATGTTTGGGTAAAAGTTAATGTTAGAAGAGCTGCCAAAAAATGCTACATAATTACTTGTTGAACATATATGCATATCACCACCCACTCAGAGGCAGAGATCAGTGTGTAGCAGAAGAGTCATGAAGCTTTGTGAATCCCCTGGTACAGTGTTGGCAAGATTGCTTAAATTCTTAGAGGCCTCGCATGGAATACTAAACACCAGAGTCTACAGATGGCTGTCAGGACTACAATATGAGGTCTTAACCCGGATTTCCCACCAAGGACAAACATATAAAGAAGGCTGAATATTTGCCAACAGATTAACTGGGGCATTAAAATTCTGACACACTCCACTTCACCTCGCATACCATTTCACATGACACCTGCTGGAGTGACTTAATGTGAACTTTCTCAGATTGAGGCAAGCTAATGAGTTATAAAATAAGGATATTCCAAATCATGCCTGGATGTCAATAAGAGATGTGGACCAATATCTCAAGCTGAGACGCTTAGTTACGGCAGAAATGTCCTTGGACTATTTTAGTAAGTTATACATTACCGTCTCATTGCTAGGGATAGAAGTACAAAGCAGCCAGCATGTGCCCCTGTCTAAGTGCTGCAAAATGTTTTTATTTTTTTATTTTTTCATGGCACAGGCAGAAATTGGCTCAGATGAAGACTGAAAGCCTTGTTATTTCCCAAGAATTACAATATTGTGGTGCCTCTGTGGCCTCCTGCTGCTTTTGTAAAATGAGTGTGACATGCAACGGGTCCTCTCTGACCTTCCAGTGTGAAATTGTATTCAACTCTGCTAAGCTAATGTTCCAAATTCAGAAAAGATGTTATTAACTTTAATTCTGGTCTCAACTATTGTTTCAGTATGAGCTAGACATCAACATAGAGACATGTTGTTTTTCCTGTTGTTAAATATCTTGTGCAAATTGTGCATTATGATGTGTCATGAAACAAAATGTAATCACATTCATAGACACATCCCAAAAGGGGTGGACTGACATTCATTGGCAACATGATTGAGTAACAGGTTTTTCAAGAAGACAAAAAATCAGTAATGCATAATTGTGGGTTATTTGTTTATAGGACATGTCGAGTATAGGTAAAGTTTAATTTGATTAATTATGTTCAAGGTGATAACAAAAGAGGTTGAAATAAGTAAATATGTCACTAACTGAGTTTTATTTATAAAGCAACATAACAATATAATTATTTATAGGATAAACAACCACAGATTAAAAAGCTACTTTATAAAGACTAGGATTTTACATTTAATTCAATCATTTTATAATAAACACCCATCATAACAGATCAGATGTAGATGAAATGGTTTTTCCACAGTTCACTAGCTAGTTATATTTACTTTGCTAAATTCAGATGCAGTAACATTACACAAAAATTATCGTTTTCTTAAAATAAAAAGTGATGTGGGAGACAGTCCTGCATTAGCAAAATGCACGCCCAAGTGCCTGACTGAGGGCAAACAAAATAAATATTTTGATCATTAAAGTTTAAAGTGCAATAACACACATCTACTGCACAGCATATTCATGTACATTTCATTTTTTGTCATCCTTTGTTCGTTTTTTCATGCATTTGGAAAGATTGTACTCAAATCATTGTTGGGATTTAATTTACCTGACATCCTGACAAAAACAAATTTTACTAAGGAAATTGCTTATTAAGTGGGAAAAAAATAATTTTGTATATTTCATGCAGCGCAGATTGTAAGGTTGATTTTTATAACAAAAAAAATTAAAAATTAAAAAATGTAAAAATTAATAAAAAAAAATTTTAAAAGAGAGAGAGAGATAAAATTGATCAGAAACACAGTCTAGACTGTTAATGTTGCACATTTCTCTTAGTATTATAATGGAATTATAATGGATTATCTACATATGTGTTCAAAATATCAGCTAATCAAAGTTTGCTATGTTAAAAGCCTAATAATAGCAAATTTAAAAACCTATTTGCAATAGAGAGAGAGAGAGAGAGAGAGAGAGAGAGAAAGAGAGAGAGAGAGAGAGAGAGAGAGAAAGAAGGAGAGATATAGGCTTCTGGCAAGGAAGTATAGATAAATTGTTGGGAATTTTTGGACCTTTTCATCTATTTTTAAGTAAGTACTGCACTACTGCTTTATAAAATAGTAGGAACATTACAGAAATGTTTTTCATGGACTCTCTGCCTTTTATTTTTAAGGGAGATAAAATGGGATAAACAACTAAGTGTAGTTTGATGTTTTCAGTGTGTACAAGGCTAAGGTTTAAAAATAGAGGTACTTCACTAATCAGCAGGATCGAAGAGTGTTTTTTTGTTTGTTTGTTTGTTTGTTTGTTTGGGTTTTTTTGGGGTTTTTTTGGGGTTTTTAAATCAGGATTTTATGTCAAATAAGTTGTATAAGAGATGTAAGCATTTTGTTTATAATCTACCTGCTATATTTAATGCCATTACTGAATGTCAGTACATGATGTGTGTAATACACTGATTTAATTTTAAATGGATTATACATGTAAAGTTCATACCAGTTCAGTTGCTTTGAAGGGGCCTCTGGGGGCACAGGAAGGTCTGAGTGCACAGGAAGGCTTAGCCAGAGCCCTAAAGAGAGGCTTGTTTCAAATTTTGCTATACAATATTATACAATAATACACTACTACTAACCTATTTATTCCTAACAAAGATACTCTACTGTTCTAAATTGCCCCTAGGTGTTAGTGTGAGTGTGAATGGTTTTGTGTGTGTGTGTGTGTGTTGGCCCTCTGATGGACTGGTGAACTGTCAAGGGTGTACCCCGCCTTCACCCAGAGTAGGCTGAGATAGACTCCAGCTTCTCTGCAACCCTAGTAGAATTTAGCAATTCGGCAAATTAATGAATGAATGTCGAAAGAAATCAAATAAAATTAGTTGGGAAATTAATATTTAGTCAACTATCCCTGACATTTAAATCGCAGCTTTCATGTGTCTTGGCATGCTGTCCACCAGTCCTTCATATTGCCCTTGGTTAACCTTGTTACACTCGTGGTGGTATTCCTAAATTATCTTAGATTTGTTTGCTTCATCTTCTTCTTGATCACATTCCAGAGGTATTCATTGCCGGATTTTGAACCTGAACTTGTAGTTCTCGATCTCCACCTGTGCCATCATTTTCTGACTGCATTACATTTACATCTTTGACCCGCTCCAGCATAATCTGGATTAAGTCACAAAGTAGTGTTTTGAGTAAGAGCCAAAGTAAAATCCACACATTGATGATTTAGCCAGTGTATGTTGACGTGTGAGAAATTTGGCAAATACAGCAAATAATTTATGGGTAAGTTTTGTGTAAGTTATCAGCATGCAGATATAAGTTGTAGTATGACGAGGTCGTGGAAAAATTTTGTGCATGCACAAAATTCATGATGCAGGCTAGTGTATGGTTCATTCGCATCCTGTATGCGCTGGCCATAAGTGTAGGTGAGTTGCCATAAGTTGTAGATAAGTGATATAATGTGATCATTCACACACATTATTTGTAAGTTACTCATAAGTTGAGTGTAATGTTTAGTGTAATTTGAACCTATATATAACTTATACTAAAGAATCCCTAGCATGCTGGCAGCATTTGCAACTTATGGCCAATGATAGTCTAACTTATGCAGCAGTGTACCCCTGAAAATAAATCACATGAGGTAGCCTATAAAAGGCTGCCACTTGCTGATTCAAATCAGATCCGCACTAGACATCGCCGTATCAACATTAACGTCATGCCCAAAGAAATCAATGAGGTCATGCTGATGTTGGAGGACAGGATTAAGTATTCTTGTACTTGCCGGATCTTGAGAAGCACTGACCAGTTCCTTATTTGAACCCCATTTTATAAAGCAATCCCCCTAAACACTGCCAATATGGCCATAATATGCTAGCTTTAAGTTAGAAAGACATTCATTAAAAATTCTGTGGTCACATGGAACATATCACATATGTCTACATACGTCAATATACACTGGAGATTCTATTCTTCTGTTATGAATAAGTTACTAATTAGTTAAGTATACGTTCAAAACTGGAATAACAGATAGCTCTGTGTATACCAGCAGTTTATAGAAATTTGTCATATGTCGGCACAATTTCTGCAAATTATTAATATCTGACAGGGACCTGTTGAGTGTACCTGAACAAAAAATACAATATCGTCAAAAATACATCCTTCAAAGCATAATTTTTGACATGACCAAGTTCAAATATCCATAAACACAATCTATCCATGTTAAAATGTTTGTTTAAGAAAGTGTTTCATGTCCAAGTTGTTGCAAAACAATAGAAATATCCACTTATTATTCTGATTTATGAAGCGCTTTTGTGATCATTTCCATATTATTCATATTTGATACCATAATACTCTACTTACTCCTCTATATTATGCAAGAGTGGGCCACATTCATGGTATTTGGCAGACGTCTTTAGCCAGAGCAACTTGTATTTTATCTCACTAAAATAACTGAGCAGATGAGTGTTAAGGGCTTGAATTACCAACCTGCCGATCAGTAACCCAGAGACTTATCCACTGAGCCACCACAGTCTACTGCCGTAACTTAAAGAAGATAAGCACTACTGTACACTCTGTGCATTGTGTTGTTTTGATAGATTCACTTGGGTTATGTTTAAGAAGGGGTCATTGCTTATTCTATACTTCTGTTCTTTTTTTTATGATGGGTATATTAACATTCTCTTGCTTCAAGCACTAAATGAAGAGACTTTCATTCAGCACTTTGCAAAACCTCTTTTTGCTTTGATTACAGCCATGACTCAGTTCAAATACTTCATTATCAACTTTGCACATCCTGAATTTGAAGTATTTGCTCAAACTTCTTTACACAACTATTCAAGCTCAGTCATCAAGTCATTACACAGATTTTCAATAAAGTCTAATCCTGCAAGGACATTCACCATTTTCTAGTTTACCCACTGTGTGGTCAAATTTTCTGTTTGCTTCTGACCACTGTCATGTCAAACGGTGAGCCTTCTTCCCAATAACTTTCTGGCAGAAGGCAGCACCTCCAACCATTTTCCTTCGATCTTGACAAGTGCCCTGCTATCTGATGTGAAGAACCACCCCGACAACAGAATGCTATGAATTTCATATTTTAGTATAATGTTCTTCATATAGTAAACTGTGGTGGCTTCTCACCAGACGTACCATTTGAAGCCAAATAGTTAGGAAGAGCTGGATCGTTTGACTGGGAGGCAGGGGGTTGGGGTGTAGGTTTCCTCTGTGACCCAACTTCTGATGTGAGAAAATGGAATGTATTAATGGAAAAAGATGTATACCCAATGTAACAAACATAGCTCCACATTCACCAATAAACCAACAACCCAAAAAAAATGTTCAGTATACTCCGATAATACTAAGGGGCTTTGCAGAAATGTTCAGTAAGGAATTGATGTAAATTCCAATCACCTCTATGGCCACAGGTATATAAATTTAAGCACCTAGGCATGCAGACTGCTTCTACAACCATTTGTGAAAGAATGCGTTGCACTGAGGAGCTCAGTGAATTCCAGCATAGTACTGTGATATGATGGCATCTGTGCAACAAATCCAGTCGTGAAATTTCCTCGCCACTAAATATTCCACAGCCAACTGTCAGTGGTATTATACCAAAGTGAAAGCAATTGGGAACGATATGAACTCAGCCATGAAGTGGTAGCCACGTAAAATGACACAGAAGGGTCAGCGGATGCTTAGGGGCTTAGTGCACAGAGGTCGCCATCTTTCAGCAGAATCAATCACAATAGACCTCCAAACTTCATGAGGCCTTCAGATTAGCTCAAGAACAGTGTGTAGAGTGCTTTATGGAATGGGTTTCCATGGCCGAGCAGCTGCATCCAAGCCATACATCACCAAGTGAAATGCAAAGCGGTGGATGCAGTGGTGTAAAGCACGCTGCCACTGGACTCTAGAGCATTGGAGACATGTTCTCTGGAGTAAGGAATCACACTGTTCTATCTGGCAATATGATAGACGAGTCTGGGTTTGCCAAATGCTTTCGGCAATGTAGTGTGTGTGTGTGTGT
>JAOUQZ010000016.1:6126289-6140168 GCA_028564935.1 Neosilurus hyrtlii | reverse complement strand
GCTAATTGGCTGTTCCAAATCACCCCTAGGTGTGAGTGTGAGTGTGAATGGTTGTGTGACTGATAGCCCTGCGATGGTCTGGCGAGCTGTCCAGGGTCGGCTGAGATGGGCGCCAGCCTCCCTGCGACCCTAAGTAGGAATAAGCGGTTCAGAAGATGAATGAATGAATACTCCTATGTCTGTATAAAATTGTCATTACACTGCACAGACCTGGATCATAAAGGAGAGAAAAATAGATGATCCTATTAAATATTGCAGTAGGACACCAAACTACATTAATGCCTTAATTCAAATCAAATCCTTTTTACAGCAGCAGCTTTCTTTAACATTATACCACCTGCACTGATACTCATAAAAATAGTAGCATAAGAATGCAGCATATGCTTGTTGTTTGATGATCTGATATATGGCAAATAAAACAAATGAAAATGATTAGGCTTTAATTATATTATTTCAGAACATTGTAATGAAATGTAATGAAATTATCATGCCTATTATCACTCTAATGTCTCTTGATAAGTACTATTAAAATGGCTTAGTATTCTTCAACTTTGTTTTGGAAAAAAAAACAAAAAACAAAAAACTTTGTTCTACAAAAAGCCAGGCCAAACTATAATCTTTTATATTTCATGCAATATAAAGTCTGCCAGTTCAGTCATGTGCGAGTCCTTTGTGTACAGCTTCTGAAACACTTATTTGACTGCAAAACCTCAAATCAGATTAGAACTAGGAAGCAATTAGCTACTTATGTACTGTATGCCTTCTCTTGATGCAGGCTGACTATAGATTCAAATTCAATGAAAGGGTCAAATCAGGGTCGAGCAACAATTTTCACTCTGAATGTGAATTATGCGACAAAACTTTGAACATTAATATTTAGTAATTTAAGGCACAATACGACATGACTCATATACGTTTCTTTTAATATTTTTATTAAGTTACAGGCTTATAAAATTCAATACAGATGCACCAAACAATTTCCCCACATGCACAGTTTAGGTATACAAGGCAAAACAGTTACTTTTCAATGTGAAAATATCAACATTATAGGCAAGTCATCTCATAGAGATTATACATCAATACATCAGTATTAAATTTTATGGCCAACTGTTGCAAAAGAAAACAAAAACACATTACTAGATCATTACTGGCAAAATTTAAAAATATATTGTTGCTATATACATTTAGGGGGGAAAATACTGGTCACGATTATTCATAAATGTTGTAGTATTTAAAGAGTACTGATCGAAGAGACAGATTTGTAAATTTAATTAGGGTCATTAATTATTCCATATAAATTTATGCTATTTTAGAATAATAGATAATCCTAAAATGTATCTAAAATAAAGAAAGAAAGAAAGAAATACATAAAATAAAATAATCACAGCAACGATTCTTTGTGAATTGATGTGTCTAGACGCAAATACTGTATTAAAAGCATTTACACAATATTCTTCATAGTAATTGTACACCAAGAAAAAAAAAATCATTACATCTTAGAAAAAGACATGGATAAAAGGGCATCTCCCATGAAAGATATGAAAAAAAGTGAAATAAAAATAAATAAATAATTAAATGAAATATTAAAAGGGATCTATTTTGCTATTTATTTTCAAGGAACTCCGTTGTTTCTGTTTCTAAGTTATGTTATCTAAGCATCAGTGGAGCAGGAGAAATGCAAGGACAGTGCAAAACCTCCGTGTGAGAGAGGAGGCATGAAAGCCGGCATCAGTCAATCAAAAGGTCTGCATTGTGACATCCTCAGTAGCAGAGCCGAAAAATCAATATCTCATTGAGTGGCCCAGTGTCACCTAATCACAGAGGCCTGGACCTTCATGAAAGGGAGCAGATAGGTTCTCCAGATTGGAGTTGTTTTTGATGGACCGCTATGGGCCGTGCCACACCTGCTCCTGCTGAGTTAAGCCAAGGTTCCTTGTCACCTTGCTTCACTTTGTTGTGCTTACTCAGGAGTGTATGTGAGTGCAATGAAGCAGGCACAAAACCGTCTGGCCAAGGCACAGTTCCTAGAGCTGGTTACCTGATCCCTCACTGTTATAATCGAAAGGTCACTAGAAGAATAGCCAGCAATCCTCTTAAGGTAAATACTTGCCACTGATACAACCATTTCCAAGATCTGCTGTCTAGACATGTACTGATTATAAAATAGTAACACAACGTTTTATTTTTTTTTCATGGATTTCAATGATTTTCACTACCTATATTCAATGTTTCTAAACTAAAAAAAAAATTTAAATAAAAAAATAAAATAAAAAATACAATGTTTCAATGAATAAATAGTATGCACATTGTGGGCTTTGCCACAATAAAGTTATGATGCCTGATGAAGCTGAAGCTTGGCCTGAATATAACAACAGCAATAAAAAAATTATTTTGAATATGAACAAATTCTATGTCTAAGTTTCAGGCTTACGGACATGGGATCATGATGGCTGCACCGCAAAACAACTGGTCATGGTCCTCGTCATGGTTTTTCTACAGCCTGAAGCTCACAGCATACATATCCAGAATATGCTCACAACTAATACCTTGACAGGCCCTATTTATACTTTTTAGTAACTCCATTAACCTGGTTATGGTCATGGTGGATCAGGGGCCTGTCCCCAGAAAAGTGTGTAAGATGGAGCTACACACTGGACGGGGCATCAGACAGTTACAGGGCATGACACGTATGTGTGCACTCTTATTCAATTCTAGCATTGTAGCAGTTCTAGGAAAATTAGCATTGCCAGTTGGCATATTTTGAAAAGTGCCAGGAAACTGGAGAGACTGAAAGATTAACTATATTATAATGGGAAGAATATGGAAAAACAACACAGACACTGTATCAGTAACTCAGGGTCAATTGAGAGACCCTGGAGGTGTGAGTCAGCAATGCTACACTGCCAAAAATAAATAAATAAAAAGGTGATAAAAAATATCTTGAATACAGACAAATTTATCTATAATTTTATAGTACACAATTTTTATTATTATTATTATTATTATTATTATTATTATTATTATTAACCAAATCTAAGATTATAAAGCTTTTTATGGATGCACTGTATTTTTAGTAATTTTATTAATTACTGCTAAAAATTATCTTTTTCTACTCTAATCTTTTATTAGTTGTATATTTATCTCATAATAATTGCTAGATAGATAAATTTGCCCATATTCATGATATTTACACTTTATAAGATGACATTTTACTGCAGTGATCTGCTAAAGCACTGTCCTGACCTCCAGATAAGCTTACAAATATTTTCAGTATTAAATCATTGATGAACCAGTCAATATTAACACCTACCCGTTTGCTAACATGTTTGAGTAACTAGTATTAGGTATATAATTTAAATATACCCATTTCACCCAAACACTTCTGAACTAGTTAGTTTATATATTCTGTCTTTGTGAATATATTACCTGCAGAGTAATCAGAATAATCTTTTGTGTGTGAACATGTGCTTTCACCTTCACAAGACCTTGGTAATATGCCGCAAATCTCAGTGCAGCCTTTTCGCTCCATTCTTGCCGTTGTTTGGCTTTTACCTCCCTCACATCCATCAAAAATGCCTTCAGAACTATAAAATGTTTAACCATCAATCCAGATCCAACCATAGTGTTCCATGCCTTGCCACTTAGTCTCATATTTTGCTGCAAGCTGATATACTAAATATAGAAGTACAAAGAATTTGCAGATGTGTCCCTTCTTGTAGGAAACTCAATAGGTTTGCATTCATCAGCACACTCGGTTCATTCAATGCACTTGTATAGAACTGAGCCAATAGCCTGGTAATTTCATTAACCCACTTTTGAATCCCAGGTTGGATAATAGTGGATATAAAGCTGGAGAGGAAATTGCTTGTGAAGCCTACACTGCCATTTAACGAGTATATCGCATATTCTGGTCTTAACTCTGAAGATTGCCTAATGTATGAGCCATCCAATGGAACAAAAGAACAAAATATTATATTCCATCAAAGGGCCAAAGGAGCAGTTTCTCTTGCTTAGGAATGACAGAGCTCTTAGACACCCAATAACATTCCACAGTAAAGAAATGGGGGGATGGGGGGTGTTCATAAAAAAAAAGGCCTTAAAAGATAATGGCACCCCTTCTATGCCTTCTATTCGATTTACAAAGAACCACAGGCTTTCACACAGATAGTAACACAGAAAGAGAACAGAAAACAGATTTAAAGGTGCACTCACACGATACCATTCATGACCCCGATTTGAGACAATCATATTCCGATGTTATTCTGATGTCAGTACCATGTTTCAGCCATTTTCATTTCAATGTGTGCCGATGTACTCATTACTCATTCATCACTCATCTCCCAAACCACATCTTACTACTTTTTCCTACTAGGGTCACGGGGAGGCTGGAGCCTATCTCAGCCACCACTGGGTGAAAATGGGGTACGACCCTGAACAGCTCGCCAAACCATCTCAGGGCAACACACACAACCATTCACACCCACACCTAGGGACATTTTAGAGCAGCCAGTTAGTTTGATGTTCATGTAATTGGACTGTCACAGGAAACCAGAGTACACAGAGAAAACCCACGCAAGCACAGGGAGAACATCCAAACAACACTCTTCCTGAGCCCATGACTTGAACTCAGGACCTTCTTGCTGTGAGGCGGATGTGCACACAAAAAATCCTCCAAATTTTTCAACACTCCCAAAATATTTCACTCCTCTCCAAAGTTTCCCCCAAAATTCTATAATGCTGTCCGATGTGTAACGATATTCTCAGATTTCCTCCGACATAACATCAGAATATGATTGGGGCAATCTGAGATCAAAACCAGTGTGAGTGCACCTCAAGGTTTAAGATAAAGTTCTATCATGACTGTTTCTACAGCCTACTGACAGTTTTTAAATAAACACTGTGTGTGTGTGTGTGTGTGTGTGTGTGTGTGTGTGTGTGTGTGTGTGTGTGTGTGTGTATGTGTATGTATGTGTGAAATAACAAAAAAAAAAAGTTTTCAGCCTTGAGCAAAATCTCTAAATGTAGCCAGACTCATTAAAAAGAAAAGTCTCACAGAGGAAGGAAATGGCATTAATGAGAGAACAAAAGAATTATTCATCAGAATACGACCACAGATGACTCTGAAAACTATATGTATTATATTAGAGACAGACACAACACTCTCTGATCTATTTTGTGTTCACTTTGGTATGTAAATGGCCTTAAGGCATTGATTCGAGTCAAAAACCAAAATGTGGAGGAGGTTGACATAAAAAAAACAGGAAAGAGAGAGAGAGAGAGAGAGAGAGAGAGAGAGAGAGAGAGGGGAGAATGAGAGTGGAATGTAATTTTGTGCCATCCAGCTGAAATCAGTCATCTTCTGTATGATCATGGCTGACAATTAAGTCCTCATTCTAAAAGTCGTTACTAGTGCTAGTGATGACTTTTTTCTGCAATATTCTGAAATGTTTCCATCTTGCCTAATATGTTCATTATTTGTTTGACATCCCAATATCCTGCAGTGTCAGTACCATGCATATATGGGGCAATCATATTAAGGCTTAAAGAAATGGGTGGCAACAGCAAGAGATGGGTTTGGAGCATAAAGTAAGAATGTCTGTGTGTGTGTGTGTGTGTGTGTGTGTGTGTGTGTGTGTGTGTTTATACGTGAGACAGAGAGAGGGAGAGAGATAGAGAGAAAGAGAGAGAGAGAAAGAGAGATTGGTGTCAGGTGAAGATGCTGCTAACAACTGGGAATTTTTCAGTAGGCGTTAAGGGCCACTAAGGCAGTTATGAGAAGGCGAGGGAGTGTGAGGGTGTCTAGTCTTCCTATTCCAGAACCTTGGGCTCCCATACCTAAAAAAAAAAGAAGAAAAGCAAGAAGATCAAATTGTTCAGATAATAAAACACAATAAATCACAATTAAAGGACAATGTTTCTACCAATCATAACAAAAGAAAATAGATACATCTCCGAACAGAGTGCTGTCCAGTTGTATATTAATAGCTTTCACCAGCAAAGTACTTAGTGATGAAGTGACTCAGAGAAGGAGTTAAACAATAAATAAATAAATAAATAAATAAATAAATAAAGATTGTTAATTTGATCGGTGGAAGAAATGGCTCTACTGTTTCACACGGCGCTTTGCTGGGCTGTCAACAGTGAACAATAAGAGGCTGATGAAGATGGATGGAGGATGGAACATGAATTTCTGAAAAGGTCGGAAGCCCCAGCATGGTACAAAAAAAGAGAGGGGAGGTCGATTATCTATGGATGAGGGGAAAATTGGCTTATAATTTCTGTGCCCCTTGGATGATTTAATTGGCATCATTAGCCTGTGGAAAGAGTTAGAAATGAGAAAAAGGGAAACAGGACTTACTAAGTTGGTGAATATGGATGGGTTCACTTCCCTCTCCAAGACCACCCTCACTCAGGCTCTTAATCTGTACAACGTAGTTATCATTAGGAGAGAGCGTCAGCTCCACTGTAGTTTTGTTGGTGGTGATTGTGTACATGTCATTATTGCGGTGGCGCCTGTACATTACCTGTAGACAATTAAAAACATTACTTACTCAACTGCTTCACTTACAGCGTTGCAGAAAAGTTGTAATAACGTTATGTATGGATGTGCACAGTCCTTGTCCAATGTTATATAATGCTGTACTGGTGGCTTGGATTTGTGTGACATTTTGAAAAAGTCTAAACAACAGTACATAAAAGTCATGTACATGTTCTCATTAAACTTTATGGTTTAACATTGTCACAACATTTAGATAACATTTTGAGCAATCAACCAAATTATGACCTTTATGCAGCATTGCAGAAATGTTACACAATGATGTGTGTATGTTGGGATAACAGTGAAAATGCAAAAACAATCTCTCTCTGTTTCTCTCTCTCTTTCTCTCTTTCATCCACAGTGCACCATCAGTTACCTCACAGGTATTGAAAATATGTCCAATTCCACCTATATACCATTAAATGGACTGGACAAGCAACTAACAGTACTGAGTTTTAAACAGTTACACTTTAAAGTTTAATGATTAGTGAAAACGTGTGACAATAAATAAGAACATTTCAAAGAAGTTGTGTTTGTTCTCATCGTGGTACTTGTGACCACTTTTGACTAGAATTACTGATTATGAAAAGATGTAATCTTTAAACACATTTTACATTTTTTTGATAACCAGACCAGAGAGGGTAAATAAAACAACACTTTACCCTTTCAGAGGTAATCTTTCTAGTCCTGTACTTCATCTCTGCTCTGATGAATTGCCTTCAGCTAGATAATTTACATAAACTGCATATGACTAGAAAAGCCACACCAGAGGATCTGCTACAGAAGCTCAGATAGTTCATGTTTAGAGTCACAGAAAGCCAGAATATACACTAATTGTGTTTGGCTCCTGTGAAAAGGTGACTATGGTCTGCCAGTTGACATCCACTGATTTATTTATTTATATTTTATTTTGGCATTTTTACAGTATATGAAGGTATAACAACATCCTGAAGGCCGAGAAATATTCCTTCTACCAAGCAACGGTATTCTTTCTGGGCTACGTGATAACTTCCCACGGGGTTCGTATGGAGGAGAAAGTAAAGGTCATCCAAACCTAGCCCAAACCCGAAACGGTGTTCATCAATGCCATACAGTGGGACCTGGAGCCGCCCTGGAGTCAGATCGGGCTCCACCAGAAACACCACAGGGGCATCAATATGTACCCAGGGACCTCCGACTTCCCCTACTAGAGGCAGTACATGCCATCCCAGGTACAGGTCACCCAGGGATCATGGCTACTCTCTCTTTCCTCCAGGAGTCCGGGATGCCCACCCTGACCAGGAGGTTCGTGGCCAGATGTGAGGTGTGCAACAGGTCCAAGACACCTCGCCACCTCCCAGTTGGGAAGCTCCTTCCATTGCCCTTACCTCAACGTCTGTGGTCACACATAGGGGTGGACTTCATGACAGACCCTCCAAGGGCAATACCTGTGTAATAGTGGTGATGGATAATTTTTCCAAATCCTGCAAGTTAATCCCCCTCAAGGCTCTTCCAACAGCAGCAGAGACTGCCAGGGCCCTGTTTAAGCACGTCTTCCGCAACTTTGGGCTACCAGAAGACGTGGTAATAGGCCAAGGCCCCCAATTCACGTCAAGGTTCTGGAAGGACTTCTTTAAACTACTGGGGGTCACAGTCAAGTTATCTTTCAGATATCACCCCCTAACTAACGACAGACAGAATGGAAGATCCAAGACATAGGAAGACCTTCTGCACCTATCACCATAACAGTCATGAATCCTCTCTGGAACTTCTGCAACTGTCACCATAATAGCTGGAAACAGTTCCTCCCATAGGCCGAGTACGCACAAAACTCCCTGCAGCAACCATCCACCAGGCTGACCCCTGTGCGTACTCGGCCAACAACCCCCACTCTTCCTGTGGAACAGTGAGCCTACAGACATCCCAGCAGTAGACCAATGGTTCCGGAGGAGCGAACAGGTCTGGAGCGAGGCTCATTGTCACCTCCAACACGCCGTCCAATGTGGGACTTCCGCGGCTGATGCATGATGCTCAGACCCGCCCCGCTACCAGATTGGTGACAAAGTGTGGCTCTCAACGCAGAACATCCGACTCCAGAATGCAAACAAAAAGCTAAGTCCTCGTTTTCTTGGTCCATTTAAAATCATAGCAAAAATCAACCCTGTCACATACAAATTGAAACTCCCTCCCACCTACAAAATTCATCCAGTATTCCATGTCTTCTTTCTAAAACCATATCATTCACCCTTGATCTTTCTATCCACAGAGACGGGCGAGGCTACAGAACCCCCTCCACCGCTGGCAGTGAAAGAGGACTCCATTCACGCTGTCCGGGGGCTCCTGAACTCCAGCCGGCACCGTGGGAAGATCGAATATATGGTCAACTGGGAAGGATATGGCCCAGAGGAACGATCTTGGGTCCCCCGCACGGACATCCTAGATCACAGCCTAATGGCTCCAATGGAGTTCCATCGTCAGCACCCCAGTCAACCAGCACCTCGTCCCAGGGGCCGTCCACGGCGTCGACAACCCCGGAACGGCTCCTGGAGGCGGGGTACTGTCTTGTCTGTAGCCAACTCTCTCCCCGACTCTCACACACCACGAGCATACTCCCCCGAATACTAATTATCATCACCTGCACCGCATTTCTGGGACTAATCACCCCCTCCATAAAAAACCCCAGCTAGACACACTTCAGTGTCTAGCCTCATTGGATGTATATGTGTTTTCACCACCACTCCTTCTAGCACTCTGGACTCACCTCAGCTTCTACGTTCTCTCCTCGTCCCAATCACGTCCCACTTATCCCGGACCCTTATTCTCCTCTCCGTTGTGTTTGTCGGTTTGTGTTTGGCCCTCATGGCAGGTTTCATTTCATACCTCATCTGTGTTTGTCGGTTTGTGTTCGCCCCTCGTGGCAGGTTTCATTTCATATCCCGTTAGTGTGTGTTCGGTGTTTGTGGCTCTCCGAGCCATTGTTTATTGTGTGACAAACTCGTTTTAGGTTATCCTTCTTGTCTCCGGGAGTTATCATAACAATATATAGACATGTTTATTTATTTATTTATGTATTACCATTACTTACTACTACTTTAATTCTTAGCTTCTTATTATTTATAATGATGTTTAATTTTCTGATATTTGAAACTTTTCCCTGTTCCTGACACTATGGGACTGTTGGACAAAAGTTTATATTTTCTCAATTATTATTTGATTATTTTTAATTATGCAAATGCTAAAAATGTATGAAAATTGTTGTTTGCATTGTGCCAAAATCTTCTATAAAACTCTTGCTCTTCACACCTAGAATAAGGTATTCTCCCTTTTTAAAGTGGTACAAACAAGATTAGATGTTTATAATCTAAAGCACAAAGCAGGTCAAATTATTTTAAAACAATAAAACAGATTGCTGCATTTTCATCTGTAAATCATGTAATTGTGGACAAATTTCCAAATATATGCATTATACAAAATCAAGACATAATAGTGTTTATTGTTTGATCCAACTGTTGCATTATTAAATGCATACAAACTGATTGATTAAGTAATTTTGTTTTGTGGCTAACTGGCATTATCCCTTTTTTCCTCACCAATAAACATCACCTCCTACATTCACTAAATATTTTTCAGTAAAAGTTATGCTGTGTAGTATTGGTACTTGTAGTAATAAACAAGTCAAACTTTTATCTTCTGCAATGGCCTGGCAAGCTGTCCAGGGTGTATGCAAGCCTCCCCACAACCCTAATTAGGATTAAGTGGTTCAGAAAATGAATGAATGAAATAACCTTTTAGCAAACTGGATTTGTGTATTTCAGCTAATGTTAACGTTAGAGTTTTCTTCTATATTTCTCTTCTGTAGTTTCAGGAAGATGACAATATATTTAAAGTTGGAAAGCATAACTTGCACCATACTGTGATGTTGTTCTGCTTTTGTAAGTCATCACAAAATTATGACAAAATTTCCATGCAGCAAAAGCACAGAAGGGTGCAGCCATTGGGATGAATATGGCCAATTAAGTGGTACTGTAAACGTTTCTTTGGCCAAAACTGTGATTAGCTTTATTTTGTGAAAGTGAACATTTTATAGAGACATACTTTTGCTGGTAGTAGTGACATAGCATTATGTGCATTTACTAATTATGACTGTTTTAACCAGATACAAGCAGCTGAAGAGGTTTGTCAACTCTGGTGCTGTTTAAAAGGCTGTGCACCTTCCTGTGGATGGCAATTACTTTTTGGCAGATGATCACTTTATGGCACGGCCCCTGATGTCCTCGTACAAAATGTAGCAGTAATCTAGTTATATCTTTTTGTACCGTAACAGAATAAAGTTATGTTCTGCGATAGGGCAAACATAACTGTCAGAAGATTTTTGCCTTTTGTGCAATGGATTTGACAGATTTACACTATAAACCTGAGGTTTTTTATAGATTACAAACACCTTGTTCTTTGCCAGCCTCAAAATTAGAGAGATGCTATTACTCCAACCTTCACCATCTAAAACATAGCTTATTTGGATGGATTTTTGCATATATTAAACGAAAAGGATCTTAATGTATGTAAAAAATGGCATAGGATATCACCATCACCCTGAAGCAAATCTGCTGGCTTCATGGTAGAATATCACACTGATCAAGCTCAAAAAGGTCACCTGTAAACAGGCTTAAAGTTAAATTTTATTGATGTACCAAGGTCTTAGTTTATAGTTAAATTACAGAATTACAGATGAACATTAATTTGCAAGTGAGGAGGCCGGAATAGTCATGCAGTGTTTTTTTTTTTTTTTTTTTTTTTTTTTTTTTTTTTGTGGGGGGGGGGTATACTGTATAAATCTTACAAGGGAAATTTAGCTTCTGCATTTAACCCATCCAAAGAGAGAACACACACACACACACACAGTGAAGACACAGTGAACACACACGGTGCCCAAAGAACAGTTGGGGGATAGGTACCACCACACATTTTTGCAGCTAGTTCAAGAATCCAACCGGTAACCTTTAGGTCCCAAACCCACTTCTCCAACCTTTGGGTAATGGCTGCCCCTCTCAGAGTAAAAGTTACCTTTTAGAGCAGTATGAGAATAATATGCTGTCTTTCACTGTCATAAGAGACACCAGCATCATTTTTTAAGGTTAAATCATAAAATTATTATAAATGATAAATTACTGTAAATTTAATGAAAGTCTGAAAGACTGAGGCTTCATATGTGTCGTATTTCGGTTCCAAACTCACACACAAAAAATTAAGGCTTTAAAAAAAACAAACAAAACAAAACCTCACACCAAATGTTATTTCAGAACTTTAACAATAAATAAATTAATAAACCCTAATTATAAGACTTTGCATTGAATTATAACACTTGCAAATTATTATTTATATAACAATACTACTTTAACATTTATTAATAATGTATTACTTGTGAACTGTTAACAATTATAGTTCAGCTGTTTAACACTATGCCATCACCTTTATTAAAAATTAAAGCTGCAGCTTTTGTAAAGTACCTTAAATCAAAACATTACTTGGTTATTACTTGGATGGGAGACCACCTGGGAATACTAGGTGCTGTGGAGGGTGAGGGAAAAGAGCTGGCAACCTACCCTTAAAATAATTAAATAAATAAATACAAATCTGCCAAGAAGACTCTTTGAGAATTGAATCGCTAAGCATTGGATTTGACTGAAGACACTGACATCGCATATTTAAATCTGATATTCCTATTCTTGCAGATACAAACACGCCCACACCCCATCATCCGCGTGCACACACACAGCAAGAGTGTCACACTGTAGATTTAGCATCTGAAGAACGACTGTATTCTAAGAAATTCTTAGCAGGAAGGATGTTTGCAAGTATTGTCAAAAAAAACTTTCAGGTAACATTCCCAAGTTGTATTTGAAGTGATGCCACCCTTTAATTTTCTCATCTTAAAGTTTCCATGCACAAAAACAAATGTCATCTCATTCTGAAGTGGAAATTCCACCCACGTCTCGCTTCAGACATCACAAACAAGACTGCATATATTTGTGAATGTTTTGCTTCTCAGCAGAGTCATTTATTAAATTAGCCCCTTTCTAGCAGATGTCAAAGACACAGTGTCGAATGTGCCTTATGTTAAGTAAGAAAGCTGTTTCTGCAGGGACTGTATACTGCAGCCTAAATTCTAACTATGATAAGGGTCTCTTTGGGACGCTTAAGCCTGTGAGTATACTTTTACACTGGTTCAGATGAGCTGGTCATGGTACGTGTAGTAACTTCAATATTAATATTACAAAAGGTTGTACAAAAAGTATAGCTGAACAGGTCTAGATATTTACTCTTTAAGGATTAGTTGCTATTCTAGTTCCTAATGTAATGCAGTGATTATTACTGAACTTTAAAATAACTGTGATAATAATCGGCGGTGCAGTGGCTCGCACATCTGCCTCACAGCAAGAAGACCGAGGGTTCAAGTCAGAGCATTTCTGTGTGGAGTTTGCATGTTCTCCCCATGCTTGTGTGGGTTTTCCACAGTCCAAAGACATGTACATTAGGCTAACTGGCTGTTCCAAACTGCCCCTAGGTGTAAGTGTGTATGGTTGTGCCATACACACTTACACTCACACCTACTCTGGGTGAGGGCATGATGATTATTAATTGTGTCTTTATATATAATTTCTTAAAATATATTTAAAATTTCCCTATTGTCCTGAAACATACCACATATCCAGTGACCTCAGACTCACTATCCAGAGCTATAACTGGGTCCCACTGCAGCGTCAGCTGTGAGCCTATCAGAGTCCACTCCACGTTTTGCGGTGGCTGTCCTGGAGCTAAAATAAATTAATGGGATAAAGCAACATGGAAGCACATTAGTATGGTGATTCTTTTAGTCTCTGCTATTTCATCACTATGCTCTTACTGTCACTATTAAGGCAAGCTTGCAGAGACAGCATTTCTTGTTAGTGTCTGGAACCAACGCCTAAGTAACCCTAGTAGGATACTCACGTGGCTTCTTAGTGGTAGCATTTACAGGGAGAGACTGAGGGCCGCTTCCCGCAGTATTGAAGGCGCACACAGCTAAATAGTATAGCGTGTTTCCCTGAAGACCACTAACATTGATCACAGTGGAATTGTTGCTGATTCTCACTTTACCCACAGTTTCTGGTTTAGTGTCGTCTTCCCAGTACACCACCTGGACACAACAGTGAAAGAGGATGAATACAAGCATCGATGAGAGGAAATACACTCAAAAACCAAATGATATGAATGTTCATGTTACGAAGCTCCAAGAAACGGGTGTGGTTTGTTTTTTTTATATATATATATATATATATATATATATATATATATATATATATATATATATATATATATATATAT
>JAOUQZ010000016.1:6095948-6115814 GCA_028564935.1 Neosilurus hyrtlii | reverse complement strand
CAACTATCGTGGAATCACACTCCTCAGCCTACCCGGGAAAGTCTATTCAGGAGTACTGGAAAGGAGGATCCGGCCGACAATTGAACCTCGGCTTTAAGAGGAACAATGTGGTTTTCATCCCAGTCACAGCACTCTTGACCAGCTCTACACACTCTACGGGATCCGGGAGGGGGCCGGGAGGGCGCAAATACAAGCGGCTGAAATGAGCTTCCTTCACAGGGAGGCAGGTCTCTCCCTTAGAGATAGGGTGAGAAGCTCTGTCATCCGGGAGGAACTCAGAGTAGAACCGCTGCTCTGTGTAAAGCTATGTAAAGCTGCTTTGTGACAATGTCAATTGTAAAAAGCGCTATAAAAATATAACTGACTTGACTTGACTTGGCTGCTCCTTCGCGTTGAGAGGCATCTGATTAGAATGCCTCCCGAACGGCTCCCTGGTGTGGTGTTTTCTTGCATGTCCAACTGGGAAGAAACCTCGGGGCCGACCCAGTACACGCTGGAGGGACACTGTCTCTCGGCTGGTCTGGGAACCCCTTGGTGTCCCCCCGGAAGAACTGGAGGAAGTGGCTGAGGAAAGGGACATCTGGGAGTCTCTGCTTAGGCTGCTGCCCCCACGACCCGACCCCGGAACAAGCGGAAAAAGATGAATAAATGAATGAATGAAAGTTGTACATGTTTGAGTTGATTTGAGTATGTAGGAACTTTCAAACAGTAATCCCTGACACTCTAATTACCTGGGGTACAAATATGAGACAGCACAGAGGCAAGATTCTTGTAGCCATAGATTATTGTAGGAATGGTAAGAGAAAACATAAACTTAATGAGGAACATGGTTATAAATAAGAAAAAAAAGACATCTTTGTGAGTGTTTACCCTTTAATAAATCCCTTTTACTTATCCACCCAGCAGTTTCTGCAGACCTTGAAATTGATGATGAATGTAACTCTAATAACCTGTGTTAGTACAGCAGTCTATCTCTGAATGTATGCAGTGGCGGCTTAGTGGATAAAACTCTAGGCTACTGATCGGAGAAGAGCATCTGCTAAAATGCCATATATGTAAATGAATAAGGTGATATTTTGCTTTGCCCTAGCAGCTTCACTGTACCTCAGACATAAGCATTTCTCCATTCTTCAGCCAGCTGTATGAGGGTTTGGGCTTCCCATTGGCTTTGCACTCCCAAAATAAGTTCTCTTCAATGGACAAGGCTGTGGATGTCATGGTCTGCAGCCAATGAGGTTTCGCTATAAGAGGCAAATGCAGGTTGGTGAAAAACAAATAAAGAAATAAGGAATCTCTACATGGAAATACATACATTTATAGCTATGAGTATATGGACGGGGTCACAATGTTTTTAATTTTTTCATTGCACACCACCAAACTGAATTTGAAATGGAGTGGTCAATGAATAAAAAAAAAATGTCTGCTGTAATTTAAGGGGTTCATAACTTGTTATGTTTTTAATAAGAAGGAATACAGTGATGAGCTCAACAATACATGAATATAAATACAGATAATTAATTTCAGAATGTTAACTACTGGAAAGGCGCCTGTCACACACTGATGATTTAGCCAGCGTATGCTGGCGTATGAGAAATTTGCCTAATATGCTGGCATACGTCAAATAAATTATGGGTAAGTTTTGTGTAAGTTAACAGCATGCTGGTATAAGTTGAAATATGGCAAGGCCATCGAAATATTCTGTGCATGCTACATTCCGCATATGCTGGCCATAAGTTGTAGGTAAGTTATACGATCGTTCACATACTAACTTATGCCGCAGTGTATCCCCGACGACTGATCATGTGACGTAGCCTATAAAAGGCTGCCACTGGCTGATTCAAATCAGATCCGCACTAGACATTGCAGTTTCAATCACCGTCGTGCCAAAGAAATTGATGAGGTCATGCTGATGTTAAAGGACAGCTAGTGGGTATTCTTGTCTCAGCCTTGGCGGATCCTCCATCTTTTTACTGACATGGACATCTGCTCCCCATGGAGTCTTGAGGAATACTAACTGGTTCCCCGTTTTAACCCCATTTTATATACCGATCCCCTAAACGCTGCTATATGCAATACGCCAGCTGTAAATTAGAAAGACCTTCAGTAAAAGTTCTGTGGTCGTCCGGAACATGTCAGACACGTTGGAGATAAGTTCTATATAAGTTAGCTATAAGTTTTCGATTGGTTCTGTATAAGTTACTAATAAGTTATGTATACGTTCAAAACTGGACTAATATCGATAGTTCTGTGTATGTAGCATTTAATAAAAAAATTGTCATGCGCCGCATAAACTCTGCAAATCATTAATACGTGACAGAGGCTTTACAGTTAAGAACAGAAAGGCCAATTTGAACTGTGCTGGAAAGACTGTCCAGTTTTGGAACAAGATTTCTTAGACAGATCAAACCAAGTTTACTTTGTACCAGAATACTGGAGGAAATGAGTATGGAGAAGCAAAGAAAGGGCTTGCGATCCAAAGCATACTTCATCGTCTGTCAAACATGTTGGACATGGCCATGCATTGCTGCCAGTGGAACTGGGTCACTGGTGCTTATTGAAGATGTGACTGCTTAAAGATGTAGCGGGATGAATTATGAAGTGTGTAGAGCTATTCTTTCTGCTCAGTTTTAAGCAAATACTATAAAACTGACAGGAATGCACTTCTCAGTGATAATGGATAATGATCCCAAACAATACCATAAAACCAACCCAAGAATAATGGATTGTTTGTATACCAGAAATAACTTAGGGAAAAAAGAAAGAAAAACAACAAGACGGCAGGCTTCAGATCATGGAACGGCCACAACAAAGTCTCCTGAGTAAAACCACTAATAGTGAACAGATGGGTGACTTTTTTGCCACCACAATGGATTTAAAATGAAACAGTGAAGTGATTAGAATGTAGACTTAAAGCTGAAATTAATTAATTATTATTTGTACAATTAATTAAGGAAATACAGGCATTTTACCCAATTCCCTTGTTTTCAGAGGCCCGAAATTCGTTGGATGTGCTAGCATAATTATACAGTACATAACGGCATGATTTTATTACTTGGAAGCAAATCCTTCACAGTCAGTGAGTGCCTGAAGTCTGGAACCCATGGACATCACCAAATGCTGAGTTTCCTCCCTAGAGATTTTTGGGCAAGTTTGTAGAGTAGTTGCTTTCAGTTACTATTTATTTGTGGGTTTTCAGCTCTCAGTTTTGTTTTCAGTAAGTGAAAAGCCTGCTGCTCAGTTAAATTAATTGACTAAGCCATTTAAGGTCATTTCATTCCTTTGCCTTAAAAACTTCTCGGGCTGGAATCATGAGTACTGAGAAGTGCCTTCCTATCAGTTTTATGGTATTTGCTTGAATCAGACCAGAAATAGCTTTACACACTTCATAATTCATCCTGCTATACCTTTAAGCAGTCACATCATCAATAAACACCAGTGATCTGGTTTCACTGGCAGTCATAAATGGCCATGTCCAACATATTTGACAGACGATGAAGAATGCTTATGATTACGAGTCCTTCCTTTTTTCCCTACACTCTTTTTCCCCGGCATTTTAGTCTTAATCTTGGTTTCATTTGTCCTGTGTGAGTTGTTGAAGCCTGTGTATCTGTTACTGGTTCAATGTTTGTCCTTTGTGGTGGCATTTTCAATAGGTTTAACCACTGCAGACCAGGAACACTGAAAAGACCAGTGGCTCTAGAGATGCTCTTTATCAGTTTTCTAGCCATGATAATTTGTCTCCTGTCATTCACATGCACACTTAGATAGTTACAGAAATATATGATTGATACAGATAGAAATATAAATCTCTAATAGATACATAAATATCCAAAAAGAGACTGCTTATTAATTTTAAACATTTGGTGAATCATTTCAATTCAGTTACAGATATTCACTTGCAATTATATGACTTTTATTTATTCTGTGAAATCTCCAAAATATTTCATTTCACTTCAGTCCCATGCCTTGGTGTAAGCATTATCAGCAATAAAAGTCCATTCATAAGAAAAAAAAGGCCTTTACAATGCTACAGAGTTTTCACTTATAAATCAATATGATCCAGCAGTGTGGGACTGGAGAGGAAATAAAAAAAAAATAAAATAAATAAAAAATAAAAAAATCCAACAAAGCCTGTTCATTTCACAGAAGCATAATGGCTATGAATTGGGCCATTGAAATGAAACGCCCCTTCTCTCCAGACAGAATGACAATTCTATCAGGCCAAAGGCACGCTCTGTCCTTTCAGCACACAAATAAATCCTTCTGACCTCGTTCCATAGCCTTATTATCCGGGTGCCTGGCAGATACCCTGCAGTGCCTGTGTACCATCTGTGAGTTCAATTAATGCTGGGGTATAATTGCATTTCAAAAATAATCTCCTATTTTGAAGAACCTGAATAAGCTCATAATTCCCTCATGATTTCTTGCTATTAGCACAGCACATCTTTTGAAGGAGTAGACAAAATACATCTTGTGCATATTCTGTTGCATATTCTGTTGGTGTATAGTATGCCATGAGAGTAACAGAGATTACCCTCTTGGGTGTTCTTAAGAATGAGCAAAGATGGAGTCACTTTTGTACTGTCGATAGGTTGTAGTCTTTGTTTCTTGCTAATACTAAGTCTAAGATTTAGAAGGACATGTCACTGATGTCCTATTCCATGGCAGCGTCATTACCACTGCATCATCTTATGTGTCATACAACATCATAGCCTCTCTTGAGTACAAGAGTCATTTGACAGACTTGTTCTGACATGACCTTGCTCTAAGTTATAACCCAGATGACATTGTGGGGGTAACACTCATCGCAGTCAGACCTATGCATCATAATCAAAATGGAAGCTTGTCATAACATGCCATTGTGCATGAGTAGTAAAGAAGTGACAAAAAGCTAAAATATTTATTTATTTTTTTTGTTGTCTTAGGGATTCACAAAACATTGGCAAAAAATATAAAATTACACCAGATGTCATTAAAGTGGAAAATGATTGCCAACTGAATTAAACAAAGTATCAGAGTTACCCCACAGCTTGCGTAGTCATGACTGCCCTAACACAGCACATAGCAAATGTACTGGTAACCAAATGTTTATTGCAAATGACAACAATAATTTAGTTCCTTTACCATGAAAAGAGAGCCGGCCTCTTGCTGTATTCTTTCCTCGACTATTCTCTGCCACACACTCATATGTGCCTGCGTCCTCCAGCTGGAATCCAGGAATTTCCAGAACAGCATTGAAGTTAAGCAGTTTAGCTTTAGTTGGGAATGCAACATCATTGGTTCTTCTCCAGCTGATTTTTGGAACTGGGCTGTGTGAAAGAAAAACACAAACAAAAAAATTCCCAGAATTCAAGCGTTTATAGGAACCAGGTGGTGTGTATCAAGTAGTTCATATGTTTAAATTCCTCATTGTTTCGTTGATGATTCTGGTTTGAACGTCTGTTTATCAGTTGCAACAGATACAACACTTTTATTTGTTCTCTTAAAGACTGTAATCCACTTTTCTATGTAAATGTTCTTTTTGTCACATTAAGTGATCCCACTTTTTCCATTATTCCAAAGAAGATATATGTGGCTTGTTTTCCATACTATTCAAGAGGAAAATCCTTTGGGCTAGTGCTCTGTGAAAAGCAGCCATTACAATAGTATCTTGCAAAACTCTTTCTCAAAAACTCTTTTGACGAACTGCTTAAACCTACTAGGGTCACGGGGAAGCTGATGTCTAGCTTTACCAACACTGGTTGAAAGTGGGATACACCCTGAACAGCTTGCCAGACCATCGCAGGGCCAACACACACAGTCATACAAAGGACAATCTGGAACCGCACATGTATTTGGACTGTTGGAGTAAACCGGAGAACCTGGAGGAAACCCATGAAAGCACAAGGAGAACCTGCACATGCCACGCAGAAATGCCTCAGCCCAGGACTAGAACTCAAAACCTTCTTGCTGTGAGGTGGGTGTGCTAACCACTACACCACCATACCACCCAGAATCATAGCAATCAACCAATCATAAAAAGATTAATTTGCCTAACCACTTAATTAGGGTCCCGGAAAGGCTGAGCCTATTTTAGCTGACTCTGGGCGAAAGGCAGGGTACACCCTAAACAGCTCGCCAGGCCATCCTAGGGCCAACACACACAACAATTCACACTCAAATCTAGGGGCAATTTGGAAACCTAACCACTACGCCACTCTGCCTCCTCAAGAAACAAATAAATAAATAATTGTTTTTATAATTTTATATGTCCTTATTACAGATGGCTAATCATATTAGGAATGGACCTAAAGGAATAATCTTGAAATTCACAAAGTTCCTGTAGCAGTGTCAAACATTAATAAAACTACATGGTACCCAGATATGGATGAGCTCCAGATTAACACACACACACACACACATACACACTCACTTCCCCAGGGCGAAGCACTCCAGTTTCACCGACGATTCTTTTGCAGCAGCCACAGTGTCAGGAAAATTAACTTCTATTTTGGGCTCATATTCTCCCATTGCACCTGTGATGGCAAAACAACATATAAACACATACATACTGTGTCATTCCATACTGATTTATGGCAAGTGCATTATATATTCTTATATACAGGGAAAATAACTAAAGGACAATTTAAAAGAAAGTGCCATCATAGCGAGTGTGGAGGAAAAAAACAAACACAAAAAAAAACAACAAAAAAAAAAAAACAGGTAAAAAGTTTCATTAAAAAAAATTAGAGAATTCACTTAGTAAATCAGTAACCATCTCAAATGGAAATGTGGCCTCTGTATGTCATTTTCAGGGCTACACGATGGTTTCCTTAAAAAGTACAACAGTTCAGTCTTCAAAGGCCTGGTATTTAGAAGAAAAAAATAAACAAACATTTTTTCATGCAACCTTTAAAAAAATGACCTTTTTTTGAAAGGCGTCTTTCTTCTATCAAATCTTAGATCGTATCCAATTCAAAGCCAGATATCAAGGAGCGTCTGGTATGCAGACGGATCTTACCATCGTTTCTCAGCACCAGAGGAGTGGGTGAACTCAGCACTTTATCATTAGTGATGCTATTGTTGACGACACATGTGTAGTTGCCCACATCAGATGGTTCCACCTTTGCAATATAAAGGTTTCCTGTTTCCTGGGATACAAAGAGCCGACTGTCCTGCCGGACAAAGTTCGGGTACTCATTAAAGACCCAAGCAAAAGAAAGTTCTGCAAAATAGAGGGAAATATAAATTATTAGGTCTTGAGTTGCTGTTCTGTACAGCTTGACATGCCCTTTTGTTCATTATATTTTCTACATTTAGAAGAGTTTCACACAAATTATTTTACACTAATTATTGACACAAAGGAAACAGATTCTCACAGAATATTCCAAAAGCTTTCAAAAGCTTGGGTGTACATAGGAATATCCATCCATTCATCCATCCATCCATTATCCAAACCACTTATTCATCAGGGTCAGAGGAGAAGCTGGAGCCAAACCCAGTTGACCATGGGCAAGAGGCAGGGTGCACAATGAAGAGGTCACCAATCCATCACAGGACTCACACAGTGACAAACTACTATTCATATTTACATTTATGGGTATTTCAGAGTAGTCAGCTGACCTAATATGCATGTCTTTAGACGGTGGTTTCTGTGTACCAGAAAGAAACCCACACAGGACAACCTAGCCATGCAAAACTCCACACAGAAAGGACCCAGTTGTGATGTTCAAATCCACAACCTTCCTCCCATGAAATAACAATGCTAAAGACTGCAATACACACTCTTATGAATTTTCACAGATTCACACTATTATTATTATTTAACTCTACAGTCCCCTGACAAAAAGTCACTATTTGGTGGTAGGGTGCTGGATTACTGATCCCAAGGTCAGGGGGTTTAAGCCCCACTATGTCACTGGACTTGTCACTGTTGTCCCCCCAGTGCAGCTAACTGGGTTATCAAAGGCTGGCCATGTCTCTCACTGTCTATGGTGAGAGGCATGTAAAAGAACCATTGCTGATTTTTGTCAAGAGTAGCTGCATGGCCGTCAGCGTGTTTCTGCCCTGCGATGGCCTGGCGAGGGTGTCCAGTGTGTACTCTGCCCACGCCCAGTGTCGTCTGAGATGGGCGCCAGCCTCCCCGCGACCCTAATTAGGATTAAGCTCTTCAGAAAATGAATAAATAATTATTATTATTTTTCAACTGGCAGCAATTCTTTTAATTCTTAACTGATTCAGTGAATACCTTCTCATTGCTGAACTCTTTCTAGAAAGCCCCTGGAAATATTGATCACTAATGAACGATAACATAGCCATAAAATATGTCTTCATGTTCACAATAACCAATCACCAACGAAGTTTGTCTAAAATTATAAATTACAGATATCTATATAAACAAATCCAGAATGAATCCTGTCAGTAAGTAATATGTACAGTATTATCAATATGATAAACAGTAAAATGTAAATGTAGTGCAAAATGCACATGTATGATTGAGGATGTGGCTAATATGTATGGAGGAGCTGTATAAAAGATTTCATGCTTTGAATTTTACTGGCACATCAGTCTGACAAATCAAAATTTGTAAAAGACACACAATCAAAGGAATGACTCTCAAAAAAGTTGACAAGTAATAACCCAGAAAAAAATGGTAAAGTAAAAAGATCCCAAGAGAAGAAGCCAAGATCAGAAATCAAACATTGCTTCTCTGGAATATACATTAACCTTTCGATTTCTAAATATTTGAATGCATTGCATGAGCATATGTCATGGGATAGTAAGATTTTAAGAGAGCAAAAGCATTAAAATTTTGTACAATATGGAGGGTGATCAGAGGCTTGTTTTTGAAGATATGGATTTGATGATGTAGATAGTGAGGATGAAGGTAATTTAAGTGGTGAAGAGTCAGAAATCAACCATCAGCTGTGTAAATCTACAGACACATAAATATGTTGAATCTTGCAAAATAGGCTCAAGTAGCTAGAAGTAGAGGTAAGGGTCAAAACTTTGCTGAGTGGTGGATGCCTAATTTACAAAGCTGAGCGGAAATTGTTGTCCCCTTTGGCTCTTCATATCCCAATTATTGCGCTCACCTGTGTCTCGTCGCCTGCGTCTCATGCCTGTGTATATAAGCCCCTGCATTTCCCCACAAGCCTTGCCAAATCGTGCCAGAGTCTTCTCCTGTGCCTTTCCAGCATTTGTATATCTTTGCCTAGTAGTTTTTTGACCTTGCCTGTTTCTTGACCATTCTTACTAGCTTTTGTGATGTTTGGATACCTCAGCCTATGTTTTAAACTTCCTGCATATCTCTGACCATTGCCTGTTTTTTGACTACGAGTTTGCCTGCTATTTTTGGATTATCTGTTTATCAATTAAATATTGTGCTCTACACCCCTTTGGTCTGCATGTGGAAATGCTGGCCAAGATTTTTACATTTTACTTAGATGTGTCAATCTCTTTGCATTTCTTCTGTAGGATAAAAGCTCAGTAATGAACTGTCTGCCCATTTATCCAAGGTATTTTTTTTTCTTTTTCCACTGCTAGAGCCAAGAGCTAACCTAAGAACTGTTATGGCTTTTGGGGATTTTAGACAACCAATGTAACCAATGATGCACTGCACCATTCACTGTTGTGTTGGGAAATACCTACTCTGAAATAAAAAAGAAAAAAAATAAATCTGACGCTGAAAAAAAAAAAGAACTAGAATTGCTCTCAGAGAATGCAGACCTCCACCTAAGTAGTGCAATCTCTGAGCTTTTCAGTCCAGACTTTATTTTTAAATAATTATGTGTTTGTGAAGTTATAGTTCCAAATATTTCCTATTTATAGCATTTACAGCATTTGGCAGACGCTCTTATTCAGAGCAACTTAGTTATCATTTTCATACACCTGAGAAATTGAGGGTTAAGGGCCTTTATTCAAGGGCCCAACAGTGTTGATAGTGGGGATTGAACCACTGATCTTTGGATCAGCAACCCATCACCTTAACCACTAAGCCACCACTGCCCTAGTATTAAATTGTATACTGTATATAATGTAATATATAATATAATTTTGGTTTAAAAAATCCTTTAAAACCTTTCTGGATCTGGATCAGTTTCACGCCCCAAAATTTCATCAGTTCTTTATTGTAAGTTTTTGAGTTATAATCATCTCAGACACAAATAGAAACATGTGACTGATCTCATAACCTCATACCCCCCCCCCCTCCCCCAATACAAGTAACCAAAATGGTTTGCAGACCCCGTAGTGTGAAGACAGAAAAAGGGGGAATTTCTCACAACAGTTATAGTAACTATGATTAATTCACCCGGTTCAAAAGCTCCTTTGAACATTCTTTTCTGAGAGTCGTTTATACAGTTTTTTTCCCACCCTGCAATGGCCAATAGCATTTTAACCTTCTTGCTGTGAGGCGGACATGCTAACCACTAAGCCACCATGGTGCCCTAGTCAAAACTAGTTTAATTAAAACTCTGTACTATGGATTATGGACCCGGAAAATAATGAGTCATGGTAGGTTCAAGGCACTTATTTCTATGCCTAATGTTGTGGATCCAATTACAGAGGAACCAGGGAACAAGCTATGGGAGATTGAGTCATTTATAAATTACTTCAAAAGAAGGTGTAAAGCTTTCATCAACCAAAACAGAATGCTGCTGTAGATAAAAGGACAGTGAAATCTTGGTATTGTTCTGGAATTTTCCAATATATCAAAGACAATCCCACAAAATGAGGCATCTAGCTGTAGATTTTAGCAGAGAATGAGGCTGGATACACACATGATTTTGATGTTTGCATCAGAAAAACTGCTGGAAGAAATGAGTATGGTCTTGGGCATGGCATTGTTATGAAGCTTGTGAAACCTCTGAGTCACCAAGTTTATCACATGTTCTTTTGTTCTGTTATACATCTTGTGAAGGACCTTTTCAATTTTGTCCTGCCTGCAACTTTATCTGTGTCAGAGAAAAGAAGAGGCTTTCCTGTGGGACTCAGCAGTGGAAAAGAATGTGCCAAGGGGGGTATGGCAGCATGCACTTGATAAGAAAACCATTCGTACTTACATTACAGCAGAAAGACAATAAAGCTGTCTTCGTTTACTGCAACTGACTCAGCTAATGAGTCAGAGCAAGTAAGCAGGAAGTGTAAAACCAATAATCGGTGGAATGATGCTGTGTTGCAGCAGCTGGAAACTACTGTATAGACCTTACTGTATAGAAGATTACCTGATAAGAGTGGACATGTGTGACCTGTTGATTAGCACTAATAATGCCATGAGAAAATACATGTTTTATAATGCAAGCAAACAATTATGAAGCAGATTTGTGGCTTTGCAAATTTGAAAAATTTCAAAAAACGAGTAAGTGAGTTTGCTAAGAAGCATAAAGATTAAACTCTGAAGCAGTGAAAAATTGTCATCCTATTCCAAATCAATGAGCATGTCAGGGTAAGAAGAGAAAAGCATAAACTGATGCACCCACCATGGCCACTGTATACACCTTTGGAGCTAGTGCTTTTTGGGGTTGGTTATATATATTATTAAAGAGCTTCCCAGTGCATCATGATTGTCTTTAGGCCGTGAGATAGAGCCATTGTATTATACACAGCATTCCCTACTTCTCATCAAAAACATCTCTGGCTTTAAGATGTGTTTGAACTTGTAAAAAAAATTAAAAATAAAAAAAGTGAAAAACTTTCCAAGTTGCCTCTGACTTGGACAGTATGTAATCTTTTCAGAGTAGTGATCATTACCTGAATATTAAAAGAACTAACCTGTAAACAGACCATTGTTATCTATGTGTTGAAGACACACAGTACCCACCCTTCCCCTTTGGCCTTGGGCAAGCAGGACTTGGTAAACACCAGCTCTTCAGAAGGGACAGGAGAAAGAGAGCGAAAAAAACTAGATTAAAGTGCTGCACTGCCATTCTCAGGAATGCTTGGCCTTGTTCATGCCTGGCGGACTCACCTTCTCCCATTCTCTCTCTCAAAAAAAAAGCAGAAGTGGGAAGTATAGAGGGAAATGTCATGGTGTATCATGGTGCTTCCACAGGAAAGGGGGGAGAAGAGAGGGAAAAAAAAACAAAAGTTGGAAATCCAGTTCTTTTAGTGGACGACATGAGGAAATGTGCCATGGTGTGTAGTTTCATTTTTATTAACTCCAGAATTTAAAGTAAAATGTATGGACAGAGTGACTGAGCAGTCAAAAGAGGACAAAAAAAGATTATATTCACTAAACAATGGCTTACACTGAAAAAATAGACTAGAAAAACTTTCTGACAAACATGTTATGAATGGGGGAGGCACTGTTGCGTGGATAACACATCCACCTCACAACAAGAAGGTTCTGGATACAAGTCCCATTTCTGTGTGGAGTTTGCATGTTCTCCCTGTGCTTGTGGAGGTTTCCGCCAGGTACTCTGGTTTCCTCCCACAGTAAAAAAAAAAGGCATGCACATTAGGCTAATTGGCCGTTCCAAATTGCACCCAATGGGTGAGTGTGAATGGTTGTGTATGTGTAGGCCCTAATATGGACTGGTGAGCTGTTCAAGGTGCACCCCCGCCTTTGCCCAGAGATGGCTGGGATAGGCTCCAGCCTCCTCATGACCCTAGTAGAGTTAAGTGACTTTGGTAAATAGATGGATGAATGGATCTGTGAATTGGTGCGTTTGGAATGGAAGTGAGGGGTGCAGTTTAAATATTTTGATATAGTTGAAACCATTAGTTCTCTTAAATTTCTCTATTTTTTTAATAACCAATGAATAGAGTTTTACTTGAAGTGTTTTTTTAAATGGCATCAATAAACAACTGAGTGATAAGACAAACTATAGTGTCAAATCTTGTTTGCTGGATATTTTTTGTCACTAAATTTTACGTTAAGTTAGTAGATGCATGATGAACACATATATTCAAATATAAGTGTTCTTTGAAACAGACAGGCTCATACAAGGATTTAAAGAATAATGATGATCAGTGAAGAAAATACACAGAACAATGCAAAGTTCAAACCCTGGTCATAAGCACAGAGCACATTTCACCTCGTCTCAGTTATAAATTCTAAGAATTCATGCTATATTATGCAATGTACATTTACATTTTATGTCTACTCATATTACAAGCCTGCATGTTGTTTAATCATCTGGAAGTTACTTTGCTTGATTATTTATTCATTTATTTATTATTTATTTAAAGATGATGTTGAGATCACCTTTTTAAAGCGACCCTTTGTAAATAAACTGACTTATTAATTTAATAGTGTTCTCTGAATCAGTTACTCTGAACACTATAAAGTACCTTTTTATCATGTTTATGTTAGACCCGCCTATAGAGAACTGTACATCTTAAACACTGTTGGTATTTATATATAAAGTGTCCCACTTGGGTGGGTGGCACAGTGGTTGGCACGCCAGAAGGTCCTGGGTTCGAGATCCGGGCTCACTGAGGGCATTTCTCTGTGGGGTTTGCTTTTTCTCCCTGTGCCTGCGTGGGTTTCCTCCAAGTCCTCTGGGTGTAAATGTGCGTGTGAATGTATGTGTGTTTGCATAGCATGGATGAACTTCAAACCATATGGAATGGTTTAGCGAGTGAAGAAATTAAAAAAAAAATACAGTACACTTTTACAACATAACAAAATGAAGATAAATCAGAAACCAAGTACTATTCAAGTATTTATATCATGTAATATTGGATCATATTGATGAGAATAAGTAAACAAACAACAATATATAGTAATAACAAAAATAACAGTCTCTTCTGTGAAAAAAAAAAAATTCAATATTTAGTGTGGTCACCCCTTACTTTGATTACAGCATTTAATCTTTCAGTCATAGTGTTCATATATATATATATATATATATATATATTTATTATTTCTTTACTCGCTAAACCATTCCATATGGTTTGAAGTTCATTCATGCTATGCAAAAATCAAAAAAATAAAATTAGCGAATTGGTATTTTCAGTGTTTTTGTATATTAGCCATACTTTTACCTCAGTATACTTGTCAGAAATGTTTCTTTGGTTCGTACTGCCTATACTTCATACTACAATACTTCAACTTCATGTTCATCTTTTTTTTCTGAATCCGGGGCTGGGTCGCGGGGGCAGCAGCCTAAGCAGTGAGGTCCAGACGGCCCTCTCCCCAGCCACTAACTCCAGCTCTTCTGGGGAGCCACAGAGGCGTTCCCAAACCAGCCAAGAGATATAGTCCCTCCTGCATGTTCTGGGTCGATCTCAGGGTCTCTTCTTGTTTAGACATGCCGAAACACCACACCAGGAAGGCGTTCGGGAGAAATTCTAATCAGATGCTTCTCTTAAGGCAGAATTCTACTCTGAGCTCCTCCCGGATGACCGAACTTCTCACTCTCAGGGCATGTTAGTGGAATTGAGGAAGCCCTCGAAGTATTCCTACATTATCTCCATTATCCCCAGTTAAGATGAGCAGCTCCCCACTTTCACTGTAAACAGTGTTTGTGAAGAACTGCTTCCCTTCCCACCTAGGACCTGTTTGACTTGGGTGACCCTACCAGGTGCATAATGCCCCCAACAACATAGTTCCCAGGATCATTAGGACATGCAAACCGCATCAGGTTGATGGTGTCCATAGGAGATAATTGCTAAAACCACCTTCCCTCAATGTGTGTTAGGCCACCCCGAATGGGCATATGTATTCTTAAGGATTTGAAAAGATGTGGGTGGCAGCATCATTTGGGATTTCCTTGCAGCTGGTTAGTGGTGCCTGTGTGTGGTAGGGGGCAATAAGTGACTAATGGTAATTGGCTATGACTAAATTAGGGGAGAAAAGATTGGGGAAAAAAAAAAAGAAATATATTATTTTCAGATTGCATTGAGGCTCCAACTCAGAGAGCGCATTTTTATTTACCAACAGATTTGAGCAGAACTGAAAAGATAGGACTTTCTCTATAGAGAGATTACAGCTTACCAGTGCAAATGCTCTGAACAAATATCTCTACAGACATGCTGTAATATGCACTGCACTACGATTCCAAAAGAACTGACACCAAGTGTTAATCTGTTTTATTCTAACTGACATCATTACGTCTTTTGTAAGCTTCTGTAATGCTTAAAATGCAGTCATTTCATTTGACTATGCTGTGGTACATCCTGGATTTCCTGTCCTCCAACTAAGCACATGATTAATTACAGACTAATTATCTCTACAAATCCTAATTGCTGTCCGATGAAACAAGTCCCATGTCTTCTAATTTCTGAAGTCTCATCTGTTTCCATAATTGCTGCAATCTCAAATTGAAACGAATGTTTCACACCACTGATCTGTCATTTTCATTTAGGCTATTAAAACTCCTCTCTAATTACTGATGTCTGAATACCAGTCCCAGTTTTTAAGATCTGTCAGCTGCCCAAAAAGATGCTGAACATGTAAAAGTAGAACAGAACAGCTGTGACTTAGACCTAAGCCATGATGAAGTGTAGATAGCACATCAAAATACAAACTGATGATGATTCTCTGTTCTTTTGTCTTGTTTTGAGCTGTTTTTTCAATATATTATTTCATATCATCTAAACACATCCAAAACTTCAAATATTTCTTACTAGAAAAGAATTGCGCATAACCAAGCAGCAGTCAACACAGCTATAGTTTCTTATAGGTTGTCTGTAATATGACTGTTACATGATATAAAATTCCATGTTTAAATCATTACATTTTTAAAGTGTGAATATATAGAAATAATCAGCCTTACCTCCAGAATGCAGCGGGGTCCCACATAACAGTACAACACCTTGGCCTTCCCTCACATTCACTGCACTTCTTGGCTGCGTTTTAAAGTTCTCTAGATCTATAAAATAATGCATGAACATAAAGTCATATTCAATATTATTTATAACAGAAGATATAATTGCAGATACAAATAAAACATATAGAAAAGCAATGAATGCACAATAATCATTGTAGAGCCAATAGTCACTATTATAATTAAACTTATTAAAAAAATGTGTATATATATATATATATATATATATATATATATATATATATATATATATATATATAGAAAAAATAAGAGAATTACCGTTGACCTTGAGTAACCTTTAAAAATGAAAATCACACGAGTGTCGATAGTAAATCATATATGGACTTTCAAACAGAACAATCACTTTTGACCTTAAGTGATCTTGAAAGGTAAAACCCCAGACTAGATCTTATAATTGGGTTTTTTTACTAATTTGGGAAAGTCTGCATACTATAGAACATATTGTACATTGGGTAAATTAAATCAATACTCATGTACGGCATTTTTGTTCCATTATCCATACTGCACGGTGGAGCTACTTGGCATTATATGAGTGCCCCAGTTTTTGTAATGTGAAATGGATTTCAGTATACAGTAGGGTGCTTTAAAATATCACATGGACAGGGGGATTAACTCCTGTGAGAGAATGTGAATAAGGGACAAATAGAACAGCATTACGGTGAAGTCAGCAAATGCAAACAAGCTTGTGCAGGTGGTGACACATCGGCATTATTATTAAACAAGTCCTAATCTTTAAAATTAAAAACCTAATTCCCAGTGTCAATGTTTTTGTGCACCATTCATGCACATCAAATTAACACAAGGAGAAAAAAAAACTGCAGGCAGCTGTTCCCCACCTGGCCTAAGTAAGTGAGTGATTGAGTGAGTGAGTGAGTAAATGAGTGAGTAAATAAGTAAATAAGCCAGTAAATAAAAATATAAATAAATAAATCCTCATATGTGTTACAATATTTAGAAGCTTGTGAGCCATCATGCAAACAGCTGGGCCTCAAGCTCAGCAAGCCAAACAAAGAAATGAGTCAGTGTGACCAGAAAGACAAACTGCACACGGAAGAAGGTAGTGAAGAAAACTAAATTCAGTAGGGGTGGTGGATAGAACATCACCTAATGAGAGTCCCTGCTGAAAGAAAGAGATGTCCTAGACTGCAGAAGAGGGGAAGGTGGAAAAATAACCTGGTCAGCTCACAATAGCAATATGAAAGGTTCAGAGTCTGAGATAGTAAGGCCCTGAGGATGATAAATGAGCTCTTGGGTTGGAGTCTGTATGGTTTGGCTTGTACATCTGAGAAGAGGCCAGACATCACTATTGAGACTGTACATGCCCAGGTACTCTGTAATGAAGAACATTAATATCAGTTCTGACATGAAGGTCAAACAATTCAGCCCAGGAGAAGCTGGATTTAGGGGTGTTTTCAGTATCTTGTAGTTATTTAATATAATGTTACAGGGTTAAAGTTGAAACCAACAAATCCACATTTTTGTTTTGAGCCAGTGGCCAACCGTATTACACAGGTATGAAGTAATGTTCCATTAATCAAGCTCAATAAATGAATAGCTAAGTACAAAATCACTAAAGCACAATGGAAAAACTTTTGAATCAATAGATGTCAGGAATAACTTGCAATGAGTGATAATTTATTGGAAAACTAAATAAATCACCTTGAAAACACTCACCTTATTAAAAGATAATTGAATCTGTCAGAATAGTACCCTATTATAGCCACTCCCTCTTCAACTACCCAGTGATCAATATAGGAAATAAATGTCAAGCAGCTCCTTTTAACCAATCCCCAGAAGTGAGATTCATTATACTACCCATGAGGATAGTTCGAGCCTTGGGGGAGTGGAACACTCTCTTTGTTCATCGAACTAATCAATATTAAGGTAGCATTATGGCAGAGCAGAAGGAAAGAGGACCTTACTTTTTAACAAAAATACACCTCAGAGAACACTGACCTTCAAGTGTTTAAGGTACTAGGGTAAAGCATTATTAAAAGTCCCTGCAGAGGTGGGCTTAAGAGCTGGCCAGTGAACAAAGAGTGAAAGCAGGAAAGGTAAGTGGCAGAGGCATTGCACCTGAGATGGATTCAATTACCGAACGTGCTCTGTGTTGTGGTGAACAGTGGAAAATGCTTTGCCTGTCCATGTGTCTTCAGTACCTTGAACCATAAGCGTCACACTTTCTGTTGCAGCATGTGAGTGCAGCATGTGAGTATTCTCACATACAGAACAGAACCAGTACTTGCCTAAAATTCCTGCAGCTCCTTTAATGTTGCTGTAGGGCTCGTTACAGCCTCATTATTTTATGAGTTATCTTTTTTTTTTTTTTTTACATTATTTTAGTTTTCAGGATTGTGTGGAAAAAATGTGTGGAATCATGTGATACCACTGGTGAGGCTCATCCTGAAAACTAAAATAATGTCACTGTATAAGTGTGAAATCAGTCAGGAGAAGGGGCCAAAAGAACTTCAAAGGTCTAACATATACTATCCAACACAATCAGAACAGTAATCAACAGTAGACAAAATATGGTGCAATATGAAGAACTGGTCAGGGAGGCTGTAATGAGCCCTACAGCAACATTAAAGGAGCTGCAGGAATTTTAGGCAAGTACTGGTTCTGTTCTGTATGTGAGAACACTCACTCACTCACTCATTTGCCAAAACGCTAAATCCCAGCGTAACTAGGATTTGAGGAGATTGGAACCTATCTGAGCTGACTCAGAGCAAACACAGCTCACCAGGCCATCACTCTCTCACTCACACACACACACACACACACACACACACACACACACACACACACACACACACACACACACAAGCATTCATATTCACACCTAGGGGAAAGTTGTAACAGCCAATTAGCTTAATGTGCAAGTCTTTGAACTGTGGGAGGAAACTGAAGTACCCGGAGACAACCTATGCCAACACAGGGAGAACTCCACACAGAAATGCCCTCACCAAGTCCCAGATTCCCAGGACCTTCTTGCTATGGGGTGGACATACTAACCACTATGCCACTGTGCCGCTCGCATGGGGAAATAATTCTCATTAATTGTTCAAATATCTGTAAAAGGTTTTTACAAAAACATTCGTATAATGCCTGGCTAAAGTGTGATGGCTGAAATTCTGACTATAATGTTTGGTGCAAAAATAATACTACACATCATCAAACAAATACAATATCCATAGTGAAACATGAAGGTGGCAGTGTCATGCACTGGGTCCGATATTCTACAGCTCAAACTGAGATGTTTAACATGGTGGAAAGAATTATGACCTGTCAATCTTGGCCCCAAACTTTCTGGCCTCTGCAAAAAAAAGCTGAAGACCAAGAGGAATTTCTCCTTTCAGCAACGACCCAAAGCATACCTCCAAATCAACAAAGGAAAAGATTCTGAAGTTCTGAATCTATTTGAACTCCTCTGAGGTGACCTAAAGAAAGCTGTGCACAGAAGATCCCATCACAACAGATTTGAAGCACCTTTTCAATGATGAGTGGGAAAAGATTACCAAGATAGGATGTGCCATGCTGATAAACTCCTACCCAAATAGATGAGATACTGTCATAAAATAAAAAAAGCACTTGAACAAAGTGTTATGTGCAAACTGGTTATTTATATAGTATATAAACTATATATAGTTATGCACTGAAGGCGAGGTTGGTGTCACCGAACAGTCCCCAAGATGAAAAGTCAATTTAACGACATCCACTGAGCCTAATTTTTTATATATGTCAAATCTGACAGTCATGAGAGATTCACAGGTTCAGCAAGCAGAATAGCATGTAAGGCAATGGTATTGTTTTAAACTCACTGTTCTACATGGAAACAAAGAAAAGTAAGCTAAAGAGAAATTTGTATTATTTATTAAATTTTTTTAATCCATAACAAAGGCAGGTGAGCTTTTTAGGGAGACAGGATAGTTTTACTATATAATACAAGGAAACATCCAAAAAGCTCTACCTGAATGTTCTATCTGTTCTACCTGAAAAAAGCCTGCTTTTAAACTCATTTAAGGATTTTACACACACACACACACACACACACACACACACACACACACACACACACACACACACACACACACAC